>OZ035985.1:38622500-39222500 GCA_964035005.1 Erebia palarica
ACTCCTGTGAAGCTCGGACTACGGCTTAGGATGACGTTGGGATGAAAGTGAGGCCTGTTGGACTAGATTAGTCCATACGCCGATGCTGTGGGTTAAGACCACGTCTGGGTGACGTAAGATATCGATAGAACGGTGTTACCACAGCTTTAATATAAATATCTTCGTGGAACGACGCCCATACAAATTGCAGACGCCAGCCTACACCTTAAAATACACCTCTAAGCTGTACAATAATTATGCTAGAATTACTGAATTTTGTAGTGAAAAATCTTGTTGGCTTCGAAGATGAGTAGGTATGCTCCCCCGCCTTCACTTTGTCTATAGAGAGACCGGTCTCACTACTTAATCAAACTTATGTTATGAATGCGAAAGTTTGGATGGATGTATGGATGTATATGTCTGGATGTATGGGTGTATGGATGTATGGATGTTTGTTACTCAATAACACCCCAATGGTTGAACGGATCTGGCTGA
This sequence comes from Erebia palarica, assembly GCA_964035005.1. Lineage (NCBI taxonomy): Eukaryota > Metazoa > Arthropoda > Insecta > Lepidoptera > Nymphalidae > Erebia > Erebia palarica. Next base: position 38,622,975 of record OZ035985.1, read on the forward strand.
AATTTGGCACAGAGATAGAGAGAGACATTATAGTCTGGAATAGCACATAGGCTACTTTTTATCCCGGAAAATTAAGAAGTTCCCGCGGGAACCAAAAAACCTCGCTCCACGCAGACGAAGTCGCGGGCATTTGCTAGTATTATATTAATGCGAAAGTGTATTTGTTTTTTGGTTTGTCCTTTGGTGGAGAAACGGATCGATGTGATTTTTGGCATGGGTATTCAAGGAGCTGGAGAGTGATATAGGCGAATTTTTATCCCGGATAATGATGGAGTTCAAAAAACTTATTCAACGCGGACGAAGTCGCAGGCATCAGCTAGAAGTGAAATAATAATAAAGTGATAATATGATATTTCATTGAGTTTGAATATTCAAGAGAAACTTATATCTAAGTTTAGTACTGCTGATCGTTCCACTTCGTTGGATCTTTCAAACTTTGAGTGGAATGTATAAAATGAGCTCGTTATTTAAAAAAAATACAACATCGATACTAAATACTAATATTATAAACGGGAAAGTTTCGATGGATGGATGGATGGACCTTTGTTAATCAATTACGGCAGAATGGATGAGCGAACCTGGATAAAATTTGGCACAGAGATAGATTATAGTCTGTAATAACACTTAAGCTACTTTTTATCTCAGAAAAATAAAGAGTTCCCGCGGTAGCCAAAAAACCTTAATCCACGCGGATGAAGTCACGGATAATACATTATATATATTTGGCGGTAGTAGTAAGCGAAAGTTTGGATGGATGGATGTTTGTTACTCAATCACGCCCGAACAGCTAAACGGATCTGGATGAAATTTGGCACAGAGATAGATTATAGTCTGTAATAGCACATAGGCTAACACATAGGCATTTTTATCCGAGAAAAATAAAGAATTCCCGCGGGAATCAAAAAACCAAAAAACCTTAATTCACGCGGACGAAGTCACACAGTCACGAAGTCACAAGAATACATGATATATATTTAGGGGATAGTAGTATGGCTATCAAGTATCAAGTACAGTTTGCCTCGAGGATAATACAATAGCAGGTGTATAGAGTAAAGCCATAAAACTCAGTTTAATACATTTTAGAGCGGTCTCGGGCGGAGGTCATCATTCATTTCGCAGATGCCGAAGCCACGGGAATGGATGCATCACTTTATGTATTGAACGTCTTCCATTTGCTACATACCATGGTTATTATACCTACCGACTTTTTATTTTTTTTATTTTTTTCTGTTATTGAGTACCAATTAGCAGGGGTGCTCAATATAATTACAATCTAGCCAGACTATTTGACTAATAAGTAATTTTTCTTTAACCTAAGCTTATAATTATCTTATGTGCTAAGAAATTGTCCAATGACGTATCTTAGTCTTTATTGTTGCTAATAGACACTTTGTTCATGTGTTCTTTGTACATACCGACTTGATACCCATTTGTGATGTACACTCATCTATACCTACCAATATTATAAATGCGAAAGTTTGGATGTATGGTTGTTCATTTGTTTGAAACAGTGTCCTCTTCTACAATAAGCTCCCAGAAGACATGTTAAAGATGTCTCTGAATAAGTTCAAAGTTAATGTAAAACGTAAACTCATTAAAAAATCCTAGTACCTTGTAAAGGATTACTTAAATGACAAGGAAGCTTGGCAATGATTTAATCTAATGGCTCTGATAGTTGCTTAATTAAGATGATTATTTGTGAAATGGTGATGATGGCTGAGTTTGTTGTGGGCTCTTCTCAGACCGGGGCACGTTTGGAACCCTCGTGGCTTAAGTTTTAAGATACCGTTACTGATTATCACCATTATATTTTATAAATAATTAGACGTCAATAAGTGTAGTGTACCTACCTAAATTGAATAAACATTACTTGATCTGACTTGTTACTCAATCACGCCCCAACGGCTGAACTGATCTGGCTGAAATTTGGCACAGAGATAGATTATAGTCTACAGTCTGGAATAGCACATAGGCTACTTTTTATCCCGGGAAATTAAAGACTTCCCGCGGGAACCAAAAAATCTCAAACCACGCAGACGAAGTCGCGAGCATTCGGTAGTCGATATATATGTAGGTACTAGATGGGCCCTTTCATAGAAAAAAGTTGGGTGTCCGACTTGTAGGGCGTGCTCCTCACTTGTATAAGTCTGTCCTTGTTCCCGCCATAGCGCTGTCCCGCTTTTCGGACTGGATGGCGTTAATAAAATAAGTCCACATTCTTTTTTGACAGGGACCAGCTATGTAAATTGAGGTCGTTTTACCAAGTAATAATTTAGCCATTTGCGTGGGTGGTTAGGTCTGAATCCTAACTAGTTAACTGTATCTAGGATTTAATGCCCATTCTTTGTTTATGTAATGGCCCGTCTATGTAAATTGAGGTCGTTGTGTACACTACTTCTTCTATGCTGGTCCTTACGAAGTCGAAGTTCAAACTTTGGACTGGATTGAGGTGTTTTGGTTCCTGCGGGACCTCTTTTATTTTCTGGGACGAAAAGTAGCATATATGTTATTCCAGACTACAATCTATCTTTGTGTCAAATTTCATCCAGATTCGAGAGCGATCCATCAAAGCCGTTCTGACATGATTGAGTAACAAACATCCATCCATCCATCCGACTTGATAACCTCAATCCACGCGGGTGAATTTGCGGGCATCAGCTAGTCATAATAATAAAATCATAAGGAATTAATTACTTTATGCTGTCACTCCTGTGTCAACGTATCCCTTTGAGGGTGCCTCGTTCCCTCAACCTTGCTTAGGGCAAGAAAACACTAGGAAGAAAAAAATCTGGCTTATTGCCTGCGCGTGCACTTTTATATGGAGCCGCACAGACCTATGCGATAGTGCAAAACGTGTTTCGGATATAACACCGACGTTTCCCGCGGTTTATTCTCTCCTATCCAAAATATGTTTTTACCATTAGTGCAAAATTAATTTAAATAAAAGTTGTTTACAGCAAAAAGTTAAAATCGCACTTGACCCGATTTTTTCGCTTGTAATGCCACGTAATTAATTAGAGTCGTGGTTAGAACAAAATGGAATGATTACGTTTAATACGCGACGTTGTTAATATTTAAAAGCAAATAGCGCTTAGTCAACTTTACGTTAACGGTAGCTATGGTGGTGCAAGAGACAAACTTTTAGACTTAAATCAATTATTTAGATTTAATTTGTAAAAAAAAAAATATATATAAAAGAAAGAAAGAAAAAATTTTAAATTATTTTGATACTCTTTTAAATTACGAAACAATTTGCGTGGTAAATAACACGATGCCGTCTATATACTTACTTACTTACTGTATACTTTGTATAAATCGGGCAGTTATAGTTGAAATTTTGAAATTTGTAATTTATGTATTATCTGTAAACTATAACAAAATTTACTCTTATTTCTAAGTTTGTTAGTCAGTTATATCATACTGTTATATGTATTCTGTGGTTCAAACTTTTCCAAACTTTTCTTATTCAAACTCACAGATTTCCCTATTGGCTTCATGCGTAAACATTATTAAGCGATTAAAAAATACCTCTTAATGTAGTAACATAATATTGTTTAAATACTTCTACCATACCTTTACTACTGTTTTAATCATACTTTTGCGGGTCTAAAGTCAGTCTTCATGCCCTAGGGCCGTAATCTAGTCGATCGATCGCCCAACTAGTTGACCAACCCCATACTGTAAATATGCACAACAGAGTCTAGGCTCCAGACTGGTCGACCAAACGATCGTACCATTTGACATAAAAGTTTTTAAACCAAGGAGTATGTGTACCTGCATAAACACTGGCAGCATGAAAAGCAAAAAGTTTGAAATAAAAAGTTTAATTTGTCTTTTCTTTTTATTATTTACTAGACCTATGTATCCTACTTACTATGATTTGCAATAAATATCTAACCGTTACAGTTTGTTTTACTGTTATGGTAGAAGTATAAAGTAGAGTATACACCACCGGGATAAAGCAGTTTTTTTCTTGGGCGCTTGAATCCCTCACTGCACTCAGGACTCAATCTTAATTCCCTCCCTTTGGTCGGGAATTAACTTATATCACCCTCGCTGCGCTCGGGAGTTAAATTTGGAGTCCTTCGTTACGTTCAGGATTCAATGTAGCGCCCGTGACATAAAACAGTGCTTTATCCCCTTGGTGTATAATCTACTATTTAGAAACTAAAAATCCTGCAAACAAAAAAATATGTAGGTACAGTTATTTAATTATCAAATTTGAATAACGGAAAATATCCTTATTTTATTTTATTTATCACTATTATATATTTTACTATATTTATGTATCTATCTTACTATCCTTAAGACCCATTTTTAGGAAAATATCTTAATAGGGAAATCGATCTTTATTAATTTTTCTCGCATTTAAATATGAATAATTTTAATTTAATAAAATAATAATTTCGTAAAGAATTGATTAGCTAAGTTGAAAAAAAAAAATTGAAACTCTTATGACTCGAGCCATCGCCCCCTCACGTCATAATACTCGCGCGCTAAGTAACATTAATTACGGGGACGTGTTTTCAGATAGTTTTCGCTCAGTCCACCCTTCACGGCTCACGTTCTGGCCCTTAGGGTTGCTGTACACTCAACACTACTTAAATAGGATCTTATTCACATTTTTATTAAATGATTTTTTTTGTGAACCACTGGATTTTGTACTATAGTGTAATATATTTTTAGAATCTACTCATAGTTTTCTAGTGATGATGATTATATAGTTAATCTTATTTTCGAATATTGTTTTTTACCTTTAGTTTTTAATGCGGGGCCCCATGGTCACCCAATCAACATTTATTTTTGATTTTACTAGCCATGTCACCCGGAATAAGCTAGGGATTCTAACGATACCTCATTTATCAAAATCGGTTCAGGCGTAAAGAAGTTATGGTGGAATTTACAAACATACATACATACATGAACCCTGAAAAAAATATACTCCTTTTTTCAGGTAGTCGTATAAAAATTGTTGTGTTCAAGTTTTATTCAGTTCGCCCGATCAAGAAAACGCATGAACCCGGGTGGGTTCTTTCGATTTCATCTAGCTTTAGTCTATCCTGTGGTCTATCTTTGTCGGGTCGGCTTTATATGTCTTCTTCTTCTTCTTCTTCTATCCTGGGATTATTTTCCGCACTTGGACGCATGCGTCCGCTGTGCGTGAAACCGCTGGTGCGACTCCCTGCTGGATCACTCCAGCCAGCCGAGCTCACTCCAGAATCCAAGCAGGCCACCCAGGTCGGCGAGGACTTCCGGTAGTGTTGCTGGGGAGCCAATGTAGGCTTCGCGTTGGGTGGAAACATCGTTGCACTCGAGCAACACGTGTTTTGGTGTCTCGTCGCTCTCCAAGCAGGCTCTGCATAGAGGGCTGTCGGTGATACCTAGAATAGATAGGTGTTTGTTTAGAGGGCAGTGTCCCGTTATCAAACCTACAACTATCCTGAGTTTGGCTCGGTTGAGTTGTAGAAGTTTTTTAGTTAGTCGCTGATTGGGGCTCGGTATTGCCTCCTTAGTTTGTCTGCAGTCTGTAGTGTTTGCCCATAATACGGCATGTGTACTTACTGTTTGTTTCCTTATCCAGGTTTTATATTCACTGAAGGGTATCGGGACGATTGGATCAGGTCCCGCTACCTTCAGGTTTGAGGCTCGTCGTGCTAGTTCGTCGGCTGCATCATTTCCTATGTTTTCACTGTGACCTTTTACCCAGGCCAGTGATACTTTGTTCGAGTAGGTCAGGGTCTGTAGTGCATTGTGACAGTCAAGTACGAGCCTAGAGGTAGTCGTGTTCTTTCCTAAGGCTCTAAGTACAGCTTGACTGTCACTGTTAATGTTAATTTGAAAATTTGTTACCTGTCTATTAGTCAGAGCCATGGCTGCTATCGTGACGTCGACGCACTCCGCTTGAAAAACGGAGTTGTTCTTACCGAGGGCGTGGGCTATGTTTATGTTTAGTTCGCGACAGTATACTCCGGCGCCGGTTCCCCTGTTTGTTTTTGACCCATCTGTATACACATCTATTGTGTCTATGATGGGTGCTTGAGTTGTGGTCTTTCCAATGTTTACCTTTTTTCGATTATATGTTCTTTTTGTGTTTTATCACATATCCACTCTAGGTGTGGACATTTTGTGTGTTCACTGGACAATATTCGGGTGTGCGTTGCGTTCATGTCTTTCCATAGCCCATAGGTTTTTATCCTTAGTGCTGCAATGGTAGCCTCTTCTTTTATGTGGAGATGTAGAGGTGGTATACCCAGTATCACCTCTAGGGCACTTGATGGAGTTGTGCTCATGCAACTGGTGATCGCTAGGCACGCTTGTCTTCGAAAGCTCTGTAGCTCCTGTTGTGTTGTCGTCTGATTCGTCCTGGGCCACCATACCAGTGACGCATAATATGTTAGTGAGCTCCTTACTACTGTTAGATAAAGCCACAGCATTATCTTTGGTTTCAGGCCCCAGGTTTTCCCAATCATGCGTTTGCACTGATTTAGGATGATTGTTGACTTTCCTATTTTTGTTTCTATATGTTTCTTCCAGTTGAGTTTACTATCTAGAGTTACCCCTAGATATTTCACTTCTGTTGATAGTGTTATGCTAATGCCAAAGAGTGTTGGCATTATTGGGATGTCAGGTTTCCTTTTGTTTGTGAACAGAACCAATTCGGTCTTTTTCGGATTTACTGTTAGTTCATTGTCTTTGCACCATTTCTCTATAAGTTTTAGTGCGTCCTGCATTATTGCACTGAGTGTATTTTCATGTTTTCCACTTATCAGGATCGTTATGTCGTCCGCGTATCCTATTGTTAGGAATCCGCTTTTGTTCATTTTTGTTATTAGGTCATCCACTACCAGGTTCCAGAGTATTGGAGATAATACTCCACCTTGTGGGCACCCTTTGGCTACAATTCCTTTAGTTGTACCATTTATGTCGAGCTGTATGACCCTTTTCTCAAGTAGGGCACTTATCCACTTACGTAAGGTACTCGATACTTTGTATCTCCGTAGGGCATTGTCGATGCTTCTGAATGTAGTTTTGTCGAAGGCGCCTTCAATGTCAATGAAAGCTCCTAATGTTGACAATTTGTTGTTTAGGTCATGCTCTATCTTACCTATCACATGGTGTAGAGCTGTCTCTGTTGATCTGCCAGTGCTATAAGCATGTTGATTTTTGTGTAACGGTAGGTTTCTTAGCGCTCCGTCTCTGAGAAAGCGATAATAGAAAGATAGAAAGCGCTTTATATGTATCGCCCAACTATATCACGTACACGTATTATTATATATGGCTGGGCTGGCCTAGTGACTTTTTTGTCGAACATTCGTCTACGTAAACTATTATATCTGATTCGCCAAGTGGCGATGGCGTAGTGATTTAGAATTCGCATTCAGAAGCTTGGTGTGAGAATTCCATGCAAGCATTTAAGTAATCAAAATATCACTTCCTAAAGAATATATACAGAATAAAACTTACATACATGAGAGTTAATATTAATGTGAAGACTGTAAATTAAAGACTCTTGATCGGTAGTGGCCTGCTGGTAGTTTGAGAAGTCGTTGATGATGATTGACCGGTACTAGCGACCTAGAAACGACAAGGAAGCTTGGCAATGATTTGCTCTATGTCTCTGATAGTTCCTTAGTTAAGATGATTTGTGAGATTGGTGATAATAAAAAGAAAAAAATACCCGGCTGAGTTTGTTGTGGGCTCTTCTCAGATCAGGGCGCGTTTGGAACCCTCGTAGCTTTAGTTTTAAGATACCGTAACCAATTATCACCATCATGTAAGTAATATATAATAAGTAAATATAAGTAATAATAATAAGTATCATAAGTAAGTAATTTTTAACGTCAATAAGTGTACCTACAGTGTACCTATATTGAATAAATGATATTCAGTATTGAGTATTGAGTATTGACCGGCTGTACCGAGCCGAATATGTGTGCAGCGACCCTTACTCATATAAATCGCACACTTCGAAGTTTTGTGTAGGATGCGGGATCACCAAAACTTGGTCAGATTACGTTTTGGGATTTTTTTCCGTCTTACTTTACCTAATTCACTAGTTTAGCTAAATCCTTAACTATATTATAAACTAATTAAATATTATTATTGACTGTCTCGCTGATCTAGTAGTTGGCATGTTCGACTGCGGCCAACGAGGTCCCGTGTTCGAGTCCCGGGTTGGATTGAGTATTGTGTTTTTCTGACTAGAAATTCTCAGTACTAGTCCGAAGTAAGGAAGTTCGCGGTGCGCCTTTAAAAGATTTAATCTGATCCTGCGTTTAGTGTTTGACATATGGGGCTTAAGATTTGTAATCGGCCCTATGAGCTAAGTGCCTGTGTATGTGGAGTATATTTTAATTATTAAAATCATTACCTTAAATAATATATTATGAAGTAAGGAGAACTCTGTGTTTGAATAAATCAGTGGTTTTTTATTGAAATATTACTTAATTACATTATGGTCGAAAAAGGTAGGTATATTTATTTCGATATGGTAAGAGTGTGCTACCACAGTACAGCTAACTTTATTTATATTTTCATATCTGTTGTCGGTTTTCATTAATTTCATTGCAATCTGTAAATACATGTATTTATTCTCAAAAAACAATGCAAGTAATTGGCAATATTCATGTAAGAATTTAATGAAAACTCTCCAAACATTTATGAATAAAACCACTTTCAAAATTAAATATACACTTTTACATACTTAATTCTCATACTAAGAATCTCTACTTTATACAAAAGTAGTAGTATATATTATACCCACCAGGGTTTTGCAAAGATAGGCTTACCCTGCAATTTATGCAATTTTTGCATGGGTATAGTGGAAAATTTAGGGACTGACATACTTAGATTGATTTTTATCACCAAAAATCAAAGAGATCTCTAAGATATTTGAAAAAACTAAATCGTAGTCGCCTACGTTTGCGCGGTTATCATAAATTTCTTAATAATCTCCAACATTGCTTTGTGGTTGGGAAAAAACGGCTTTAATATAAAAACAAGTGATACATCATTTATCCAAACAATTTCTTACAATGCTAGGTTCTAGGCTACCTACAATAGTATTTTTGAACAATGACCTTTCAGGTCTGGACTAGACTATGACAAATAGCATTCTCACAATACCTAGTCGTGGAAAACTTATCAAAAATCCTTCCACGCTATCATTACAAGCGAATAAAGGCTAGGCTATCATCAATCAGAATTTGTTATAAGCTTTTTAGGTTAATAGATACTTGTACCTAAACGGAACCTAAGTAAGTATTTACTTTAAATTTCTATTTGATGTGTTTTTTAAATTGTAGTCAATAATCCATAATAATACCTATTACGTTCCATCTTCTGTGTTCCCCCATAATTATAATATGGATCTCCTCTCCTCAAAGGGCGGCTAAACAAATTTCTCAAAAGTCGGCAATGGATTGGCGGTTCCTCTGGTGCTGCAAATGTTCATGGGCTGGGTAATCACTTGACATCAGGTTGCCTGCACTTTTGCATTAATATAAAATATTGATGCGAAAATGTGTCTGTCTGCTACGCTTTAAAGGCCAATCTTTTACGACAAGTAAATCTCATCTCATTTCATTCTTGTTTTGTTATGCATTATAAATTTTTAATTCGTTACATGAACTGGGCAGCATTGTTTACTTAAACCTGAGTAAAAACGTATCTCAAAACAAGCTCCCGTATCCGATAAATAAATGATGTTCTACTCACCAATGCATGTGGCCAGGGAGGGTACTACCAGCGCTGAAATCAGTATTGTTATAATGTTGTTGACGTTCGTGTTTTAGAATTGTAATCCTTATTTTAGTAACGTCAAGGTGCGTGTGAAAACTGACATTGTTAAGTAATACACAAGCGATGGTAGTAACCCCCAGCATCACTTTAAACTCAAACTCAAATAATGTTTATTCAATTTAGGCAGGTATACTACACTTATAGACGTTCAGTTATTTATAAAAAATTATGGTGATAATCAGTAACGGTATCTTAAAACTAAAGCTACGAGGGTAATGCTTTAACTGTTTAGCGTGTATAGATGTGCCAACAATTCAGATGCTGATGCTGTCCAAACTACATGGTCAGGCATTATATAAATAAATGATTTATTTATTTCATGTAGGACAACTTGTGTCACTTATGAAACGTTAAGACTCTACCACCGGTTCGGAAAACTGATTCTACGGAGAAGAGCCGGCAAGAAACTCAGCAGTTGCTCTTTTCATAGAAAAGAAAAGGTTACAATATGTAGACAACACAACACATACGTTACAAGTATTACACTGACTTGTGGGTCACTGGATGCGAGGCCGGTTACATTATACTTGTAACGCTGATTTGTCTGAACGTTAGTTGTTCAGTAAGAGTGTCAATCAATACAAGTTTCGTTTAATACCTATAGTGTATCAATTATTTAATAAATTTCATTGACATAATATTTTCTCATTAATTAGGACCTTAGGGGAGTAGCTTGTAAGCGAATGGTTCAGGAATCAGTCTTGATTTTGCTTAATTTGTACGAAAGAAAATGGAGCATTTTAGTGCTACTGAAATTTAAAAATAAAGATACCTTCGTCCAACCGTGGGTGCATAAGGGCTGAGGATTGGTCAAACATAAATTTTATATTCTTTAGTTATTATAAGGTTGTAAAATAAAACCTTATAATAACTTTTAATAAATACATTGGCTGTATTGAGACAACCAAGTCTAATCATGTGTTGGAGTTGAAAGTTGGCAATGTACTCGTTAGTACATAAACTGGTAGATGAAATCAGATATCAGAGGGGTCAAGAGACCCAATAAACACATAATCAACGTTTTCTAGAGACTTTTACCAAGAAAACTTCGATGTTATGCTTACGAAGTCGAAAGGGGCTCAAGTAAAAATTTCAAACTTTTTGGTATATCATAAAATCTAATTTTATCTCATTCAATGAAGGTAGATCTATTGTTCAATATCAACCATTCAATTCTATTTGAAAATTGAATTGAATTGTTAAAATTGAATATTTCATAAAAATTACAGTATTAAATAACCATCAATCTTGTCGCGATGACGTCAGTGTGAAACTAGTGTAAGGGATAATAAAAAATAACAGTTTCATTTTAAGTAATGACGTGATCAAGTTTACTTTGTCTAACTTTTTTTTAAGTTGCATTTTGCATTGAAAATATTAGATTGGATAAAAGGATAAATTCATCTCATAACTCATATAGATATTTTCTGCAAAACAACAAGATTGTATTCAGGTAATTCCGAAATCCAATCGATCACTACCGAATCAAAATTTCGCTAATGTTTCACTTATACACTTTTCAACACAGATCAAGGAGAGGAGCAAAGATCACGTAATTTACTCAGGTGGGCAGATCTTATATCTCTTTCCATAAGGTTCAAATTACGGGGAAAATATTGTTTTCCAAAGGCCGTATCGTATCGGTTTTCGGTAGCAAATCTTCAGTGTGTACGTGAGGTGAAATATAGAGCGGCAGTCGCGATTTCGCGAACAATCATGATAAATTAGAGGTTATTAGCCGAGTTCGGAGTTGTTTGGTGTTGCCAGCTCGACGCAGGTTATTCAGCCTCTATTATGGGAAAATTAGCGCGATTTAGTTACTGATAGAGTTAGTGGTTTACGCAGTATTGATAAAATTGATTAACAAAGTTCAGAGCCTCAAAATTGGGGTTCCTTGGTGCATTTGAAGACATTCGTCAATTCATGTTTAAGAGTGATACTTGGGAACCTGTTATTAGCTGATGTCAGTTTATTAATATGGACATAAAACGCTATTTTAGCGTAGACTTATATTATTATATTACTTTACCTGTGATTGGTCTGTCAATCGATCATTTTTGGCTGAAAGTAAAGATTTTGGCGGTAGGTTCCTTGTTTAGATTGACGTAGATAAGGTTTATGTAAATTTCATCCATAACATAGTACATAAGGAAGTTACAACCATACAAATTGGTATGTTTTGGCTATCTTTAAAAAAACCAAACTATGATACTTTCAGTATTAGCATATTCAAATTAGTTTCACATCAATTCTAACTGTATCACATAACCGTGTTAAATTACGCGCAACAACAAACCAACACGACACGCAAGAGCCGTTAATTAAAAGTTAGTTGCGCGTGTGATACCCGCGGGGGGAGGGGGGGGGAGGGAGGGGGGACTAAGGCCATTTTTAATGGGAATACGATTGGAGCTTCAGCTTCATTCTGTTGTCAACTTTTGTCCACATAATAACTTTTTAACTCCATAAAATATATATCTGCATACAATATAAATACAGAAAAGGTGATTAACTGATTTATCAACGCACAGCTCAAACTTCTGGACGGATCGGCAGTCTGAAATCTGGCATACTTAGTCATAGCTATCGCGACGTACTTTTTTTTAAAAATTCCACTTCAAGTTTACTCTTTGCTGCGATCTCACCTAATGGTAAGAGGTGATGCAGTCTAAAATTGCTGCAGGCTGACCTGTGATTTTGTAGGATTTTCGAAAATTCAACTCTTAGGGGAGTGAAATAGGGGGTTTAAGTTTAACAATCAAAATATTCACTATAACGAAACGGCAAGGTACAGATTTTATAATACTTTGAAAATTGCATTAAAATTTTCCTGATTTCAAACATCTATATTATGAATACATTTTCAGTTTTTTTTAAATACATATTATTTTGCAATTTCAATAATTAAATATTGGATAGTAGCAGGCGTTACTTTGCGGAAGTCCATGATAGTGTTGAAGTTAAACTTAAACTTCTAGTTCTTTCATTCAATAATTAATTTATTGAAATTTTCTGCAAAAACCCAAAGATTTTATCTTAGAAGCAGGAGGTGCTTAACTCCCAAAAAGTGTTGGTCCTGCAACACATCTTTCTCTGATCGTGTTGGATTGTTGTCCCATTTGGGCTATGAAAGTGATAAAATAGAGAGTGCATATACTTGTATCCTACTAACATACCTGCTATCAAGATCATTTCATTTAATCATTTATTTAATCAAAAACATCCAATCTACATGATGCACAGTTATCAAAAGTAATACAATAAAGTTGTATGTATCAATTCAAAGTTTTTCATTAATATAACACCTAATTAGTCTATACATCATTTAACAAGTCATAATTAAAAAAATTAAAAAACACGACTGCCCTGCCAAAAAACGAACTAAAAAGTTAAAAATCGTAATTAATCTAGTTAAATTAGAATCTTATTCACATTTTTATTAAATGATATTTTTTGTGAGACACTGGATATTGAACTAGTGTTATATATTTTTGAAATCTACTCATCATTTTCTAGATGATGATTATATAGTTAATGTTATTTTAGAATATTTTTTTTCAAGTTTAGTCATTAATGCGGGACCATGGTCACCCCATAAATATTTTTTTAAATTTTGCTAGCCTATGTCACCCGGAATAAGGTAGGGATTCTAACGATACCTCATTTATCAAAATCGGTTCAGGCGTATAGAAGTTATGGTGGAATATACAAACTCACATACATACATACATACATACATACATACATACATGAACCCTGAAAACAATATACTCCTTTTTCAGGCAGTCGTATAAAAACAGAGCTTTTGTTACTGCTGCGCTAGGAAACTTGTCCCATTTGGGCTATGAAAGTGATAAAATAGAGAGTGCATATACTTGTGTCCTATTAAGATACCTGCTATCAAGATACCTGCGTTTGAACCGAAATTGGGTACGGCAAACATTAATAATATAATTTTATGTTAGATACAAGACCATAGTAATAATTGCTCAATAGAAATGAATAATGAAAATGGTATTAACAAAATACAGTACACCTCAGCAGGCATGCGTGTTCCGTGTCATTAGGTGCGGGGAACGCGGCCCGGCGGCGATAGATGGCGGTAATTATTGTGAGAGGAACCGGTTTATCTCCGCAACAAGGGGGAGTAATGGGGGTAAAGGGTGGGATTCGTGACGAAAATATTTTACTGACTTCGTTATGGAATGAACGTCGTTGAATCTTTGAATTATGTGGTCTAGATTCGTTTAATTATACTATACACGAGTATAGTTATTTTTATATATGTCACTGATTGTAAAAACCGTTAGATTATAATCTAAATCGCGAAATTGCAAACTGTCGAAAGATTACAATTTAACGTATTATTTTTCGGTAAATTGTAATCTTTCAGGTATTAACCCGACAGTACTTAAGTACTACCTGGTTATTTATGTCGCTTCCTAACCTAACCTACAAGAAACAGACAAGAAAACGTAAATACAATGAATATTTCAAAAATTGACACTCAGAACATTGAACGGTTTACAATCTTTCGACAGTTTACAATTTCGCGAGTTAGATTATAATCTAACAGTTTTTATAATTTTACGGTTATATATATATTATTATTGGAGAAGCTACTAGATTTAGGTCGAAAATAATAAACGTATAGCAGGCAAAAAGGCCACACACTCTTACCCATTAGCTGCACTGTTGCACAGATTACTGGGACACAGTAAGAAAAAAATATTACTCTTGTTCTTATATTGATTATCACCACCATTTTCTAATCAAATTTGAAATTTTTCAAGTTTGGACAGAGAAATGCCTTTTTTCTCGTAACTACTTCCTAAATTTACACCTAAATAGTGCTTTACAACAAACGAAAAGAAGTTTTTTCCCGAACTGCACACTTGGTAAACTAGTTTAATAAGTCAGCGAGGTAGAAAGTTAAAAGAAAGCTCATCCATCTCCCGTAACGTTGGGTGTAGCCGGTATGGCAAGTTTCACGAGGAAATGTGAGAAAGAAAACCAGACAAGTGCGAGTCGGACTCGTACACTAAGGGTTCCGTACCGTCTCTTAAATAAAATAAAAATCCTTTAATTCGACCATAAAGATCATAAAATTTTGTTAGTAAGAAAAACACAATAACCTAATGTTAGTTAATCTAAAACTACCTAATCCTAAACCTTATTTATGACAGCCTTGATTTGTCAGCACGTGACATATGACAATGCCATATGACAATGGTTCAGGTACTGACAATTAAACCTGTCGGCAAATGCCTTAAGAGACACTATATAAACTTTTTAAAAAAATCCTAAAGAAACGAGAAAGGCGATTAAAAATCACGTTGTATTTGTATTACTTTATTTTTATTATTTGTTGTAAAAGCGGCAATAGAAAAACAAACTGTGAAAATTTCAACTATGTATATCTATTAGAACTTCGAAGTTATCGAATTATGTTGACATTATTTATAATTATCTAATTATTGTATTGTTCATTTAAAAGTATTAAAATGTAACCCATTGCAATGACCTGACGTGGCCTCGTGACATTGAAATTATTATTTTATGTACACGAATGCAATTAATAAATGAAATAAATTAAATGAAATATTAAGCTTCAAGAGATTTAGCCCGCTGACAGACAGACGGACAGCGGTGGCTTAGCAATAGGGCCCCGTTGACACCCTTTGGGCATAGAATACTAGCAATTAACTGTGATACTACTACACTTTGTGTACTGAACCCTAACACCTAAACTAAAGCGTTACCACGGTAATTCTTGCTACTTTTATTTGTAAACCTAATGGACGAAAATTTCCTCCATTAGGTTTACAAATAAAATGTGTTTAGGTATTGCATATTCATCGAATGAACGATTAGTTCCATTTGTTCTGTTATGAAGCAGCTACAGCTGGGCTATGCCATTCAGTGTTTTTTCCTACTTTATTTATTAATAAATCTTTATTGCACACGATAAAAAATTATATAGTATCTAACAAAAGACATAAATTTTTTATCTAAACAGAATGCAAAGGCTACTTTGCCATTTTGACTTACATTTTTAACCCTCGACGCAAAAAGAGAGGTGTTATAAGTATAACGTGTGTCTCTATCTGTGTTTCTGCCTATGTATCTGTGTATCGGTGTACCTGTGGATTTGTGTATCTGTGTGTCTATCCAAAGTATCGTAGTGCCCAAACAGTTGTAAACCTATCTCTGTACCAAATTTCATCAAAATCGGTTGAGAAAATTGACCGTTATAGAGTAGCAGACGGACAGACAGATAGAAACACTTTCGCATTTCGCATGAACCGATTTTGATTTAGTTGTTTTGCTTGAAAGGTGACTTGATTGGACTGTTCGTACCGAATGTTGGATTTATTGCTTTTTTTAAAAGCCTTGGTAACATCAGTAGGCGTAACATATTCTTGTTTTACCTTTACAATTAAAGTACTAATGAAATACATACTTACATTTGTCGAATGCTCACTTAAGAATCCTTTTTTAACTCTGTAATAAGAACCCCTTTAAATAACCTCCTGCTTCTCTCATAACACTAACGTTTACGGGAAAGATGTCCCCTCCATTCCACTTTAACGTGCCTTTATTTTTAATGCTAACACTTGGAATCGCATTATAGTTCCCATGTGCGGATCCGAAGGCCCTAGCGCGGTTGGCATACTAACTGATATCATTTATAAAAGCGTTAATAATAAAACACTTAAGTCAGTGAATGATATTTCACTATTATAGAAAAAAAAAAAATTTAATGAATTAAAAAATACGACTGCCCTGCCATATTATTTTTGGAATTTACCTCCTTATGAAGCTATTTACATATAATATAGCCTTTGGAATCTTATTCACATTTTTTATTAAATGATATTTTTTGTGAATCACTAAATATTGAACTATAGTGTGACATATTTTTGGAATCTACTCATCATTTTCTAGATGATGATTATATAGTTAATCTTATTTTCGAATTTTATTTCAATTTTGGTCTTTAATGCGGGACCATGGTCACCCCATCAATTTTTTTGAAAAATTTTACTAGCCTATGTCACCCGGAATAAGCTAGGGATTCTAACGATACCTCATTTATCAAAATCGGTTCAGGCCTATAGAAGTTATGGTGGAATATACAAACTCACATACATACATACATACATGAACCCTGAAAACAATATACTCCTTTTTTCAGGCAGTCGTATAAAAAACTCAGTCCGACTTTTACTTAAAAAATAATGTAGTTAATTTATTATTTATTTAAAGAAGCGTTAATAATAAAATAGTAACTATTTTTTTAAGTAGGTGCCAAACATAGCTTGAAAGGAAAGCAATATTCTAATCGAAGACCCAACCGCCAACCACGTCTGCTGTTTTAGGCACGCCTAGTCAGGTACTGACTCCAAAAATAGATACTATTTTATTATTAACACTTCTTTAAATCTTACTAATATTATAAATGGATGTATGGATGTTTGGATGTATGGATGTATGGATTTTTGTTACTCAATCACGCCCTTACGGCTGAACGGATCTGGCTGAAATTTGGCACAGAGATAGGTTATAGTCTGGAATAGCACATAGGAAAATTAAGGAGTTCCCGCGGGAACCAAAAATCCTCGATCTACCTCGGCGTAGATCTACCTCGATCTACGCCGACAAAGTTTAAAGATTTAAGATTTAAGTTTTTTTTTATTTTTATTTTTTCTGTAATAGTGAAATACCATTCACTGACTTATCACGATATTTCAGGAACTATAAATCATACAAACTTAAAATTTGGATGGTAGATTTCTTTTATACAGTAAATATCATCTAAGAAATTGGTTTTGAGAAAATTCACCCCAAAGGAGGTGAAATGGGGGCTGGTTGATCGCATGGAAGTCCATATATATTTTTTGATGTTAGAAATATGAAAATTGGTACCTAAGTTTTTAGGAAAAAAGCTTAAAAAAGCCTCTATAGATAGGCTTTTTGCGACGGGAAAATTTCATAATCTCATAGGAAAACAGAAATTATACGCGGGCGAAGTCGTGGGTGACCTCTAGTATATAAATAAAACCCTATACTAGATGTCGGGGCGCTGATGTTAAAATGAGATCTATAAAAAGCCTTTTAAATCGTCAAAGGTCATTATTTCAAGACATCAAAGGACCTTAGGTCTTTGGATTTGGTAGACTTTTTTTTTTCAAGACCTAAAAAAACCTGCCAAATGCGAGTCGGACTGGCGCACTGAGGGTTCCGTACAAACCTGTAGTAAGTTTAAATATATTTTAATTTTTCCTTTATCTGTGCTATAAGACGTTGCTTCGTACCAAATTTCAAGATTCTGAGTTCACAGGAAGTACCCTGTAGGTTTTAATTACCTTGCGAGTGTCGCAAATTTGCAGCATAAACGGCT
The DNA here is from genome assembly GCA_964035005.1 of Erebia palarica. Lineage (NCBI taxonomy): Eukaryota > Metazoa > Arthropoda > Insecta > Lepidoptera > Nymphalidae > Erebia > Erebia palarica. The sequence goes on from OZ035985.1 coordinate 38,641,180, forward strand.
GTATCTTTTGATTGCGTTGGCTTAGAAGTTAGATTTTTTCACAGCTCCAAGGGACATTAGACCTGAGTTTTTGATATGAATTTCAATTTAATACCTCTACGCGTTCATGAGGAAATGGGTAGTAAGTTTCAAATTATTTTTAATATATGATGTAACAAAAAATGTATGCTGTTCGCAATTTTCTTTTGTTTGTGCTATAAGAAGTTGCTTCGTAACAAATTTCAAGATTTTGAGTTCACGGGAAGTGTACTGTGGGTTTTGATTCCCTTGCGAGTGTCGAAAATTTGCAGCACAAACGGCTGTATCTTTTGTCGTTGGCTTAGAAGTTTGATTTTTTCATAGCTCCAAGAGACAGTAGACTTCAGTATTTGATATAAATTTCAGCTTGATACCTCCATGTGTTCCTCCTCAGAATAAGGGTCTTGACCCACGACGGACGGGCAACAAAGTGATCCTATAAGGGTTCCGTTTTTTCCTTTTGAGGTACGGAACCCTAAAAAGGGTGATTTATTTCAATGAACGACTATAGCGCTATATTTAGGACATATTAAGCCGACCTGTCTGTATTCAAATCTAGATGTACCTACTTCTATAATCCAGCATCGATGAATTCAAGAAATGCTGAATATTTTATTTCACGAGCTTCGATTCCACGTTTATAACTAAAAGTAGTATTTTTTTATGAGTTTTTCTATGGGTTTTCTGTGTCGCATTTGCTTTGCTATTTTCTAGAGACTTATTTTTTAGCTTGAAAAAAAATTTTCTTAGAGTAATTAATAAGATCAAAATGGTGATTCTATTATGAGTGTATTTTTAGTATGGAATACTATAGTCGGTTTGTAGTTTGGATCTTTTAGAGGCATTGGATAAAATTAGGCGAAACCTTCCAAAGAAAAGAAAAAAACCAACTGTCTTTGGTCTTGCAGCAAGAATACCATAAATTTATTCAGCCCATCCTGTGAGCCCATCACAAAAAATGAGACTGTGACAATGATTGATCCAGGTTTCACGTAATAAGGCTACAGAACCGGAGTCTAAAAATAGACATCTTTCTTTAAAAATCGAATCGATTTCCCAAAACATTTTGCTTACTAATAAATTAGCGCTCCAATAAAAATCCAGTACAAATTACGAAAAAATGAATTTCACCACTCCTACCCAGTTTCCCTACCAGTTTTCTCAATTTCGTAGGTATATGATTGCTTTTTACGGCATGTCCCCGATATTTCGGGTTACACTGAGATTTTAAATTCATCAACGTTAACAGATTTCGAGCATCGAAACACTTTAGCATTAAAGTTAAGTTCTCCTTGATCCTATCCAAAAGCTCAAGTTCGTCCATACATCTAATAGTCTAGCAATAAAGCTAGTCGACCCTAACAATAATTCCTCAGTCGACGAAACTTTACAGTATGATAAAGTATCATGAGTTAAACGTATATTATAAATATCCAATAAAAAATCATAATGGAAGCAAGGACTTTTATGATATACCTAATTGTTAAAGGAGGAAGGCACATTATCGCGTAAACGCAGTTTATGTTTAATAATAAAATCGGTTTAAATATCGATGTTCTGCATGATTATTTCGGTTTTGAGTGTAAATATACTACCTACTATTATTTTTAAAAGAAATCGATAAAATATTCAGTCATAAATATTAAGTTTTAGGTATAAATACCTAACTTCCGGATGGATTTTTTGTTGGATATTTTTGTATAAGTATTTTTGTATTAGTTCATACGCTACTACAACCCTGCCAAGTTTCAACGACTGAGGATTTAATGCGGGGGTCTCCATACAACGAACCGCCCCATTGCCTAGAATATAAAGCCAGCGTTGAAGCGAAAATGAAACCTTTGGCAATTTATCTCTAACTCTCTATCCTCATGATTGAGGAATGTGATCACCGTTACGAAGAGTGAGCTAATTATGTTTTGAATCTTTCCACTAAGTCCTATCACTGCACTGGCCTATACGGAGAGAGTCGTAAAACTTTTTGTATTGAACATGCGAATTCATTAGGTGCATTTTACTCTGATTTTTTTGGGTTTTGAAAAAAAATAATTAAAATGTATTTATTACCAATAAACAGGTTACAGTCAATTTAGTTTAACTTTGGTCTCCGCACTAGGGAACCTGTAACGCGGAGACCGCATTATGATTAAGTACCTAAAATTAGACTTAACCGAGGGCTGACTAGGACACAAATGATATTTTTTTTAAATTTATTAAGTAAATCATAATTTAAACAAATGTTTTTTTTAATGTTTCTGCAAATAAATATTTTTAAATTTTTTGTTTTTCATTTTATTTTGAAGCTCGAACTCTATCAACGTTGGTGAGATTCTCAAATTTGCCTACCGATCTGGGTAGTTGTGAGGGTCTGGTGAGGGAGGCAGATATTTTTACGATCGCCTCGCGCGTGATACATCGGTTTAATCAATCCCTTTCGCTCGTGGACTTTCATACCTTTTGTGCCCCACGTTTTTTCGGAGGTAGGCATCAGCTTTATAATTTAACATGAATGTAATATTACTTTTATGACTGAATACAAGAAACCGGCGGCTTAATTTGCATAAACATTGTGACACGGTGTTACACGCGCTTTTAGCTTTATTACGTAACTAGATGATGCCCGTGGCTTCGGCCGCTTGGATTTAGAGATTTTTTAAAATCTTGTGGTAACTTTCTATTTTAAATCTGTAATATCTGTATCGACGTCAAAATCTGTTGAATATTGGGCCTAGTAGGAGATTTTTACCTATTTCATCAAGTTAACTGCGAATCAACTTTACCATTTGTCATCAAGCGCTTGAAAATTCCTCTCCAATCATAGTTCCCTTAACTTAAGAACAGGTAACAATCTCTAACAAGGACCCCAGATGGGCCGTTAAACCGTAGCCAATAAGCAGATACAGAGGCTGACCAACAGACAGACACACGCAATGTATACTTTATACAGCATGGCTTTTTTAAAAAGTCATAATTTTATTTTTAAAAAATTTCACCGTTCACGTCATCATTATGTTTAAATTAATATTCTCTAGTTGTGGTAATAGCGCGAGCGAAGCAGGCTCTGATGATCGTTTCGCGTGTTAAAGCAAGCGTCCGCTTATTAGGGAAACTTAGCCGTTTTAAGGGATCATTAAACTGGCTAAGTACCTACCTACCTACGGCATTCATTTACGCCAAGGACTTTAGCAAAGATCTTCTCTTTTTATTGAACTTTGCAAACTTCACTTTAGATCCTTCTACCTGACTTGGGTCACATAGTACTATATAACTTTACTGCCTCAATAGTCTAGAGGTTAGCGTGATTAATTGCGGATGACGAAGTCCCGGGTTCGATTCTCGGATCAGGTCATTATTTAAGTACTGGCTTTTTCTTGCAAAATAATTTCAGTACTAGCCCAGAGCGAGGATGAAAGCGGTGTTTCACCCCCCTACGGCATTCATTTACGCCAAGGACTTTAGCAAAGATCTTCTCTTTTTATTGAACTTTGCAAACTTCACTTTAGATCCTTCTACCTGACTTGGGTCACATAGTACTATATAACTTTACTGCCTCAATAGTCTAGAGGTTAGCGTTATTAATTGCGGATGACGATGTCCCGGGTTCGATTCTCGGATCAGGTCATTATTTAAGTACTGGCTTTTTCTTGCAAAATAATTTCAGTACTAGCCCAGAGCGAGGAAGAAAGCGGTGTTTCACCCCCGTGCCTTGGAGAGCAAAATGTCGGATTTTCCACCTCGTCAGACTATGAAAGTCAGGAAATAGAAAGAGTACCGGCTGTGTTTGCACAGACACTAACTGTGCACTATTAAACCTTACGCGCAGATGGCTTTTCTCTATGGAGATTGGCCACCAAGACTGAAACTCGGTTTGGAGGACGGAGGGGCTACGTATATGCTATATGCTTGTATATGTGACCGTGAGATTGTAAAAACCGTTAGATTATAATCTAACTCGCGAAATTCTAAACTGTCGAAAGATTGTAAACTGTTCAATGTTCTGAGTGTCAATTTTTGAAATATTCATTTTATTTACGTTTTCTTGCCTCTTTCTTGTAGGTTAGGTTAGGGTTCGACATAAATAATCAAGTAGGAAGTAAGTAGCACTCAGGTTTTGCCGGGTTTAAAAACCTATCAGATTACAATCTACCGGAAAATAATGCGTTAAATTCTAATCTTTCGACAGTTTAGAATTTCGCGAGTTAGATTATAATCTAACGGTTTTTACAATCTTACGGTGATATACCTTAGTATATTTTAAACTGGCCTGTTAGAACTTGTCTTCAGTGCTATCCCAATGTCCTAAAAGCCACGAAAGCGAAACGGCTAGACAACAACTAGGTGACAACGTAGGCTACGTGATGGGTCCCGTACCTATTCCTAGCGGTGTCACATTTGTCGCTTACATGGGACAATGCCTTATTTTATTTATTTCTTTACTACTAAGTTTGTGTTTGTACCTTCACTGTGTATGGTAATTCCAAATAAAGATTTTATTTATTTATTTTAACCCGTGCTTCATAGACAACGACAAACTTATCAACGTGACAACGTAGGCTACGTGAATGGGACAATGCCTTAACCCGTTGTTTTACGTGAGCGACAAACGCGACATCGCGATTCAGTACGACGCGAAGCGACAGGTTCACCTGTATCTGAACCTTCACGTACACGTATGGCGTAGGTTATACGCGTCGCGTCGCATTGCGTCGCTTCTATTACACACCTGGGATAACGCAAACTGACAAAATCAAGTCGTTAATTAATCATCAATCAAGCAAAACTGCTGCCTCGTTGGTCTAGTGGGTAGCATGTTTGACTGCGGCCGACGAGGTCCCGGGTTCGAATCCCGGGTCGGGCCATAGTTAAGTATCGGGTTTTTCGGATTAGAAATTCCCAGTACTAGCCCGGAGTTAGGAAGTCGGCGGTGTTTCACCCCCGTGCCTCGGAGAGCACGTTAAGCCGTCGGTCCCGGTTATTATCACTAACATGATAATAGTCGTTAAAGCCCGCCAACCCGCATTGGAGCAGCGTGGTGGGCCTAAGCTCTAATTCCCTCTCTCCTATAAGAGTGGAGGCCTGTGCCCAGCAGTGGGGCGTTAATGGGCTGTAGTGGTGGACAAGCAAAACAGAAGCGTTCGAGTCAAGACGGCAATAGAATTCACCGGCCGCCCCATCGGCGTCCAATACTGTTAATTTTATTGGGCTTTTTCACCCCTTTTCCGATTAATTAGGCTCCCCATGATGCTTGCTCCAAGACAGTATCGGCCTTTGATCTGTGCCACTTTGCGACAAGCGTTAATGACTAACTTCAGTTAAAATAAACTTAGCTAACTTAACTAATTCGACATACTATTTTATATATTTTTTATATATTTTTTATATTTTATGTATTTTTTCCTATTCCTAAGGTTGCCTGGTAGAGATCGCTAGTAAGCGATAAGGCCGCCTTTTGTATCATATCTGTGTTTTTTTCTATATTCTTTTTGTTTGTTTTTTATCTTTATGGTGGTACAAATAAAGAGTATATAATAATAATAATAATAATAATAATAATACTAGTCTAGGCAACGGGGCGGTTCGTTGTATGAAGACCCACGCATTAAATCCTCAGTCGTTGAAACTTGGCAGGATTGTAAGATGGTATGAACCAAAACTTACACAAAAATATCCAAAAAAAAATCCATGCATGGAAGTTAGGAATATGGACCTAAAACTTAATTTATTTTTAAAATTAAGATTATTTCTTTTTAAGATACCGTAACTAATAATCACCATCATGTTTTATAAGTAAGTAATTTTTAACGTCAATAAGTGTACCTACAGTGTACCTATATTGAATAAATGATATTGAGTATTGAGTATTGAGTTTAAATAATTATATTTACACTCAAAACCGAAATATCAAACGAAATAATCATGCAGAACATCGATATTTATACCAATTTAATTATCAAATCTAAACTGCGTTTACGCGATAATGTACCTTTCTGCTCTAACAATTGGGTATAGCATAAAAACCTTGCTTCCTTTCTGAATTTTTATTGGATATTTATAATACACGTTTAACTCATGATACTTTATCATACTGTAAAGTTTCGTCGCCTGAGGAATTATTATTGGGGTCCACTAGTTTTATTGCCTAGACTAATACTACGAATACGGAATCCTAACTAACGAATTTCGGTTTTTTTCCTATACTTGTGCTGGGAGATCTTACTTATCGCCAAGTTTCATGATCTTAAGTCAACGGGAAGTACGGGAACGGGGTTTTGATTTATTGGCGAGTGTCAAAATATGCATAAACGGCTGTATCTTTGGTTGCATTAACTTAGAAGCTTGATTTTTTTACAGTTCCAAGGGACCGTAGACCCAAATATTTGATATTAATTTCAACTTGATACCTCCACGTGTTCCCGATAAATAGTTGGTTGAAAGACAGACGGACAACGAAGTGATCCTTTAAGAGTTCCTTTTTTCCTCTTAAATATGAGCAACTAGATGATTATAATTATTACTGACCTAGGTGAGGGAGTTGAGGAAACCTGCATGCCTATGAGTTCTTCATAATTTTCTTAATGGTATGTCAAGCCTGCCAGTTCGCCCTTGGCCAGCGTGGTGGAATATGGACTTATTGCTCTCATTTTGAGAGGAGATTCGTACTGAACTGACGGCTTGAAGTGATTATGATGATGAAACAAAGTTTAACTTTCTCCCCGGAAATATTCTTTTTTTATAGGTAAAAATTCTAAAACAAAAAAAAATAGTTACCGATTGATATATTATTTACAGCCTAGATGATGACCTTGACCTCTCATTCGCGTAGATTGAGGTTTTTTAGTTCCAGGATATAATGTAGCTATGTGCTAAGTCAGGTTTTAAGCTACCTTCATTTCTAATGTTAGTAAATCTATTCAATCGTTGCGGTGCGAAGGAACAATAAACATATAAACTTAGAAACTTTGACATTTATTATATAGACGCATCCTAAAAATTTATTCAGTCATCCTTCCAAAATAATTGTCAATTCAATTAATTTAAAACATGTAGGACATACTGTTTTCTCTTATGTTACATCATGTTTTTGACTCTACCACCGTTTCGGAAAGAGTATCTATCGAGAAGAGCCGGCAAGAAACTCGTATTGTATTGTCATTTCGAAGTTCTAATTCAAGGCTCAACCTTGAGTTCCCTAACGACATTAAAGTAATTCGATTTGGATAAGTCATCCGCCATTTCAAACGGAAATTTGTACTAATTAAGGGGATTAGTCAGCCGTGCTGCTTAAAAACAAATTAACGTAGATCAGAGAACAGAAGAAGAGTATCGTATCGGAGTCGGCCGGTGTACAAAAAGGCTAATTAATGAGAGAAGGGTTGGCGAGGCTCGATAAAATTAACGGTATCGGACACAGAGTGACTGGTTTTCAATTAATGACACTCTTCACCTTTACAATCTAAATATATACAAGGAAAAGGTGACTGATTTACTGACTGATCTGTCAACGAGCAGCTCAAACGTCATATCCATGCATGCTAATAACTAATTGTATTAAGTAATTTTTAACGTCAATAAGTGTACCTGCAGTGTACCTATATTGAACAAATAATATTGAGTATTGAGTATTATGTAATATAATGTATTAGTAAGTAAGACATGAAAACTATCAATAAAATGACTAAATGACAAGCCACTGGATGGATCTGGGTGGAATTTTGCAAACATATTTCGACATATTTATACAGTTTAAGACGTAGGCATCCGCTAAGAAAGGATTTTTGAACGACGCCTAAGCGGGTTTGAAATTTGCATGCAAATCGAACCTAACTTGAGCGAAGCCCCAGGGGAAAAAACTCCTCAATTTTCAGGGATAAACTACTTATGTGTTATTCCAGACTATAATCTATCTCTGTGCCATATTTCACCCAGATCCATTCAGCTGTTCTGGGGTGATTGAGTAACAAATATCCATACATCCATCCAAACGTTCGCATTTATAATACTAGATGATGCCCGCGACTTCGTTCGCGTGGATTAAGTTTTTTAAATTCCGCGGGAACTCCTTAGTTTTCCAGGATAAGAAGTAGCCTATGTCCTTCCCCAAGATACAAACTCCTCCTGTACTCGATTTTATCAAAATCGGTTGAACGGATAGGCCGTGACATATATTCATATTCATATTCATTTATTTGCATTTTTAGCCCTGTTAGGTTGAAGCAAGTAAATACATTAATAAAATTATAATTATTAAAATATGTTACATTAGGTTACCTTATCTTAATTATTACATTTATATTTAAATTAAAATTAAAACATAAAATTGAGTTTTCAAAAAAAAAGTCGCATTTAATAATTTATTAATACTGTTAGTTTGAGGTTTTTGGTTCCCGCGGGAACTCTTTAATTTTCCGAGATAAAAAGTAGGCTATAATCTATCCCTGTGCCAAATTTCAGCCAGATCCGTTCAACCGCTGGGGTGTGATTTAGTTACATATATCCATACATCCATACATCCATCCAAACTTTCGCATTTATAATATTAATAAGATTAGTATGGATTAGTACAGATTCTTTAAGGTCACATCACAACCTGCGAATGTTTAGTAAATTCTAGTGAACACTAATGTCAGCAGCTCGTAATAAATCAGTTGGTGGCGCTCCCAAAGACCTCAAACGTGAATAAATGATATCATTCGTCAAAGTCGGATCGGCCCCTTTGGGAGGCCTACTCAGATGATATCTTACTCAAATCAATTCTGAGCTCCCATTCAAATATGCCTTTGTATAGTGAAAAGCAAACACGTTGACCCGAATTTGGTGAACTGAAACGTTGACCAACACTGGTGTACCAAGCTGTCACACTAATTTTATAAAGGCGAAAGCTTTTATGTATGTGTGTATGTTTGTTACTCTTTCACGCAAAAACTACTTGACGGGTTCGGGTGAAATTTGGAACGGATGTAGATAGTACCCTAGATTAACACATAAGTTTCTTTTAATCCCAAAAAACTAAAGTTTCCCACGAGAATCATAAATGTCGCACAGGAAAACTATTGTCTTTCCTTAATATTATTCTAACACCTAATAGTAATTCTTCAACTTAATAAAAGAAACAAAAATTTCATATTTGGCTAGACGTCTTTTATTATTGCGTTATTTAATAAACGTGTACCCAGACATAATAACAGTTAAAATAAGTAGGCAGACCGAAATTTCGTGAACATTAAAGTGTTGAGAAGAAAGTTAATAACATGTTCTCAATACCATTTTAAAAAAGGTTTACACCAAAATCTTCCAAAGGTTCGCTGCACCACACCACACAAAATCTTCCAAATCAAAGTATATTTATTCAAAATTGGTACCTACATAGTACACATTTTGAACGTCGATTATGCAGTATTAGACGTGATGGTGATAATAAACCAACAAGGGTTCCAAATGCGCCCTGGTCTGAGAAGAGCCCACAAAAAACTCTGCCGGATTTTTTATTTTTACCATCTCACAACAACAAACAAAACACTCAACGTTGATCAACAGATGCAACGCCATTAGAAGACTGACGTTAAAATAATAATAATAATTATTTTATTGTCAGATAAAAATCCACAGTACAATAATATTATATAAAACATTTAAAAGTATAAAAATAAGTAAATAATATAAAATAAATATTAAGGTTAAAAAATTAAACTAGTATACTTATTTTTAGCTTCACTTCCTATTTATTTTATTATTTTGACGACCTCCGTGGCGCAGTGTGTAACGCTGTTGTCTTAACGTGCGGAGGACTCGGGTTCGATCCCCGGCAGGGTCAATTTGGGAATTTATAATTTCTGAATTTTCCCTGGTCTGGCCTGGTGGGAGGCTTCGACCGTGGCTAGTTACCATCCTACCGGCAAAGACGTGCCGCCAAGCGATAACGCGTTCCGGTACGATGACGTGTAGAAACTGAATAGGGGTATGGGTTTAATATAACTGCCATGCCGCCTACGCCTACTTAGCCCACTACCATCTTAGACTGCATAATCACTTACCATCAGATGAGGTCGCAGTCAAGGGCTAACTTGTAGTGGATAAAAAGAAAATTGCTGTCAAAAGAGTTAGAAAAACACAATAATTTCAAACGTATATTTTATGGCGAATAAAATAAATGCAGGACGAAGTGAAAATGGCAGGCGGATAATAGTTGCGCTTGTGAAAAGGTTATTGTAATATTAAAAGTAAAGCGCGCTTCGCTGAATAATAAGAAGTGGCGAACGAAACGCGAAATGTACAATCGAAAAACCCGGTTAAAGGCGAACCAGGCACGGCCACGGGGGTTCCGCAGCTTGGAAAAAATATTTAACGAAAAATTTTATAGTATCGTCACATCCATACTATCCATATCCATACGTTTATACTAATATTTTAAATGCTAAAGTGTGTCTGTCTGTCTACTACGCTTGCACGGCCCATCTGTTCAACCGATTTTGATGAAATTTGTCACACTTATAGGTTGTATCCCGGGGAAGGACATAGGCTACCTTTTATCCCGAAAAATTAAAGAGTTCCCGCAGGAATCAAAAATCTCAATCCTCCATCCATCGTCTAGTAAACAAATACATTTTGTTTGGTATACTGCTCCAAATTAGTTTGTTTGTGAAAATTATGGCTGGCTTCTAAATAGCACGCCGCCAGTGGTCAAACAACTGTCCCGTCATATGCTCACCAATGATCTCAAGTATGACGTTATTCGACTGTCTCAATCTACTCCAGAAGGAGGCTATACGATTTCGAATAATCGCGAAGAAGTCAGGGTCACCCGCCTCGGCGAACATGCCCGATGCGCTGCACAATCTTGGCAATCTCATTAGGATGCGGTATTCACCATTATGCAGTATAATATCCTAATGGTGCTCATTGTCGATCGCTTGTATTTCGTCCATAATAGGCATGATGACAGTAACCGAGAATTAATGAAGTTATGAATTTATCTAATGAAATAGGATTCATGGATTATAAAAAACGTATTTATTTTCCTATTTCGAATGAGATTGCTATTTATTTTGATAAAACAAAACTATTATATAGAGCAATCCGCCATATTGGATTGAACACTAAGAAGCGAATGACGTTACAATTGTTTGTTTTCGAGCTTTGACAATCACACTATTGTTTACTGCACACTGCACAGAGTACATCGGTAAAAAAAATACTGACGTCACAAACGACGCCATGACACCGGCGGGCGTTTTGGCGCGAATTTTAAAATTTAAATTTCAAATGCCAATTTTATCTATCAACCCTTATTTTTCTGCTGAAATAATGTATTTTTTCGAAATAGTAGATACTTCCGAACATAATCTGACCATTTCTCTAAATCAGTCATCATGCCTATTGACATGTATAGAAACATTGACAATATGCACGAAATAATGTAAGCTTGACGTCCTTGCTGCATTTGGAGAACCTGCGAGCAAGCATGTTACACCGAACCGAGAGGGCCCTTCTCTCTCTCTATGTCATTTTTTTTTGTTTTTTTTTTTTGTTTTTTTTTTTTTTTTCTGGGATGGGGTAGGAAAAAAATCCCTCCGGACTTCTGCCTGTAGGCAGGGCATGTCCGACTTGCACGGACTAAAACAACCTCCCCCCACGTCCAGGTCAGCACGGAACCACTTTAGTATTACTTCGTTCTCTCTCTATGTCTAAGTCATCCTTGAGATCACCGGTGAGAACATGCCATACATTATGGGGATATCCCACTCATTCACATACGCTACATAGAATATATACTTAACTAATATTTAAAATATACTTAATAATATTTATAAAATACATACATACTTACAGACATACAATACAATATTTACCTATTTCTATGCTTGGCGCATGCGTCAGCCTGATAGATACTTATCGTGAAGCTGGTTCGTGTGACGTCACAGTCACCCAATGGCGGATGCGCACGGGGGCTAAAATATAGTAAAATATATCGTAAAAATATTTCTTGTTCCTGTTTAGTTTCTAGTAAGTTCTAAATTTAATTTTAATTGTGTTTCCTTCCCGTCCATGTACGTACCTGTAATATAATATTGGTTGTAAGCGACAATCCTGAAGTAGGCATTAATAAAACATAAAACACTTTCTTTTAATATATTTGTACTCTCATTAGAAACTTTCACGAGTAATTGGGTAAACGTGTAGAGGTTTCACGAGAGATTTAATGTTATAAGATAAAATATGGTTATAATTAAAAACAATATTTATTTGATACAGTTACGATTGATATCGTTAAGTTAAAGTTAAATACAAAAGTATTCAATAATCTGCCGGCAGGAAACTGTATTACCATCGTCAAAACACTCGTATTTATACAAACAATTTTCAATATGGCGTCCGTATCCGTAGATTAAATCGAATGACATGAAACGAGTCAAATTGACAGAAATTATACTTCCTGTTTCATGAGATATAATGACAAACAGTAATAATGCTAACAGGGTAGTCCTATAAGGAGTTTTATTGGCCGCGTCCGCCATCACGACTACCATAATGTATCTACGTGACAACGTAGGTCACGAAGATACATTATGGTAACCCCTACAGTACATAGGGGATACAGTATGGTATGGTGGTATTTACGGGTAAGACCCCAGCTCCATACGAGTAGGTGTCTACAGAAGCGCTGTAGTAGCATCAATTTTCTAAATTAATGAAAACACAAGATAAGAACTCCGTATAATGAGTAACGACGGAGTGGAGAATAAAAATAAAAAAATTCAGCCGTCTTCTTTCCCACGCCCATCAGAGTATTAAACTTTTGAAAGTAAAACCGTTACGAGGGCATTCCTAATTAGGATTCCCTAGTAAAATGTTGGATGGACACTTAAGCGGTGTACATACATAGCTACTAATTCTCTTCGCTGTCTATTCATGAACTTGTCTAATTTCTTTTATGTCTTTGCAATTTTGAAAATATCATAATTATGAAAAAGTTAAAATGCTGCTTTCTCTCTCTGCATCTTACTCATTGCTGCGGGTCGTGAATCATTTTCATTAAGCATTATAATAGTAGAAAATTTTCTTGAGATAATAATACGGTGGATTCTCAGGTCATTGCGCATTTGACACGAGTAAGAGTATTTCAACTCATCTAAATAATCAATGATTATTTTCAAATACTATTAATAATAACTACTATATGGCTACGATTTCCATTTTCCCAACCGTAACTTGCAAGCAAGTCTGATATGTCTGTATGTGTGCAATTCACACAAGTCAGAAGTGAAACTTCAGAAAAGTATATAAATATAGCTTGTATTCTATCTCATTCTCTTGCAGAATAAATACTATTAGTCTGCCACGCTAACTCTGCCACGGAATAAAAAGGCAACACTTAAAAATATATGTTTACCTCTTTTATTTTTTTTTATTTTTTTTATCACAATGTGTATCATCTTTATAGTGATGCTTTATCGTTTCATCGAATTTTCAAATCACAACGATTCTAAAGAAGTTTAACTTCAAAAAAAAACTTATTTTCATTTCATTATTATTATTATTATTATTAAAATTATTTATTGCATAAACAAAAGGAATACACATAGGACATTATTACAACATTATAAACAAAAGGCGACCTTATCACTAAAGTGATCTCTGCCAGGCAACCCACATGAATGGTCCGTACTTGCTGTGAGACGGGAAATCGCATTGAATAAAACATAAATACATAAACGTACATTCTAATAGGTACATACTATAAACAGATAAAAAATTATACATATAATAAATATATATTTAAATATAACACATATTATATACATAAATATTAAATTACATATGACTAATTTACAATACCTAAACACAAATAATAATAAGAACAAGTTTACAGCGATAGGTAATGCTTCTTGACACGACTTTTAAAGGCCGTTAGAGATTTTGCTCGTCTGATATCAGCTGGGAGTGCGTTCCACAATAAGACCGCCTTTAGGGTGAACGAGTCTGCGTATCCCTCGGCGTTACGTTTGGCGATTTTAAGTTTGTTGTCACTGGCAGATCGCAAGGTATGCTGGATTGGGAAGGAGCTAAGGAACCTGAATCGTTCCTTTAGGTAAGGGGGCGACCATGGGTGGTAAAGGGTAGCATAGAGAACAGAGAGGACATGGAGATTACGCCTTAGCTTGATAGGGAGCCAGTTAAGTCTCCTCCTATATTCCGAAACATGATCGTACTTCCTTAGGCCGAAAATAAATCGAATGCATAAGTTTTGCAAGCGTTCTAACTTATTTAAAAGATCTTCAGTCAGGTCGAGATAACAGACATCGGCGTAATCAAGGATGGGGAGGAGAAGTGTATTAGCTAACAAGATCTTGGTTTTAATTGGCAAGAAGTTTTTCCACCTTTTAATAGAACCATAAGCGCCAAAGATTTTCCTACTAACCTCTGAAACTTGCGGTTTCCATGATAGATTGCTGTCTATAATAACTCCAAGATTTTTAACGACAGGACTATAAGCTAACGCAGTACCATCAAAGACCACAGGTGGTAAAGCAGAGTAATCAAGTTTAGACAATTGTCTGGAGTTTCCTATGATAATGACCTGTGATTTACTAGCATTCACTAGTAGATCAAAGGACTCACTCCAGCTGCAGACAATGTTAAGTTCGTCGTTTAAGCGTTTAGTAGCTTCAGATATCTGTTCAACAGGAGTGGATACGTACAATTGGAAATCATCAGCATAAAGATGATATGGCAGGTAAAGAAGATTAGTGACCGTATTTATGAATATGGAAAAGAGCAAAGGAGAAAGGACACCACCCTGTGGAACACCAGCACTGAGACGGCAGTAGGACGACAGTTTATCTCTAACACGTATGCATTGCGACCGGTCAAATAGGTAAGACTTGAACCAGCTGATAGAAGCAGAGGAAAACTTAATTGATTCAAGAATTGCTAAGAGAATATCCAGGTCGACGGTATTAAACGCGTTAGAGAAATCGAGCAATGCTAAAATGGTTACCTGCTTGTTATCGATTCCAAACCGTATGTCATCACACACCTTGGTCAGTGCCGTAACAGTACTGTGTCCACGGCGGAACCCAGACTGAAAAGAACTAAGTATGTTATTTCTATTCAGGAAAAGCGTGAGTTGGGTATGGATAATGCGTTCAAGGACCTTAGATAAAAAAGGGAGAATGGAAATCGGACGGTATTGGGAAAACAATAATGGATTTGAAATTTTAGGTACAGGGATAACCTGAGCAATGCGCCAGCTACTGGGAAAGGTATTAGAAGAGAGGGAGTAGTTAAAAAAAGTTTCATAGCAAACCTTTAAGGGATAAAAAATATGTGTCAATGGCTTTCATTTTTGACACCCACTGAGAGAATAGGGGTAGGGTCATGTCTTCGCCCTACAACCCATTATAAATTTCCAAACCCTGCCGGGTCTCGAACCCGGGACCTCCGCACGGTTAGACAACAGTGCTCAACACTGCGCCACGGAGGTCGTCAAACATGTGGCCGAGGTAACTGCGAGCCCTCCGGTCACCTGTGGACTCTATGAGACGAGAAGATAGATCCTTAAAGAAGCTTGATCTAGTATCTTCGCCCTACAACCCATTATAAATTTCCAAACCCTGCCGGGGATCGAACCCGGGGCCTCCGCACGTTAAGGCAACAGTGCTCTACACTGCGCCACGGAGGTTGTCAAATATGTGGCCGAGGTAACTGCGAGCCCTCCGGTCACCTGTGGACTCTGTGAGACGAGAAGATAGATCCTTAAAGAAGCTCGATCTAGTATGTTGGCCCTACAACCCATTATAAATTTCCAAACCCTGCCGGGGACCGAACCCGGGAGCTCCGCACGTTAAGACAACAGCGCTACACACTGCGCCACGGAGGTTGTCAAACATGTGGCACCTGTGGACTCAGTGAGACGAGAAGATAGATCCATAGAGAAGCTCGATCTAGTATCTTGGCCCTACAACCCATTATAAATTTCCAAACTCTGTCGGGGATCGAACCCGGGAGCTCCGCACGTTAAGACAACAGTGCTACACACTGCGCCACGGAGGTTGTCAAACATGTGGCCGAGGTAACTGCGAGCCCTCCGGTCACCTGTGGACTCTGTGAGACAAGAAGATAGATCCTTAAAGAAGCTCGATCTAGTATGTTGGCCCTACAATCCATTATAAATTTCCAAACCCTGCCGGGGACCGAACCCGGGAGCTCCGCACGTTAAGACAACAGCGCTACACACTGCGCCACGGAGGTTGTCAAACATGTCGCACCTGTGGACTCAGTGAGACGAGAAGATAGATCCATAGAGAAGCTCGATCTAGTATCTTGGCCCTACAACCCATTATAAATTTCCAAACTCTGTCGGGGATCGAACCCGGGACCTCCGCACGTTAAGACAACAGCGCTACACACTGCGCCACGGAGGTTGTCAAACATGTGACCGACGTAACTGTGAGCCCTCCGGTCACCTATGGACTCTGTGACACGAGAAGTAGTATCTTCGCCCTACAGCCCATTATAAATTTCCAAACCCTGCCGGAGATCGAACCTGGGACCTGCGCAAGTTAAGGCAACAGTGCTCAACACTGCGCCACGGAGGTCGTCAAAGAGGAGGAGGGTAAGGGTGCCCATCCCCGTGGGTTGCTGAAGAGAGTGTTTTGCGCCGGCTCAGCGGCGGCGAGTGGTGCTCAGCCCCTCTCCGCATAAATTGCGCGTCGGCGGATCCGGGGGCACTCCAGCCGGCAGGTGGTCTCCAATCAACGGCGATTACAGGTGTGCTGAGAACGTTACTTTTATTAATTAAATTAATATAAAAATTAAATTCAAAGGAGAAAAAAAAAGTATAAATTAAAAAAACTTAAAAAACACGACTGCCCTGCCAAAAAACGAACTAACAAGGAATAAATGAAATTAATTTAACGAATTAAAAAATACGACTGCCCTGCCATATTATTTTTGGAGTTTACCTCCGAAGCGATTTGCATATGTAGCCTTTGGAATCTTATTCACTTTTTTATGAAATGTTTTTTTTTGTGAATCACTAAATATTGAACAATAGTGTTATATATTTTTGGAATCTACTCATCATTTTATCATTTTCTAGATGATGATTTTATAGTTAATCTTATTTTCGAATTTTTTTTTTCAAATTTAGTCTTTAATGCGGTACCATGGTCACCCCATCAATTTTTTTAAAAATTTTACTAGTGTATGTCACCCGGTATAAGCTAGGGATTCTAGCGATACCTCATTTATCAAAATCGGTTCAGGCGTATAGAAGTTATGGTGGAATATACAAACTCACATACATACATGAATACATACAGGCATTCGTATATAAAAAGAGATGTGTCGTTTCACAATTTTGTCTGGAACTGAAATAAATTTGAAAATACCTGTTCATCGGGTCCCCACTCTTCCTCCTCGTAATTCAAACGTTAATATATTTAACAATCAAAAGTTAATAAAAATACAAAATATTTATGCATTGTTCTGTGTTCGTGTTTTGTTTGTTTGTGTTGTTGTTTGTTGTTGTGTGTGTGTGTGTGTGTGTGTGTGTGTATGTGTGTGTGTGTGTGTGTGTGTGTGTGGGTTTGTGTGTGTGTGTGTGTGTGTGGGTGTGTGGGTGTGTGTGTGTGTGTGTGTGTGTGTGTGTGTGACTTATATTGCACCCATTTAAATACGCCTGATCAGTTTTTCGCGGAATCATACCGAAACGTTACTAGTCTCCCACCAGACCAGACCAGAAAAGAGACAAAGTGTAACACCAATCTTAACTTTGCTATAGAATATTTTGTAGTCAGTTGAACGCATAACACTTCTTGGATTCCACAACCACAACAATAGTTTGCGTATTGCAGTCACGTTAAAATATTAAAACTTTCCATCCTACAATAACTTGGCTGCATAGATTTAAACTCTTTGAAAAAAGATTTTTAATGCTTTATATCTCTGGGTCAAAACGTACAATCTCAAAACTGGGTCAGGGAATTGCCGCGTGGAATACTATTACTATAGTCTATACAAATAGTGATAGTTTCACTTATTTCACTGTACAATGCCGGCTTTGTATTGCGGTGTGCAGAAATAGAGCTTTATATCACGGCAATGTATATTAAATAACTAGATGCGGAAAAGTGTGGAAAACTAAGCGGGTCTTCTGCGTAATTTTATAATTAAGCGATAAAAGCGTAGTTGAATATAATTTGCCTTATTCTTAGCGAACGACGTCAGGTAAAAATGAGAGCTTAAAAAAACCATTAAAAGTAGGAATTATTTCTCACGTGGTTCTAATTTACGAGCTCATCTTACTAATATTATAAATGCGAAAGTTTGGATGGATGTATGTATGTATTGATGTATGAATGTTTGTAACTCAATCACGCCCCAACGGCTGAACGGATCTGGCTGAAATTTGGCACAGAGATAGAATATAGTCTGGAATAGCACATTGACTACTTTTTATCCCGGAAAATAGTTTAGAGTTCCCGCGGGAACCAAAATGAAGTTATGATGAAGTCACGGGCATTCGCTAGTATTTATATAATACTTTAAACTTTAGAAGTTGATATCGAAACCGTCCCAAAGTCGACTCTACCCCAGTATTCCAATTTGAAGTCTTACAAACACAATAAATTATCTATTTTCATAGTATCCCAACAAATACGCGATGAAAATTTAACGTTTTGATCCTCTTTTCCCCACCTAAGCAGTCTGGTTGCATGGAATTGACAGAATTTTAAGTCAAATTTCAAAAAAGTGGCGATTGCAAAAAGACCTTTGGGGTTTTATCGATACTTGATATTTTAAAATTCAACAAATAAATAAAGCGCCGCATACAAATTATATGGTGAACGACATAGCCCAGAGAATTAGTAAGCTGAAGTGGCAGTGGGCAGGTCATGTTTGTCGCAGAACCGATGGTAAACGCAGTGTGGGACGACCTCCAGCCCGCTGGACCGACGACCTTAAAAAGGTGGCGGGAAGTGGATGGATGAGGGAGGCGGAGGACCGTGTGTGGTGGCGTGCTCTCCAAAAGGCCTATGTCCAGCAGTGGACGAGTACAGGCTGATGGATGACACAAATTATACAGAACTAGCTGATGTCTCCAACTCTAATGTCTCCGCTTTTAATTTCCACGCAAACTCCCTAATTTTTCGCTAAACAGTAGCCTAAGTCACTTTTCAGGCCCTCAACTATACCTTTGTACTATACCCATGCATACGTCGATCTGTTGCTTTGTTGCAAACAAACAAACACAGGACGGAGCGAGCCGCATGGATGGAAATCGGTTTCGTTCATTTATAAATTGTAAAGAAGCAATTCAGTTGACTATTTTCACGATGCAACACGTTATAATATGCGCTTATTGTAGGTTAACAAACACACTATTAATACTGTTTTCAAAATTCAAATTCAAATGTTTTTTATTCAAATAAACTTTTACAAGTACTTTTGAATCGTCAAGTGAATCTGCAACTGGTTCGGAATGACATTCCTACCGATAAAAAAACCAGCAAGAAACTCGGTGGTTGCTCTCAATACTACTCAATATTCAATATAGGTACACTGTATAGGTACACTTATTGACGTTAAAAATTACTTACATAAAAAACACGATGGTGATAATTGGTTACGGTATCTTAAAACTAAAGCTACGAGGGTTCCAAACGCGCCCTGGTCTGAGAAGAGCCCACAACAAACTCAGCCGGGGTTTTTTTTTCTTTTTATTACCACCATCTCACAAGTCATCTTAACTAACTCTTAACTCTTTTTAAATAAATATTTCATTTACAATTATTATATCAATGTATACACGAGTAACCGCTGTACTTAGCATTGCTGGAGTTATCAAACCCATGCTCCTCTAAAACATAATCAAAAGCTGCAAAGTCAGCAGAACGCCAAATTATTCCAACACAAAGTTGGATCGAAAGCGTTAAAAGAACGTGAATTGAGCGGCCGAAATCTTTACGGACAGAACTGCGACGAATCGGGAACTTTTAAAGCGATAAAACTTTTTATTCCTACCTGCATAAATTGAGACACATTTACCTTAATCCGCCGAGTGAAATTAAAGAAGTTGAAAATACTTTTGAATAAGGCGCCCCCGCTTACTTGGTCGCTTTTAGCGGTTTTTTATTTTACTTAATATTTTAAAAGGGGAACGGGTTTTAAATATTGTATTTTCGTCCTCTCTTGTATTCATTCGTTGTTTGCAAAGTTTTTCCGTTTGGATTTCGTAATGCTCTGTTTTGTGTATGCAGATTTTCGTTCGGTGTAGCGTTGTAATGAATACTGCAGGCGTTGTTTCTTACCAGTGGTCGAGAATACTGAATAAAGACAGGTAATTCTAGCTGGTACCCGCGATTTCGTCCGCGCGGTTTGAGGTGTTTCATTTCCCGCGGGATCTCTTAAATTTTCCGGGATAAAGAGTCCTGTATGTTATTCCAGACTATAATCTACCTCTGTGCCAAATTTCAACTAAATCCGTTCAGCCGTTTCGGCGTGATTGAGAAACAAACATCCATCCATCCATCCATACATTCGCATTTACAATAGGTCATCTTGTGGTCTGCGAGCACTGTGATTTATGTGGCGACTTGGATGTTTAAACACTGGAATTTGTGTTGACTGTTTTTGAAATCAAATTAGCTTATAAATCTACTGCAATTGTAACATAAACTATTTTGCAGTTTTTCGATCTGATGAGATGAATCGTTTGGAGATGTTGAATGAAACTCCTTAACGGTGATAAAAAGCACTAGTAATTTTCAACAAGGCTGTAGGAATAGTTTTCTCGGTAAGAATGTCATTTAGAACCAGTGGTGGATTCACTCGACAATTCGAAAGCTCCTGTGTAAGTTTATTTGTATTGCGCTGAGTACTTATTTATTGTTTGTTGCTTATTAGTTATTTATTATTGGTTGCATAGTTAGTAGAATATATCCGCATAATATATTATGTAAGAGGAATGTGCAGCACCCAGACAAGTCGACGAGACTTAAGGGTGTTAAGAACCCAAGCAAATGTAAAAAGTGTTTGTCGATAAATAAATAAATAAAAATAAATAAATTTGAATAAAAAACATTTGAGTTTGAGTTCGAGTTTGTAGTAAATGAAGGTAAGTCCATCCGTGCGAAGCTAGGGCGGGTCAACAGCTAGTTAGGCACAGAACATAGCGATTTAGTCAAGCGATTTAGCGTTCCGGGACGATGGCGTGTAGAAACCGAATAGGGATAATAGTTTATAATAAATACTAGCTGATGCCCGCGACTTCGTACGCGTGGATCGAGGTTTTGTGGTTCCCGCGGGAACTCTTTAATTTTCCGGGATAAAAAGTGCATATGTGCCAGACTATAATCTATCTCTGTGCCAAATTTCAGCCAGATCCGTTCAACTGTTGGGGCGTGATTGAGTAACAAACATCCATACATCCATACAGCCATCCATCCAGACATCCATACATCCATACATCCAGACATCCATCCAAACTTTCGCATCTACAATATTAGTATAGATAACTGCCGTACCCCTAACAGGTTAGCCCGCTACCTTTTAAGACTGCATCTTCAATTACCATCAGGCTAACTTAGGGATAAATAAAATAAAAAAAAGAGATAAAAAAAAGATTCCGTTTGCTTACTACCTATTGTCTACACGATTTCAAATTACCATAAAAAATACGATAAAAACTATGATAATACCGTAGACGTAGATCGGTGGTAATCACCATATCTATCAAGTGAAGGGCGCGTCACCGTCATCCGCACATTTGGGATGTAAATCGCACACTTATCCTGCTTTTTGTCAAACATCCAAACAAATTTATTCACCGTCGAAAAACAGCCCGACATCGATTTAGAAGGTAGACCAGCGCACGGCCTATGATATACAAAATCTAGAATATATCTACTAGAAATATTCAAAGATTCGTGTTCTAAAGAGACCTACATATACGTCTCAAAATTATTGGAGAGTCCCAATTCGGACTTGCGAACCGAGGGTTCCGAGGGCAAACCTGTAGTAAGTTTAAAATTATTAAAAATATTTTGATTATATGATGTAACTAAAAATTTATCCACCACCATTACAGCCCATTAACGTCCCACTGCTGGGCACAGGCCTCCACTCTCATAGGAGAGCGGGAATTAGAGTTTAAACCCACCACGCTGCTCCAATGCGGGTTGGCGGGCTTTAACGACTATTATCATGATAGTGATAATAACCGGGACCGACGGCTTAACGTGCTCTCCGAGGCACGGGGGTGAAAACACCGCCAACTTCGTAACTCCGGGCTAGTACTGGGAATTTCTAATCAGAAAAACCCGATACTTAATTATGACCCGACCCGGGACTCGAACCCGGGACCTCGTCGGCTGCAGTCAAACATGCTAACCATTAGACCAACGAGGCAGTTAAAAATTTATACTTTTCGCAATTATTCCTTTATCTGTGCTATAAGAAGTTGCTTCGTACCAAATTTCAAGATTTTTACACGGGAAGTACCCTGTAGGTTTTGATTCCCTTGCGAGTGTCTAAAATCTGCAGCATAAAGGGCTGCATATTTTGATTGCGTTGGCTTAGAAGTTTGATTTTTTTACAGCTCCAAGGGACAGTAGACCTGAGTACTTGATATAAATTTCAGCTTGACAACTCCATGCGTTCCTGAGAAAAAGGGTCTTGACAGACAGACGGACAACAAAGTGATCCTAAAAGGGTTCCGTTTTTTCCTTTTGAGGAACGGACCCTTAAAAAAGAAATATTTCGAAGTCAAATATATTGTAACCTAGTTGTATAGTTAAGGTTCTATTCTATTATACATGTGAAAAACGTTTGTTTGTCTGCTACACGTTAACGGCTCATCTTCCCATATAACTTTGATGAAATTTGGTGTAGAGATAGATTGCATCTAGGGGGAGGACCTCGACTATTTTTAAGCCCGGAAAATTAAAGAGTTCCTTCGGGATTATAAAACTTATCCACGCGGAGTCACGAGCATCATCTAGTATGGTGTATTTTGAAAATCTTAATCTTAATAAAAGCTTACGAAGCTTATATTTAATCAAAAATTGTTAAAATTTAGCTAATTTTGCTTATTGACTGTGCTTGCTTCCTTTTGAAATCGGGATTAAGAATTAATAGTAGGGCATATTCAATAAGTAAAATATTATGATTGTCCAACTAAAAATATTTAAAGTACATAAATAATATAATAATATAACAATATATTATAATAAAAATGTTTATTGATCAAAGAAATATAAAAACAAATATCTTCTGCATTTGAAATAAAATTTAACAATAACAATTGAATAAAATTCAACATAACAGTTAATTTAATAACATAATTTAAACACTTTTTATGTAACATCACACAAACCTAAGGTAAGTAGGTAGTCTAAAATACGATAGCAGATGAGGGTATACATTTCTTATACCGGATCTCCCACTATAGTGTCTTTTTTTTTTAAATTTTATTTTATAAACTGCACAAAAAATATACAAAAAATATGTTATTCACCAAACTACACGTGTAGTTTGTTGGTATCTATATGTTTCAGTCCTGTATTATTAAAAATCATCTCAGGATCCTCGCTTCGTTCCGAGCGCTTTATCTCAGCGAATCACGACAAAACGTAACTAGATAAATACGATATTATGGAATAAAGGAATGAGGGCGTGAGAAATGGCTCTGGGGCGGAATGGACGGCGATAGGGTGTCGTACCCTTTTATTTTTAGATTCAGTTGCTTTTTACACGTAACAAGTGTGAATCGCAGATTTAGTTATCTTTATAGCCGAATGTACTACTATTCTTAATAAGAATTAATTGCAGGGCAAATTCAATAAGTAAAATATTATGATGGTCCAACTAAAAATATTTAAAGTACATAAATAAAATTTAACAATAACATAATTGAATTAAAAGTTAATTTAGTAACATAATTTAAACACTATATAAGTAACATCACACAAACCTAAGGTAAGTAGGTAGTCTAAAATACGTTAACAGATGAGGGTATAAATTTCTTATACCGGATCTCCCACTATAGTGTCGTCTTTTATTTTTAATGTATAAATTGCACAAAATAGATACAAAAAATATGTTATTCGCCAAACTACACATGTAGTTTGTTGGTATATCAATGTTTCAGTCCTGTATTATTAAAAATCATCTCGGGATCCTCGCTTCGTTCCGAGCGCTTTATCTCAGCGAATCACGACAAAACGTAACTAGATAAATACGATATTATGGAATAAAGGAATGAGGGCGTGAGAAATGGCCCCGGGGCGGAATGGACGGCGATAGGGTGTCGTACCCTTTTATTTTTAGATTCAGTTGCTTTTTACACGTAACAAGTGTGAATTGCAGATTTAGTTATCTTCATAGCCGAATGTACTACCAGAAAAGAAACTGGCGTCCACGTCGTAGACTTTTATAGCGAAACGCAATGCTGAGTGGACAGGTTTTGCCCTGACCTGTCAGTACGTCCCCGTCATAGGTGATATAGGCATAAGTAATAACGAAATTTTGTCCGACCCTTTTTTTGCGCTTTCTAAAATAAAAAGTTAATGACGTGGTTAAATCTTTTGAGTGAGTAAGATGAAATCTATGCTAATATTACTAATAATATTATAAATACGAAAGTGTGTCTGTCTCTCTGTCTGGCTTTCACGGCCCATCCGTTCAACCGATTTTGATGAAATTTGATATGGGAATATTTTGTATCCCTGGGAAAACTAGGGAGTTCCCGCGGGAATCAAAAAACATTAATCAACGCAGACAAAGTCGCGGGCATCATCTAGTACCATATACGTGCATAATTAATAAGACGTGATTTAATTCGCCAAACTTATTTATCTAGTTTTTTTTAGTTCATAATAGGCCACAATCACACCTGATGGGAAGTGATGATGCGGCCTAAGATGGGACGTGCACAGTTTTCTTCTCAGTTATAATTCAACATTCAAGAACTAATTTCAAAATATTATGTTGAATTTTGCACAAAAATATAGAAGGAATTCATTTCATTCGTCATAATAAAAGCAAATAATACTTAACTGACGCCTTTTCATCTATTTAAATAAAATCTATTGCTGTTCGTTTGTCTCGCTAAAACTCGAGAACGGCTTGACCGATTTTGATGAAATTTTTTGTGCATGATTTAGTGGGTCCGGGGATGGTTTATATTCATAACTGGAATCGGGTTCTAGGTTCAAGGCAGGACAACGTCTGCTGGGCCAACTAGTTAAATTATATAAATACGTAATATATCGCCATTCCGTTGTGCAAAAATCTTTATAAACGTAGTTTTTAACTTCATTGCTGCTACAGTTCTTCTTTACTTTAATAGTTTTCCTTTTCCGTCAGCATTGGGTTGCACTGAAACGTAAATTACTGGTTCAGTAATCTGTATAGTAAGGATCCCATGCGGCAATTTGTCGACCTACTTCTACTAGTAGATTATGTGCAATTCAGTTAACCCGAGATGAACGAATAATTTTTTTTTTATGAAAAAGAAAAAATGTTTGTGCTGTTTAGTTTCAAAATTTTGTTTTTTACTAGTTTTGCTCACGAATTTGAAATCAAAGGTTCGTTTATTTTTCGGGGAAAAAAGTATGCAGTATCATTCTCCAGGAAATGTTGAAGTTGTTACAATATGTTTAGTATTCAAGTAAGTATACAGGGAGTACTTACCACCATCGTTTGTTATTAATTTCATATTGATGACGCTCTTGTTTCAGAATTATAATCCTTATTTTAGCGACGTCAAGGTACGTCACATAAAACTGAATTTTCAAAATAATACTGCTTCAAGCGATGCTATCAAGCCCACAGAAATATTTACTGGAGGATGACTACCATAGCTTAAAACGGTATTGTTTCAAAGTGACAGTTTTATGTCACGTACGTCCCTAAAATAGGTATTATAAATCTAAAACACGAACGTCAAGAATATCAAAACAATGAGGCTTGAAGTTATGGTAGAATGCCCCCTGTTACCTTGCCGAAAAGCTGTGGTTCACATCTTGCAAGCCCTAACGAATCAGTTTTGCTACAAATAAAGCTAATATCAACACAAAAAAAAGTCAGAAAAAACCAATGTTAGTATCATTACTCAACTTTTTATGAATAACGAGCTAAAAAAAATTAGCCAAGAAATTTCACAGTACAAAACATCGATCCTCTCCAGTCTTCACTCTTCGCCAATAAGATCGCTTCAAGTTCTGAAATACCTACCACGTGATCTTGATCGCCAGCGACGAGCCAGTTTTGGAGTTTAGAGCTTTTTAGAAGTAGCTACTATATCTATATCCATCTAGATGTTATCAAACAGGCTCTGCCTTTGTAATTTGCTTTACTTAGAACTATAATTAGTACAAACGCATGTTACATGCTTCAGCGTGGATTAGAAAGTTAAATAGCTAGGCTGGGTCGTTCACCATCAGCTACTAAGCCCGTGGTAATGTTACACTCACTTATATGCTCACTGTTTGGTTTCCTGACAGAAAATCAGGTGGGAATAAACTCAAAACATCTTACTAGGAAGGAACATCACAAAGTTTAACTAAATCAGTTTAAGCAGTATTCTTCTGCATACCGTGGCTCAGTTTTTTTCTACACACCTACCTGCGTTACACGTCGAATGTTCTATTGTTTTCGTAATAGTTTTTCACTATAGACGTAATAATGATTTATTGTAAGATTTTATACTTACACAAGTATTTTATATTAATCTAGATATACTAATTACTAACCTTAAAGTGCTTTATAATATACATAATAAGGCACATTATCATCGTATTATGTTTCTGTGATTGCTCATTACCTAAAATTTGTTCTAATTATTAGTGCTCATATTATGTTGTATGTTTATAGAGGTGAGTTAACCTGAACAACATTCCATCTTAATGATGTTAGCAATAAGTTACTTAACTATTGTATAACTTTTTGTAATTTTTCATGCCGTAATAAAGACATTTAAAAATCAAATCAATCAATCAGTTTAGGTAGTGCTGTGCAATACGACCCTTACGGCTTTGTGAAAGTAGCCATTAGAGTTCTAAAATTATCTCTAGCCCACCA
This sequence comes from Erebia palarica, assembly GCA_964035005.1. Classification (NCBI taxonomy): domain Eukaryota; kingdom Metazoa; phylum Arthropoda; class Insecta; order Lepidoptera; family Nymphalidae; genus Erebia; species Erebia palarica. Next base: position 38,668,282 of record OZ035985.1, read on the forward strand.
AAGTAGTTCCAATTAAAGAGGCTTTTTAATTAGATAGCTTTATGATAAAACTAAATTGTGATTTTACAATTTTTTGAGAAGAATAAGATTATTGAAGACTTCAAACAACTATTTTTATACTCTTTTAATCTGTTACTAGCCCACTTACCTAACTCAATGTACGTATGTTTGCCTTAGTTATTTAATTGTGAAAATTTAATAAATAAACGTTGATGGAAATCTCAGAAATTAATTATGAAGTTAATAAGCTAAGCGGTTTCACAGGAAATGAACGAACGTATAACAAATATTATGTTTTATGCTATTTAGAGCAAAAATACGAGCGGATACCAGATTTGTTTTATGCTTTAAGAGATAAAGACAGCGTAGACATTAATTTTAATTTACTGACGAAGTCACAGGCATAAGCCCGTCATCGTCCGCATTAGGGATTTTCTCTTAAATTTTCCCGGATAAAAAGTAGCCTATGTGTCATTCCAGACTTTTATCTCTTTCATCCAAATCCGTTCAGCCGTTTTAGCGTGATTGAATACCAAGCATACATCCATTCGTACACACTTTCGCAATTATAATATTAGTAAGTAGTAAGTATATATTAGTATAGATGTCTTTCAAGTCAGAACGGAAAAGCAGCAATAATCAACAAAGGCTCCAATTGTATTATTTTCAACAGATACCAACTGTAAATGTATAATAGTGACTTAATTAGAACAGCGTCACAAGTATCCAATTAATACGAAGCCTCCAAAGTAAGTCATTAGATAGGAATTTATTTTGTTAATTATAGAAGCCATATTAATGATAATGACCACTCCCGTATTCTAGATACGAAAGGATCGTAAATCGTAATGATATTAATACAGACATTAACTTTTTTACGTTTAGAATAGTATAAGTAAAATTATGCAAAGCTATACAAGTTTATTTTCCGTAGAGGTCTTCCGTAGAGGTTCCGTAGAGGGTAACACTAAATCAGTTCCAACGTACGAATCCATACTTCCGTTAATATTTATAAATGCAAAAGTGTGTCTGTTAGTCTGTCTATCTGTTACGCTTCCGCGGTCCCTCTGCTCATCTATATATACAAAATTCAAAGTCCTGACTGACTGACTGACTTATATATCAACGGTGTTGATGTATAAGTCAGTCAAACCGCTGGTCCTAGAGACATGAAATTTGGAGGGTGTGTTCTTTGTGAAGAGAAGTATAACTAATAAAGGGTTTTTCGAAATTCCACTCCCAAAGGGGTAAAATAGGGGTTGAAAGTTTGTATGAAAGTCCGTCATTTTTCAAGCTGCAATAGCCATTTGGTATTTGGGCTTCCGCTAAAGATGAAATACGGGTTTTACAGTTACAGACGTGATTTTTTGCATGGGTATAGTATGGGGTACTTGGAGAGTGACAAAGGCTTCTTTTTAGCCCGTAAAATTGAGGCGTGCCTGTGAGAATTAAAAAACTTAAGCCACGCGAAAGAAGTCGCGAGCGTGGTCTAATATGGTTATAACGAAATTTGATAAAGAGGTGGCATCCCGGGAAAGGATATAAGAGGATGAAGTCGCGGGTATTATTCTAGTTCAAACAATATAAGTTATTTCATTAAAGATATTTCTTCAGTCTCTACCTACCATCTTCCTTCTTTTATGTTAGTTATTGATTTTTACAATTATATATTTTGTTATCAAATTTATGACTGTCTATAATAGTTAAATAATAATAATTAATACTAACCTATTCAGGAGGAAATTTTGCAGTTATGTCTATGCAGTTAAACCTATGGACTACTATGAGCCCGATCAAAATCGATTGGGTAAAATTCCACTCGGCTTGACCCGACTGGTCACATGCAAATTTTAGTGAAAACCAAAATGGTAAAAAGCGAAACTAGGTTTAGATAAACAAACCCTAATTGCATATTCAAGTGAGGATAGTCTGGAAGGGTATAGTTGTGTGGGCGACCCTCTACAAATCGAATCAGATCGAGCCTTCGGGGCATTCGATTGACAACAATTCCTTATTTGCTTGGATTTTGCCGGAATCTTTGTAATTTTGCTGGATGAAATATTCAAATGTATGATGTTTACTGGTGCGTTCCTTCATCCGATTCTCTGCTCACAGGGTGTATCTTTTTATCCCTGAAAATTATTGGGAGAACTTCGATGTGGCAATAATAAAACTGAGGATAGAATAACAGTTTACATCTCGCCAAAGTCGATTTCGAGCGTCAAAATACAAATCAAATTTAGATACCTATGTAATGAATTTAATAGACACTTTATTATGAATATACTACCTATATTAGACATAACTTATTAGAAAGTGTATTTAATTATATAATTTTGATTGTTGGCTTGTCCTCAAAAAATTACGCCAAAAAAAATTCTTTGGCTATACCTGGAGAATGACAAAGGCAAATCTTGATACACACAGTATCTAAGTATCAGAGTCATCACCTGTATCTTCTAGTTAATAATAATATTGTAACTGAAAGTCTGTAAAAGAGATTCAAATAAAACAACATAAAGCTGACGCTTTCAATAACTTTTGACTTTTATATCCAATATTTTTACAACGGAGTAGAATAAAAGAAATGGTGTTTTATTTGAACAAGAAATAGGTTGCCTAGCAATACCGATACTGTAATAACGAGTCAAATGAAAGCGAATATTTTTTTCTCAGCTCCGCAACGCTCAGTTATTTTGAGGCCATTAAAGCTTTCACTCGAAGAGCGGGAAACCTCTCAATAAATACTAGATGAGAGTTACGACTTAGGGCTATAAAAATATACGAGATACGTGTTCACAGTGTCAATAGATTCGAGGATGAGAACCGGGATGCGGATCAGCCTCAAAGCCAGGACTGACTTTGACAAAATGGCGGAATTGCAAATATAGTAAATCGAAAATGTATTTTGCCTGCAGCGCAAGATTTTTTGAATCCATCCTTAGTATTTTACATAGCGAAGCCGAGGTTTTCTAGTAGTTACAGCATCTGCATTTTTTAAAATATATATAACGAGGAAGGCAAGTGGTAAGTGATTACCGCCGCCCCTGAACATTTGCAGCACCAGAAGAGCCGCCAGTGCGTTGCTGGCTTTCGAGATATTTTTATCCGCCCCCCTTTTTTTTTTCTTCGGGAGGAAGAAATCCTCATAGGATGCCAACCAGTTGGTGGCATGTCCGACTGTACCGTAATAGTGCCCTACGGACTAAAAACCTCCTCCCATCACCGGCCATCCGCCCCCTATAGAGCCCCATATTATAATCATGAGGGAACACAGAAGATGGGAGCTGGTTCCATAATTTGCAGGCCTGGAATAACGGGAGGTGGAAGAAGACCAGGCATCCAGGTGGTGAGGATGCATCCTCATGGGAGTAAGCTTAACTTTACTGCTATTATTTTCTTTACAAGCTAAGCATAACGTTAACTGGAGGCGGCTTACATCAAACTTTATAAGTAGGGCGTAGGCAATAAATTTGTTTGAATCGAACTAATATTCAACCTTCTATGCAGTTTTAAAAGTTCAATGATTTTATAGCACTTGCATTGATATTTGATGACTATTTAAGCCCTTGCGCTTGGTATTCATTATTATCTTATGAATTTTAACTGTATTCTAAAGTTGAAACTGAATTTAATTTAATATCAAAAAGGACGCTGCACCTCGGTTCCAATCAACTATGTGCATTAAAATATTTTAAACTAGAGCTAAAAGATATGTCAAAAAGTCCTGACCCCACACAAAATGACTCACCAACACCCAGTCCACACTTGTAATAGGTTGAAGTTGAAGATGAAATTTTGCCCACGGAAGCTAGGTGCAATTTCTTAAGTACCTGAAGCTAATTTATGATAAGAAGGATAAAGGCGATTTTATATTTCACAGGCTCGAAGTCACAGCCATTTGTTAGTTCAATATAAAAACGACGTATAATTAATTTAGGCAAAACTTACTTAGGTATTTACTTAGTCCCATAAATATTAAACAACATTTAATATTAATGTCACATGTAAACGTTTCAGGCATGCCTGAACTCCGAGTCAAAGGCTCAGCAAACATCTAGATCTGTACAAGTACACAAGTGTGCTAGAGAGCTATACAAATTAGACCCGCTCAATTGCGAGGATGTGTTTAATTTAAGTTCCAGGCTGATTGGGGCGATTAGGACCCCTGCTTTATTGGGTGTAAATAAATTATTGGATGGCTTTTTAATCTTGGTTACGAATACAATGGATGGTATGAGTTTTTGGGGGTTAATGGTGTTTAAGGATTAATAAGAGTTTTTATGGCTGTAACCTCATCAAGCCGTATCATCTATCAGCGCAACTTAAATGATAAGTGCGATTATTAATAGTAATATAAAGTAATATAATATTTAATAGGCAACGGGGCGGTTTGTTGATGGAGACCCCCGCATTAAATCCTCAGTCGTTGAAACATGTCAGGATTAGAGTATGGTATAAACCAATACTTATACAAAAATATCCAATAAAAAATTCATCCGGAAGATAGGTATCTACACCTAAAACTTAATATTTATGTCTGATTATTTTATCGATCTCTTTTCAAAATAATAGCGAAATATCAAACGAAATAATCATGCAGAACATCGATATTTATTTTTTATTATCAAACCTAATATGCGTTTACGCGACAGTGTACCTTCCTGCTTTAATAATTAGGTATAGCATAAAAACCTTTACTTTCTTTCTGATTTTATATTGGATATTTATAATATACGTTTAACTCATGATACTTTACCATACTGTAAAGTTTCATCGCCTGAGGAATTATTGTTCGGGTCGACTAGCTTTATTGCCTAGAATATAACCTCATCATGTTGTATCATCTATCAGCGCACTTTAAATGATAAGTGAAGAATCTACACTTCTACACCAATATTATAAAGAGGAAAGATTTGTATTTTTGTATTTTTGTATGTAACGAATAAACTCAAAAAGTACTGGACCGATTTTAATAATTCTTTTTTCATTAGAAAGCTACATTATCACTGAGTAACATAGGCTATATTTAGTACTAGATTACTATAGAAATCTTTAGAAATTCCTATTAAAACCAACCGAAGGTGTAAAAAAATTAGCCATAAAATGTCTTTCATCGCATACGCTGCGAAGAGTATTAATGATAGGACAAAAAAATGTTCGACAATATTATAGAATATATCAATATCTACAAAAAACTTCGCGAGACCATGTGTCTAACTATTGTAGTTACGTCACTATAACTACGTTTTTACACAGCCAACGTTGTGTACAGGGAGGCTTTAAAATAAGCATACAATTTTTTTCTAATTTAGTGATTCATGGTCGTTTTAATTAGCATGCTAATAACTTGAATATCTGTACCTATATATGTCTACCCGTGCGAAGCCGGGACGGGCCGCTAGTATTATAATAATTATTCAAATATTAGCCCTCTGTCGTTTGCAAATTTTAACATTCTTTAGTTCTAAATATTCCTCTGGTCTGGTCTGGTTATTTTTTTCCACGACTAGTTATCCACCCTAACGGTAAAGACTTACCGCCAAGAGCATTCCTGCTTGCCATTCAAACGTAAGAAAGTTCATTTTAATCAAAATGCAACCAATAGGTTACAAACCAAGACAAGACCCTAGTATGTTACGAGTGTTTCAGTCCCTATAACTACTAATCCCGAAGGAGCGAAAGGTTTCCCGGACCTGTAAGTGAATTTATCAAGCGGGCATTCTGTATCTCGGACAGCTTGAGTGGCGGCATATTGGATCGCACCTAGCCATTGACCGAACAAAAAGGTTTGTACGAATCTCGCCTAGAGTAATTTACTGCGAGTTACACACTGCCGATTCGTATCGATCTTTTTATATAAGCCTTACTGATGAGGCTAACTTGAGCCAACCAGCCCCCTAATTGTGTAAGAATTGTCGATCAAATCGTCTAAGTTCGGTGTCAAAGTAAAATATACCATAACATGATTGAAATAGCGCTCAACTTCGTGTATCCATTCTTATACTAAACGTATAAGCAACGTGTCAATGCTGTTATGGTTTATTTTACTTTGACACCGAACTTAGACGATTTGATCGACAATTCTTACACAATTGGGGGGCAGAGGCCCAATAGTCTAAGCAAATCGTAATCATTTGACAGTACAACAAAAACAACATTTGACAAAAGTAACATTTGACATAAAACCCCAAAAAAAAAGGGATTTAAAAAAAAAACATTTGACATAAAATGTATTAATTGAACTGTATTTAGGAGTTCAGACATGCTTTTTGAGGTGCAGGCATCTATGAACTCCTTAAACCCGTCGAATTATACGTTTGATAAACGATTACTATTATGATTTCCTTACATAAAAGGGGGGCTGATTCTCACTAGGCGTTTTAGTCCTTAGTAACTTCCTAAGTCTGTGAAAATCAGACACGTCCTGCTCGAGATCTTAGTGAATATTTCCTCCCCCGAAGGATAAGAAAGTAGTCACTTCTAATACCCAGTGACTTGGCCATACATAAATGTAGGGAAAAGTGACTAATACAGACCAAACTGAACCCAGAAATTCGAAATATTACAGGTAGTTTACACCTACACCTTAAACCTACTCATTACAAATACAAATACAAATATTTTTTATTCAAATAGACTTTTTACAAGTGCTTATGAATAGTCGAATGAATCTACCACTGGTTCGGAATGCCGTTCCGTTACCGAGAAGGACCAACAAGAAACTCGGTGGTTGCTCTTTTGAAAATAAAATATATATAATTATGTATATATATATACTTACAATTGCATTAATCTAAAGATACATAAGTAAGTAAGTAAGTAAGTAAGTAAGTAAGTAAATAAGTAAGTAAGTGAGTAAGTAAGTAAGTAAGTAAGTAAGTAACAGCAGTCCTGGGCATTGCTGGAGCGAGTCAAATCCATGCGCTTTTATCATTTATATAATCTTCGACAGTCTAATAGTCTAGTCTAGTTTTTTCAGGGGCATTTTTTGTGTACAGCTTGTGTAATGGCAAGTTTTTATTAGGTGGCGGAATTTTGTTAAAGAATAGAATGCTCATTCCCACGAACGACCTTCGGACTTTCATGAGGCGGAGCGATGGAGTCACGAGCCTATGGCGGCCAGTAGCGTAGATCTTCTGAAATTTCATCCGAGCGAACTTTTAGAGTAATAAATAGAAGTTCATTTCATAATAAACAAAGTATGTATTAATCTAAACTTATTAATAAGTAAATAATAATAGAATTCAGAGGGTGATCAACAAGAATAGCGCGTAATTCTGTGAAATATACCTAATCACAACAATTCGATTTCTATGAATATTATATAATAACTTCGTCTACTTTTTAATTAGCGCGGATACTTCATAATTTTCTGTAATAAATAGTAACCTATGTCCTTAAACATAATATCCCTAGGACACAACCTATCTCTGTGCCAAATTTCATCAAAATTGAAAAGATCCTCTAAAGCGTAGCAGACAGACAGGCACACTTACGCATTTATAATATTAGTATGACTAACCAGAGGTGCGATTATGTAAGAATTACCGATCTAATCGTCAAGTTGGGCGTCAAAGAAAAATAAACCGTAACCCCATTGAATTAGAGCTCAATTTCGTGTATCCATTCTCATACGTTCAGGTATGTACGATACCATACGCAGGTTGGAATGTAGTTGGACTAAGGTGTCGGTACCATGTGTAGTTTAATATAATGGAGGGTTAGGAGCAGGAAAGTCCGTCCGAGAGGGATCCGTGTGTTCCATGAATACATGCCGGGATTAATTCCGACGCACCCGGGCTTCCATTCAGTGGCAATCGGTCGTGGTAAGTGCCTTATTGGGGCACTTGTTCTTTAACGCATTTAAAACTTTTTTTTTTTACCACTACAGGTTAGACTGCGATCTCACCTGATGGTGAGTTTCTGCTACTGCTGAGTTTCTTGCCGGTTCTTCTCAGTAGAATCAGTTTTCCGAACCGGTGGTAGAGTCTTAACGTTTCATAAGTGACACAAGTTGTCCTACATGAAATAAATAAATCATTTATAATATGGATACGTAGACGAAATTAAGAAGCTCTAAATTTCTAAAGTGACATTCTTATTTTGTGCCTTAGATCCCTAGACATATATACTCGTATATCTATCCCTAAAGAACTAGAATCTCTTGAATTTAATAACATTCCAGCCTTATGTGTTTGGGTGTACCCTCTAAACTAGATATTGAAAAGAAGATATCATTACTTTGATCCCAGTGTCTTTATTTGCAGTATTTTTACGTTAGAACCTTAGGAGGGTCGTCTCAGCCTCCTACTGGAAATAATCACGATCTTACATTCTCCCACTCACTTCAACCAATTGCCAGCTCACTACTGAGCACGAGTCTCCTCTCGGATTGAGAAGGTTTTGGCCATAGTCCATCACACTAGCCAAGTGCGGATTGGCAGACTTCACACACCTTTAAGAACATTATGACAAACTATCGAGCTTGCAGAATAGGGATGATGACAACTCAATGAAATCAGCAACTCTTTATCAAACTTAAAAACACTCTTCTACTATGGAATTTGTATGAAATTTGCAATTGTGACGTCATCAAATTTCAACGCACTTTTTTTTTTATCCACTACAAGTTAGCCCTTGACTGCGATCTTACCTGATGGTAAGGGAAGATGCAGTCTAAGATGGTAACGGGCTAACCTGTTAGGGGCATGGCCCTATTCCATAAACCCATACCCCTATTCGGTTTCTACACGGCATCGTACCGGAATGCTTAATCGCTTGGCGGCACGTCTTTTACCGGTAGGGTGGTAACTAACCACGGCCGAAGCCTCCCACCAGGCCAGACCAGGGAAAATTCAGAAATTATAAATTTGCAAACCCTGCCGGGGATCGAAACCGGGACCTCCGCACGTTAAGGCGCTCAACACTGCGCTACGGAGGTCGTTAATCTACATTATCAAATAGTTACCAAACTTAAAACTAACCGAGGTTGTGAATTTTAGGTCTTTTCGAAGACCCTCTATCTAATAATCAGTTAGAAATAATTTATTTTTGATACAGCCATCATCCCTATTCCTTATATTCAAGCTCGAATCTAAAACTGCTGTGACTATGAGTAAAGTGATACATCAACATTTTGCAGGAAATTGCATTTTCCATAACCGGTAGTTCACGTAACGTAATTTGCGTGCGTGTCTGATCTTGAGAGAAGTATGAGAGGCTCTTCCTACATACCACTTGTTGTATCTCTCTCAATTTATCTGGCGGCTCGGCAAACTGAAATACACGTCAAAATTGAGTTTACGCCTAAAAACCAATTTAGATTATCTGATTTGCGAGTCTAACATAAAAATGGATCCTCTACCCATTGTGATATCGATCGCTGTTAGTGCCAGAGGCAGCTATCACAAGTCTTGGAAGGTTTGCTAAAAAACCAAGAATGGAGTAAAAAAATGTAGCGTCTTCCCAGTTATAAAAAACATGTTTTTGTAACCGCCTCGTTGGTCTAGCGCTTAGCGTAGTCGAATGCGGATCACGAGGTCCTGGGTTCGATTCCCGGTCGGGCATAAAAAATTGTTAGGTATTGGGTTTTTCAATTAAGAAATTCTCAGTGCCAGCCCGGAGTTGGAAGTTGGCGGTGTTTCACCCACGGGGGTGAAACACGGCCAACTTCCAACCAACTCCGAGGCACGGGCCTCGGAGAGCACGTTAAGCTGTCGGTCCCGGTTATTATCACTAACATGGTAATAGTCGTTAAAGCCCGCCAACCCGCATTGGAGCAGCGTGGTGGGTCTAAGCTCCTAATTCCCTCTCTCCTATGAGAGTGGAGGCCTGTGCCCAGCAGTGGGAGGCAGCAGCAGGGAGGTTAATAGGCGGCAGTGGTTTTTGTAAGAGTTTTACAAATAATTGTAAAATCTACTATAATATTATAAATGCGAAAGTTTGGATGGATGTGTGGATGTATGGATGTATTGATATATGGATGTATGGATGTTTGTTACTCAATCACGCCCCAACAGCTGAACGGATCTGGCTGAAATTTGGCACAGAGATAGATTATAGTCTGTAATATCACATAGGCTTTTTATCCTGGAAAATGAAAGAGTTCCCGCGGGAACCACAAAACCTCGATTCACACAGATGAAGTCGTGGGCATTAGTACTAGTAATGCAATATTTGTAGCTATTGTATAAATATGCATACCTAGTAATGCAGAGTTAAATTTTATTAAAAATTGAAGTACAAATAAATCTGTGCCCATTTGATTAAAGAAACCTTGTCGATACAGAGAAAAGAAATAATCACGTGAATTCAAACTTTATATTCTAATACCTTAATTTTTTCTTTGTGTTACACGTTCATTCGAGAAGAATATAAAAAATCTCGATAAATTGTATTTCTAATATCTGATGAATCATTATGATGTTCTAAAAATTACAAATTCTAGTTAATAGGCATGATGACACTAAACAAGAATCAATGAAATTATGAATTTATCTAATGAAACAGGATTCATGGATTATAAAAAACGTAGTTTGTATGTCGAATGAGATTGCTATTTATTTTGATAAAATAAAACTATAAATTACAGCAATCCGCCATATTGGATTAAACACCAAGAAGCGAATGACGTCACAATTGTTTGTTTTCGAGCTTTGACAATCGCACTAATGTTTACTGCACACTGCACAGAGTACATTGGTAAAAACAATAGTGACGTCACAAACGACGCCATGACACCGGCGAGCGTTTTGGCGCGAATATTAAAATTTAAATTTCAAATGCCAATTTTATCTACCAACCCTTATTTTTCTGCAGAAATAATATATTTTTTCGAAATAGTAGATACTTCCGAACATAATCTGACCATTTCTCAAAATCAGTCATCATGCCTATTGTAACTATAGGTACTAAACGTAATGAAGTATAGTTACTCATTGGTTTTAGCTACACAATGCAAAACGAATAAATAAACTATTTAGTTGTAATGAATCTGCCTTCATGACCAATTAAAGATAATTTGCTTTGAAGGCGAGAATTCCCAGAGCTGCGATAAAAAAGCGTCTGTACATCGTCCGTCGTCTCTTTTACTATTTACTTTGGATTAATATAATTGAGTATGAGGGATTTATGGAATTAGATTTGAATGTAATGTGTTTTCTGATGTAATGTATGAAATAAATATTTTGCGATTATTAAGACTCGCGACTTCGTTTTCATTGATCCCGTGGGAAATCTTTTAAAGAATAAAACCTTAGAAGCATAAAATGATATTACACTTATAAGAAGACGTATTTATGCTTATGAGGGTTTAAGTATGAATAATATTTTGTATCTTATAAGATAGCAGTTAATAATCTTGTTGCGAAGAAAACCAAGCTAAAGTTACATTACTTTGAACTAAATTAATTTGAGTAAAATATTTTCAGGATTAATCTAAACCCCCACTTTTAACACCATGACTTTTTTTCGGCTTAAGGCCGAATATATTATCCGCGTGGTTTAAGTTATTTTCTATTCAGGCGGGAACTCCTTAATTATCCGGGATAAAGAGTAGCCTATATCACTCTCTAGGTCCTCCAATGCAAAAAATCACATCGATCCGTTGCTCTGTTGCGGCGTGATTGAAGACACACACTTTCACATTTATAATATTAGTATGATGACAGTAACCGTAAGCGTCGTCATGATAATGAATCCAGATGTTGTACGTTGAGGCACTAAGACACGACGAATAAGGATACTGGATAGAAGCGGGCGTTACTTTGCGGAAGTCCAAGATAATGAAAAACTAGAAGTTTAATTCGCAATAATCCACCACATTAGGTAAATCTGTGTGGTACAGTGTGTATCTGGGACAAATACCCGAATCCAACTCCATGAGTAACTTAATCTCATTAACGTTCACAGTTCTTAATAGGACTATAGTCTAGTATTCCGCACGTAAATGACAAAGGAGCATGGATTTGACTCGCTCCAGCAATGCTAAGGACAGCTGTAACCTATGTATTCTATAAATTAATGAAATTGTATTTTTCTTTTTTCAAAAGAGCAACCGCTGAATTTCTTGCTGGTTCTTTCCGGTAGGAATGTCATTCCGAACCAGTGGTAAAACCGATCTACAAAAATGGTCAGATATAATTTTTTCATAAAATGATAAAAAAAAAGTTACATCGAAAAATATAATTTTTTTTCTCGAATTTCTTATAATTTTTTTATTTATAGTTCTACGACAAAAAGTTGCTGGATCAAAGTTGTAGAGAATTTAATTTGCAACAAAAAATGTTAACAATTTTTTTTATCAAATAAATAGTTTAAGAGATATATCGTAAATACCATTTCAACCCCTATTTTCAAGATGGCGGCCGTGGGACAAGGGTGGCGACCCCAAAAACTTGGTTTTAACTGTACAATGACCCCCCCTACACATCAAAAAAATAAAATTGCGTCCTCTAAAAAACGCAACCACAAATGTAACTTTTCAATGGACTAATTATAAAGAATAAGGATACCATGTTCTTTGTGAAATGTCAAATGATAATATTTTAGGACCAAAGTACGTATGAATTTGATCATTGTCGGATTTCAATATTAGTACAATACAATAATAATACAATACAATACAATGTCTTTATTTGCAGAAACATAAATTTACATTAGATGTTACAAAGTTATAGTCATATGTTTCGCCTAGCAGAAGGTATGCAAAATTTATTATAATCAGAATTTACAATTTACATTACAATAATAATTAATTAAATAATCATTCAGACAAATTAAGTAACAACAGTCAATTAAGTCTAAAACTAGTGTCAAGATAAATTTCCAATTTAATCAGTTTATTATTTACCATCAAAGCACTCAGTTATAGAATAATAGCATTTTTTTACAAGAAATTCCATAAGCTTAGTATTTTTTTTAGTTCATACCAAAGCAAATATAAAAGCACCTATACTGTTTTAGTAACAATTTTGAGCTGAAACAGACGATTGTTTTTAAAAATGCCGAACGGTATTTTACTGTATTTTTATGAATGTTAGACGAAGGTTAACCGAGTGTTGGACAAACATCACAATATTTGCGAAATGGAAATTAAATATTTGAACGCTTTCATTTCATAATATTATACAATGGACTACATTGGAATAAAGGAAATCTGTACGTTATGAAATTTTTTGTTAAGTCGTTGAACTTTCATCTTTTCGGTATAAAATACCTTTTTTGAGACACAAGTTTTCTTGTGTTACGTCATGTTTTGACTCTACCACCGGTTCGGAAAGAGTTCTACTCAGAAGAACCGGCAAGAAAATCAGCAGTTGCTCTTTTTTAGATGGACCTGAGATGAGACCTTTTTTGAGTTGTTTTTCTGGGATGATGGCTGATTGACTAGGAAAATTTTGGCATTAACAATTTTTATATAATACTAGCTTTTATCCACGACATTATGCTATAGAAAATTGATACAAATTTCTAACCCTAGGTAATATCCAATCACTGAGTCACTACAGCTTTTTGAAACAAAAATAACAAAGGAACTTTTTAATTCTTGGCGCATTGTATCCTCAGCAAAGCCAATGCCTTAGTACTTGGTCCAAAGTTTGGAAAACTTCTTCATTTTCCACGGCATAGAATCGTGGTGGGTGCTCGTACCTACTCGTACTGTTGATCAAATCTATAAGAGTTTTTAATGTTTCTTTTTCCCAGCAATAAAATCTCAAGTTTTTCATGGAAGATAAAACTGGAACAAGTATGATAAAATCGCGGACAAGACAAGGGTTTTCTTTTTATTCACTTCGCTTGAGTTTGTTTCGAGATATCTTTGCAAGTAAGAAAATTGCTTCTTGTAGTGATTCAAGTCAGTTTAATTTATTAAGCTTATTTAAAACATAGAGTACACCCGTATAGCACATGTTGAATGAGTTTGCAAGCTAAGCTAGTTAGACTAATCTTCGTGAGGCTGCAGACCGTTCATAGAAAAGTTGTGTTAGCCATTCGGCCACGGCGAATATGGATATAGTCTCTCTGGATATAAGCAATATTATAGCAGACAAAAGCGGATGCGCATACACAGGTGCACTCTCTGTTCCTTTACTCTCATAGCCCGATGGGACAGAAAATCCGACAATCCGAAACGCTTATTTGGTAAAATTAAACAACCAGAAAGTTGTTGTTTAACTTGTTGTTGTTGTTTTTGACTTCCTCTTTTAAAATAACGCAAAAATTAGATTGTATCCTAATTGCATCAAACTTTAACCGAAATAATTGGTAACATTCTTCATTCGTAGGTAAAAGAAACTTTACCAATTTAATCTTGAGTTATTTATGAACACGTTGGTTTTTGGTAAGATCCGTACGATAAGGAGTGTGTAGTGTAGTGGGATCCACGGGTGAGGGTATTCAGATAAAGTGGACGATAAGCGAAGTTGGACGCGGCCGTTGACTCGCTCGCTATAAATAACAATGAGCATGAAACGGATATTTTGTGTGCGGGAACTGGGGCGCCATCGCTGTTTGACAGCGACAAAATGAACTCTGATTGGCTGTCATTTCTTGATTCCCGCGGGAACTCTTTAATTTTCCGGGATAAAAAGATGCTCATATTTGTCCTTCCCCGGGATACAATCTAACTCTGTACAAAATTTCGTCAAAATCAAGTTTAAATTCAAATGTTTTTTATTGAAATAAACTTTTACAAGTACTTTTGAATCGTCAAGTGAATCTACCACTGGTTCGCAATGCCATTCCTACTGAGAAGAACCAGCAAGAAACTCGGTGGTTGCTCTTTTTAAATAAATATTTCATTTACAATTATTATATCAAGGTATACATAAGTAACCGCTGTCCTTAGCATTGCTGGAGTGATCAAATCCATGCTCCTCTATCATTTACATAATCTTCAACAGTATAATACGCTTTTTTCAAGAGCATACTTTTAATGGATTTCTTAAATTTGTGTATAAGCAAGTTTAAAATAGGTTGTGGAATTTAGTTATAGAAAAGAATGCTCATTCCCACGAATGACCTTCTGAATTTTTTGAGGTGGAGCGATGGAGTCACAACCCTATTACTGCCTCTAGTTTTCCTGTCGTGCAGATCGCATTTTTTTTGTAAATATGGACGTACTGTTAGTACCTAGTTAGAATACCAATTTCTTTAAATTTCTCTCTAAGGGAATCACGCGGTATTATATTTATACGCGGTATTTGAATTAAAAATTGCACGTATTGTCCTTTTTAGTAGTACAATTTTTTTTTAATATCTGCTGCTTTACGCTACAGTAAGATTCCGTAAGATACAGTGCTATGAAAATAAGCAAAATATACAATCCTGGAAGTTTCGGTTGAATAGATGAGCCGTGAAAGCGTAGCAGACAGACACACTTTCGCATTTAAGTATATTATTATATTAGTATGGATGGATTTCGGTCGTTAATCGCGATTGTAGCAATGAGAATGAAAAAAAAGTTGTCTGCTTACCAAACATTTACAACTTACAAAAGTAGTTAATGTTTTACTTACCCTGTTAATTGCATCAAAATGATTAAATTTCAATTCGACCCTTTTTATATTTTAGGGTGAAATAGTGAAATCTTAGCGTAATGGCTTGTATTTTGCGGTATGCAATTACAGTTAAGTTTTAGTTGGCAGCTGTTATTTTCTTAATTATACTCCAGAAGCGGATAAATTGTGCCGGACTTGACTTTAATATTCATATTTTACATTTTTAAGCGTAAAATGCTGTCGGTGATTTTAACATAAAATGGACGCTGATTTCCTGAAACACTACAATTTTATTATGTCTTGCATGGCTTTCTTTTCTTGGAATATACGTAGTTGGACTACATAGGTGTATATTTCACGTGTATTGAATTAAGTATAACTACTATGTATTAAGGTATCTAGGTTATAGTCTATCCGTTAAGAAAATAGTGACTCGACATCACTATCGGCAGGTTGCCACACCAAGTTCGATCAGTGAAGTTGCAAGAATGCAGAAAGCTTTTGATTTCTTGCAAATAAAATACGTAAAATACGAAATTAATGACCTCCTCAATAGGAGGCTGAACGTTTTCATCACTAGGCTATCACCGTTCTTACAATCCACAAAAGGCATATACTGAAAAGGTACTAAAGAAAGTATTCTGTGATAAATAATGTCCTCGCGACCGAATTTCGGCCATGTGGCCTATCTCCAGAGAGATTAGCCATCACATCGCATACACAAGTGCAGTCTCTGTTGCATAGCCC
Source organism: Erebia palarica (assembly GCA_964035005.1). Taxonomy (NCBI): domain Eukaryota; kingdom Metazoa; phylum Arthropoda; class Insecta; order Lepidoptera; family Nymphalidae; genus Erebia; species Erebia palarica. The sequence goes on from OZ035985.1 coordinate 38,684,532, forward strand.
GATGGGACGGAAAATCCGACACGACCAGGGAGAGATCAGATGCAGGGCCAGCGGCTTAACTCACTGAAGCACGGTGATGAAACACTGCCAACTTTCTAACTCGGGGCTAGTACTGCGAATTTCTTGGCAGTACCCGATACTTGTTATGGCTCGAGCCGAGACTCGAACCCGGGCCCTCGTCAGCCGAAGTCGAACATGCTAGCCACTTCAGTGACATATTTTTTTTAATTTTTTTTTATACCTCTGATGTGGATCTGAGTCAGAGACCTTTTTTACTGATTAAGAAAACCACCGTTTATATTTGAAGATTTTAAATTTATAGTTTTAAACTATCTTGTATACAACTAAGTCCACATTATTTCATTTTTTTTTTATTTAGTACAGAAAACTTACAGCTACAACAGAAATGGATACATAAATAAAGAATAAGTATAACGCCAATTACAAGTTTTCACAGATAAAATTTACATGAGTTAAAAATAGCTCGCAAAGGTGGAAGAATAAATATATATATATACTACACAGGAATTAAAAAAAAAAAAGCTTATAGTTAGGAAGATTAATTAATACAAGAGAAGAACCAGAGTAAACTAGTAGTAGGAAAAATTTAGACATTATTAATTATTAAGATTAAAGATTACCAGCCAGCAAACTACTTCAACTATAAAAATATACTTATAATATATAGTAAATATGAACCTGTAGTACACACAATAATTTCATTTAGTCATGGCTTTTATAATTTACGTTTTATTTCTAGATATTGCAGCATTATTAGAGACTAACCCATGTCGATCCATCTGCGTCCAACGCCCCCTCGGAACTACCCTTCCATGGTTAACCCATGGTAATACCCATTGACGACATCGGTCAACACGATCGCTATTACCGTAACCATGTTTTGTCTAACAGCTGTAGGAAATAAAATCAAACCCGTAATTGCTTCTATTCCATTTTGTTCAAAGCTTCTATGGCCTCCCTAATAGCTTTAGCTTGTTGTTTGGTGATTACTCGAACGATGATTTCAGTCTTCGTCATCAGTGATTTAGTAGATTCGAAAGTAGAAGACAAAGAAACAAAGATCGACTTTATATTTTGTCCGTGTGGATTAAGTTACGTTAGTTTTCCGGTATAAAAAAGCCTGGCTATGTGTTTTTCCAGACTAAAATCTCTTTGCCAAATTTCGTCCAGATCCGTTCAGCCGTTGGGGCGTGATTGAGTAACAAACGTCCATACATCCATACATCCATACATCAGTACATCCATACATCCTTCCAAACTTTCGCATTTATAATATTTTTATAGATGATGCCCGCGATTTTGTTCGTGTGGGTGTAAGTTACGTTAATTTTCCGGTATAAAAAAGCCTGGCTATGTGTTTTTCCAGACTAAAATCTCTTTGCCAAATTTCGTCCAGATCCGTTCAGCCTTACTGGCGTGATTGGTGCTTTACAAACATCCATCCATACATAAGTACATACATCTATCAATCCATCCATCTATCCATTGAAACTTTCACATTTATAATATTAGTAAAGATTTTTTTTCATCCACTACAAGTTACCCCTTGATTGCGATCTCACCGGATGTTAAGTGATGATGCAGTCTAAGATGGTAGCGGGCTAACCTGTTGGGAGCATGGCTGTTATATTAAACCCATACCCCTATTCGGTTTCTACGCTATCGTACCGGAACGCGTAATCGCTTGGCGGCACGTCTTTGCCGGTAGGGTGGTAACTAGCCAGATTATCTTAACTATCTACTCTATAGCTCGAAATGGGGGTCAAACGCAGCCAGTCCATGATAGAAAAACCACAGCTGCGGAAAATAAATATTGAAATCCAAACTTTAAATGGAATTTTGATTTGATTCCTCCGCGAGGCATTATAATTGCAAATTATACGGAGATGAAAAATCCGTATCGGCCCATCAAAGTTTGCGGGAGTTGTGTTCCGATCCGAGCCAGAGCCGTCCCCGGATACCTACGCTGCTTAAATCTGAGTTTTAATGTTGTATTTCTATACTTCTACACTAATATTATAAAAAGTTTGGCTGGATGGATGTATAGGTGTTTGTTACTCAATCACGCCATAACGGCTGTACGAATCTGAATTAAATTTGGCACAGAGATAGATTATAGTCTGGAATAACACGACTACTTTTCATTCTCAATCACGAAAAAACGGCTGTACGAATCTGAATTAAATTTGGCACAGAGATAGATTATAGTCTGGAATAACATGGCTACTTTTTATTCTGGAAAATAATAGCTTTCCCGCGGGAACCAAAGATCCTCAATCCACGCGGACAAATTCGCGGGCATCAGCTAGTAAAATATACAATTTGATACGTAGTATCCTTACTAATATTATAAAAGCTAATGTGAGTTTGTTATATTTGATTGTTTATTTGTTTTCACGGCCAAACTTTTCAACCGAATTTGATGAAATTTGGAACAGACATACATTTGTCCCGAATGAGACACAAGCTATTTGATTGTTACTTTATTTGTTACGCTTTCACGGCCCAACTTTTCAACCGATTTTGATGAAATTTGGAACAGACATAGGTTGTGTCTCACTCGGGACACAACCTATGTCTGTAGACATAGGCTCTATTTTTAATCTCGAAAAATTAAGAAGTTCCCGTGGAAATTAAAAGAAACGTTTAAACCACGCCGCATCAGCTTGTATAAGATAAAATTTTGTCTTTTTCATTATGGCTCGTTGTTAGGGTCGTGACCCCTTTTATTGAGTGGATGGTAAAATAACGTTGGGCTAACAGCTTTTTCCCGTTATGTCTCTGGTAATCTGGACTAACACAGCAAAACATAAATAAAAATTTAATTACATAAAAAGCTATAGCTATAGCCTGTGGAAACGCAAGGACTTGCAGCCAAGTTTCAAATAATATATCAGAGTCGAATAAAACCCTCTTCTATTATAAAGCTCATGCAAATAACACTGAAGAGCAGTTTTCATTTAGAAGCGTCAAGTTTATAGTAGCAAAAAGTTTTACCACAATCAATGATATAGCTAATCAAACACAAATCATTTAAAGCAAGCTTATTGACGATCAAAAGCTTTTTAAGCAAGCTGGCTACGGTTGCTACATAATTCAGCTTTCTAAAGCAATATACATTACAAGTTCCAAACTAAACAACTTTTTTCAAGCATCTGTCGGTCTCTCCAAATTACCTCCAAAAATTCCATTCCACCGTTAGTAAAGCGCAGGCAAAAAGCGCAGCTACTCTTTTTGAAGACATACCTTTACATTTTTGCCGGGAACCGCTGAAAAGTGTAAACTTCACCCGGGCGTATCGACACAAGCGGGCTTAACCAGATTCTCAGCCGTATCCGTGGCACATCTCCCCACTTGTAAATTCCACCTGGATTCTGCAAATCCCAAGCCTGTCTGCAATTCTTGAACTTTAATCTTGTTCCTTTTCTTTGAGATTCGTGGACGAAATAAAATCTGTGGGTTGCATTTTTGCTATCTCTTCTGAAGATTCTTACGAGTAAAGTAGATCGTACAGTACACACTTTAACCATACTGTACGGGGTCCATAGGACGTGATCTCATCGTCACGAAAAATGATTTACTAATGCGGCGTTTGGTGTGAGTTACCGAAGTCGAATTATAGATCATATATGGTCCATGCCAGAGCATAACGTATATAAAGAAATAATGTAATGTAATAAATTCACTATAAATCATAACCTAAATAATATTTGTACGCCGGTCTGGCTAATATGTTGGGACTATGACGAAATTAACCATCTTATTTGTACACATATTATGCAAATAAAGTATCTGAATCTGAATCTGAATCTAAAATGTCATCTTACTGACGATCCATGCACTTATGGTCGACCAGACAGGTTTGTGATAATGCTGCTGATTGAAAATTGCTTCTTTTTTTTGATGTATTTTGCATTATAAGCAGGCAGGGTAATAATCCACTTCACGTAGTCCAAGATCTTGTTAAACAACGTCAATAAACACTATATTTTTTTATTAGATGACGCTCGTTACGCCTGCATGGATGAGGTTTTTTTTATTCCCGCGGGAGCTCTTTAATTTTCCGGGATGAAAAAGCCTATGTCCTTCCCCGGGAAAAGTCTTTCTCTATACCAAATTTCATCAAATAGTTGCAAAATAGGTCATGAAAGCGTAGCTGATAAACAAACAGGCACACTATCGCATTTATAATATTTGATTCTTTGTTGAACATTTGATTTTTTTCTCTTTATTAATATTGGATTCTTTTAGGAAAAAATTAGGATTTCGAATAAAATGTTTATTGCTGTATAGTCGACTTCAATACTTTACTAGGAATCTCTGATTTGCGAGAGCAATATTATTGCTTTCTCGGAAGAACTCGTGATTTGATTATCTAAGATTTCCAATAACGCAATTTCATCAATATACTTAATTGGTTTGAGCTCACCAGCAATCTCTTTGGAAGCTAGCAATTTGATGAGTTTATAATGAAAACGGAGAACACGGTTTATGTTTTTCTGGTATCTCATCCAATATTTTACGTTACTTAGAATGATAATGCCCGCGCCATTGTCCGCATATAAGTTTTTAAAACCTCCGTGGTTGACGACCTCCGTGGCGCAGTGTGTAGCGCTGTTGTCTTAACGTGCGGAGGTCCCGGGTTCGATCCCCGGCAGGGTCAATTTGGGAATTTATAATTTCTGAATTTTCCCTGGTCTGGTGGGAGGCTTCGGCCGTATCTAGTTACCACCCTACCGGCAAAGACGTGCCGCCAAGCGATTACGCGTTCCAGAACGATGCCGTGTAGAAACCAAATAGGGTTACCAAATGGGTTTAATATAACTGCCATGCCCCTAACAGGTTAGCCCGCGACCATCTTAGACTGCATCATCACTTACCATCAGGTGAGGTCGCAGTCAAGGGCTAACTTGTAGTGGATAAAAAAAATCATTTTATAAGTTTTACTAGCTTTGCTCACGTTAGGTTCGATTTTCATACAAATTTCAAACGGGGTTGAATTTTAAAAAATCCTTTCAACCCTATCCAGTGTCCTACCTCGTAGTAGGAACTCAAATCATGCCAAATTTCATTTGAATTCATTCAGTACTTTGGCATGACAGACAGACAGACCAGCAGCCCGATTCTGTAACTCAGTGGTTATCAAAAAATGAAAGCCACTGACTTATATTTTTTATCCATTGAAGATTTACTATGACATGTTCTTTCATTTTTTCATAGTAAACCTTCAATGGACAAAATATATATGTCAGTGGCTTTCATTTTTCGATAGCCACTGAGTTACAGAATAGGAGAGATGAAATTAGTAATTAGTTTTAATTAGTAATTTGTAACTCAACGTAATTGCAAAGCTGAGTTTGATATTTCAATCAGGGTAATGAGTGGCAAATATTCTGTTTTGAGTTACTAATAATTGCTAATATTAATGGCGTAATGAAGTAACATCCATCGAACTGCGGCTTTTTACAAATAGCTATCTATGCCTTTATGTAATACTAGATGTTGCCCTCGACTTCGTTCGTGTGAATTAAAAGTTTTTTTGATCCCCGCGGGAACTCTGTAAATTTGGGGGATAAAGAGTATGTTCTAAGTCTTTGTCCTTCCCCAGCATATAATCTATCCCTGTACCAAATTTCATCAGTTGAACAGATGAACCGTGAATGTGTAGCACACAGACAAATAGACATATAGACAGACACACTTTCGTATTTATAATATAAGTAAAGTACGGTTTATTTATTTTAACCACAAAATTTGCTGTTTTAACTTAGTACAGATACGAAGTAATAATTATTAATTCTCTTTGTTAAAGTGTCTTGGCAGGTTTTTGAATATCTTTTTTACAACTTAAGAGTGATTTACAAAAATAATATTATGAATAATACTAAAAGTAAACAAACGCAATGAGTAGGATGACGTTGAGCATTAAACTAAATGAAACCAGAAGACTTAACTGAGACAATTAAAATTCTGCAAAATATTCTTGACTTAGCAAAGTTTGGGGATTCGAGTCGGAAAACCGTCTTGAGGAAGACCATTAAATTCTTTTGAAGAAAATACGTTATTATTTAATGACGAGAAATTGTCTGCGGATTCTTGGATTGTAAGTAATTATTGCTGTAATTGCAGGACGTTTTAATGAAGTACCTATTTGAATTTGAAAGCATATTTTCTGTTTTAAACTTTTAATTTTGTTCCAAATAGCTCTTTTACGAGATCCAATTTAATTACCGAGTTCTGTTGATTTGTACTGAATCTTCCGCTTTGTTGAAAGAAGAAGCCTGCGACTTTGTCCGCGTTGAGTAAGTTTTTAGAAAATTCCATGGGAACCATTTGAAGAACCTTCTAATTTGGCCGGACAAATGGTAACCGGGAGAAAAAAAAATAGCCGGGATACAAGCGATCCTGGAGACTAATTGACTTGTCGATCCGGGAGAAAAATAACAAATAGACAAACAGACACGCATATTCCATCAAACTTATCTGACCCGAGGACAGCCTCGCTAGTAAGTATACTTACCTAAAATAAATACAAAAACTTAACAGGCATAAAAATTCGTTCCAATTTTGGTCACCGGGTGAGATAAGTTTGGTGGACTGTATTTTCGCATTGCATAAGCAATATGATTCGGTTGGAACTGTTTGTTGTTGTTGTTTGTTGCGGGCTCTTCTCAGACCAGGGCGCGTTTGGAACCCTCTTAGCTTTAATTTTAAGATATTGTTACTGATTATCACCATTATATTTTATAAATAACTAGACATCAATAAGTGTAGTATACCTACCTACATTGAATAAACATTATTTGACTTGACTTGACTTGAAAAGTGTTGACGTTGACATCGACGGAAATTCTAGATAGCTTCAACAATCTTTAAAGACTCTCATGGAACCGGGCCGTTATAATATAAATTACTTAATGACAACGAAATATAAAACGTTATAGTAGTGTGACCATTTCATAAAGCTATTAAGAATATTCTTTTATTTTTAACAGCAATGCAATCAGGTACTTTTCGATTAAAGTTCAGAGCTACCAGTTTAAATAACGGAAAATGAACTTTTCTGAACAGACTCAATGTTTATTAATGTTTTTAAACTTCGATCGCAAACTACCAACAACAGCAAAGCTACTTACACAGCTTACACTTAAACAGCTTACCACGCGGCAATTTATATCTATAATCCTTTGTAGAAGCCAAATGAAAATACAGGGCTGACGAAAAATTCTGATAGATCCTCCCTGAGGTTCCTCCGTGTATGACACTATCCCGGCTATACCCGGACAGCCTTTGATTGACGAGCCATTACACAGCTGACAGTTTGACAAAGTCGTTTGCAATACCCTCTATCCACTTTCGAAAAGCAAGTCGTTAGCAAGGACCTGCATTCGATGTGAAAAGGTTCCATCATAATTTCATAATCATAATCATATTTCAGAAAATTTATGAGATTTACAAATAGAAATGGAATTTTCTTAATTTGGATAGCGATCTCTGTTTCATTACACAAAATTTTCTTTGGAAAACTCGAATCTCAATTTTTATTATTAAATTTTCTAAGAGTTCAGACACTCTTCAAGGTGAACGTGACTGAAACTACGGACTGGACAAGTCAAAACGTCGCTGTGAAACGCCGGCGCGGATGGGGACGACGTTACTTCCTGTCGAAGTAACGTCGTCCCCAATATAAAAGTGAATGACATGGACTTCCTATTTGATTTTTTCGGCCAAAACAAAAACCTTTTGATGGCTCAACTATAGTGTGTTTTAGCTTTAAGTATGAATGGGTCAAGCATAGCGGCAGGGTGAATGGGTGGTGTGACATCATAAGTTAAAAAGTAAAAAATAATTACGACTTACTCACTGACCCATTGATTCTTGGTAAATTGATGCACTAACCCATGAATGGCACATCACAAACCCTTGTACCTAGAAACCTAAAACATTTTACACAGATGCAATTGATGATTTGGACAATTAATTAAGTAAGTAGTTTTTTCGAAATACCCGTGGATACGAAGCCCTACCTAGGGGACGGTTACAAGTCTAATAATACTTACAATGTTGTACATAAATGTAACTCCAGTGTCTCGTTATAAATTAACTTTAAAGTCGCAAATTATCTAAACTTTGTATCGGGGAACAATTTGAGTTAATCTAAAAGTAAGGAGTCATATTATTCTAATCAATTGAAATTACTTTAAGAACTTAATCAAAATTAACTCGATCCCAAAACAAATTAGATCCAATCTGACGTCGTAATTTCCGTGTGCTCCTAAATTGGTCTGCGAAGGTCGCTTGTAAAAATCGCTAGTAAAAGAAGGGAAGGTCAAACCTGTGTCCAGGGTATATATACTACTTAGAGCTTTAATAGGGGTACTCGTATATACTATGTATACGTGTATTCATCCAATAATAATCCATGCTGTAATATACTTGATATATTTTGAAGAATTGCTCAATTGAAATGCACCATTCCTATTATTTATATTCTTCTATGGAAAGTTCTGTAAGTTTTGTCCTTCTAGGAAAAATTCTTCCTTATAAATATCATTGATTTTTATTAGAATTACTCGGGAACCAATATCATATTGTGATAAATAAAAAGGTCACCACTCACGACCCTCAGAAATGAGTCGACTCAAAGGATCGTTTCAAAAAATTGTTTTCAAAGTGTTTTGATTTGGTATCATTTCATTAATTCATTTCAACATATCGTACTGGTCCACAGTACGTGAACGGGTCTTACTATGAGAATGGTGGAGACTAGTTACTATACAGATCAAGTGCAGAGAATATTATGGAGAACTCTAAGGCAGGCAGGTTTCCTCACCGTATTTTTCTTCGCCCTTTCGTTTTGGTTTTGTATGAATGTATTGCATTAGCCAACGGGTGATTTAGCAATCTGTTCTTGTACTGCGTAGATGTAATAAGAGGTTACCATAATAAAGCAGGCTTTGTATATTTTTATACGACTGCCTGGAAAAAGGAGTATATTATACGACTGCCTGAAAAAAGGAGTATATTGTTTTCAGGGTTCATGTATGTATGTATGTATGTATGTATGTATGTATGTGTTTATGTATGTGAGTTTGTATATTCCACCATAACTTCTATACGCCTGAACCGATTTTGTTAAATGAGGTACCGTTAGAATCCCTAGCTTATTCCGGGTGATAAAGGCCAGTTAAAATTAAAAAAAAAAATATGGGGTGACCATGGTCCCGCATTAAAGACTAATGTTGAATTTTTTTTTTCGAAAATAAGATTAACTATATAACCAACATCTAGAAAATGATGAGTAGATTCCAAAAATATATAACACTATAGTTCAATATCCAGTGATTCATAAAAAAATATCATTTAATAAAAAAGTGAATAAGATTCTAATTTAACTAGATTAATTTAGATTTTTTTAGTTAGTTTTTTGGCAGGGCAGGCTTTTTTTTAATTTTTTTAATTATAACTTGTTTGAAGTTTCATCGAGTTGGTTTGTTTGTTTAACAAAACACACATCAATACTCATCAAGCGTGGGTACCATAAGGTACACCTGATGAGTGTATTATCCAGTGATTCAGAAAAAAATATCATTTAATAAAAAAGTGAATAAGATTCTATTTTAAATAGATTAATTTAGATTTTTTTTTAGTTTGTTTTTTCGCAGGGCAGTCGTGTTTTTATACGACTGCCTGAAAAAAGGAGTATATTGTTTTCAGGGTTCATGTATGTATATACGTATGTAGTTTTTTTTTAAATTGTGACTTGTTTAATTCACCGTCCATCAGCCTCGTGTTCGTGAGTAGGGCCGAATGAAGCCGCTAAGGTCGCGTGTGGAAGGGCTAATAATGCGAGCGCGTGTCGAATGCCGATGCAGACCAAGGTCGGGCCCACCTCTGCTACGCTCTACTTGTAGCAGGAATAAGCGTTTTCATGCTTTTCTTATAACTGTACTTAACGTTGCCTCAAAACCAACGCAGGTTTACGCGAACTTGGGTTTTTAAAATGCCTAAAGAAGTCTCTGATTGTGAATGAACTAGAAGTTTAATTCGCTATAATCCGCTACAGTAGACAAATCTGTGTGGTACAGTGCGTGTGTTTCACCTGCAGCATGCGACACCCACCACCCAGCAATTCGCACAGGCACAACACCACACCACACAAATCCTCCAAATCACTCTCAACGTACGTTTCACTCCGACACCGGAGCATCTTGAGGAGATGTTGACTCGACAATGCACGATTGTGAATTGTGGAGGATTTGTGTGGTGTGGTGTTGTGCCTGTGCGAATTGCTGGGTGGTGGGTGTCGCATGCAGGTGGAAGACACGCACTGTACCACACAGTGCCGTCTACTGTAGCGGATTATAGCGAATTAAACTTCTAGTTCATTCACTATCATGGACTTCCGCAAAGTAACGCCTGCTTCTATTCAATAAAGTCTCTGATTTTTTAAAAGTCTAAACTAATATTATAAATACGAAAGTGTTACGCTTTCACGGTCCATTATTTGTTGAAATGGTCACGTAAAGTCTCTGATTTTTGAAAAGTCTAATCTAATATTATAAATGCGAAAGTGTTACGCTTTCACGGTGTATATGTTCAACCTTTTAATACCAAATTTTGATGGAATTTGGTATAGCGCTAGGTTGTATCCCGGGAAAGGATATAGGCTACTTGTTATTCCGGAAAATCAAGGAGTTTAAAAAATAACTTAATCCACGCAGTCGAAGTCGTCATCATCTGCAACCGTTTTTAGGAGTCTGTGTGCTAAGCTTAGTCAAGATCGGTAACAGCAGCTGTTAAGCTGCAGGTAAACATGTTTCAGACTAATAAACTTTCGCATTAAAAATCAAAATCAAGTAGTATATCATGGTAGATTTTTTTGGAAACACAATTTCATGCCACTAGGCGTAGAAATATTGGCCTTAATTAGTCGATGTGAATCAACATAACCTCACAAACTTACAACTTTTGTACTGGTTTTCATTAGTATGGCTCAAGCCACATCAGAACCACCTGAGGATGCAGGTCGTCCGAGGAGTGACGTTTCGTCCTGTCATGTTAGTTTGCGCACTCTATTTTAGGCTCTTGCACACCCCCGGCACTATATAAGCAAGCTGATTATTACCAAGCAATAATAGTTAGTGTTCTGTGTGCCCGGGTTCGAGTCCCGGGTCGGGCCATATTAAGTATTGTGTTTTTCTGACTAGAAATTCGCAGTACTAGCCCGGAGTTAGGAAGTTGGCGGTGTTTCACCCCCGTGCCTCGGAGAGCACGTTAAGCCGTCGGTCCCGGTAATTATCACTAATATGATAATAGTCGTTAAAGCCAAGCCAACTCGCATTGGAGCAGCGTGGTGGGTCTAAGCTCTAATTCCCTCTCTCCTATGAGAGTGGAGGCCTGTGCCCAGCAGTGGGATGTTATTGAGCCGTAGTGGTATGCTTTTCTTATAACTGTACTTAACGTTGCCTGCGTGGGTTTACGTGAACTTGGGTTTTTAAAATACCTAAAGAAGTCTCTGATTTTCCGGTTGAAAAATCTAAACTTATATTATAAATGCGAAAGTGTGTCTATCTGTCTGTCCGTCTGCGTGTCTGTTTGTTACTCTTTCACGGTCCATCTGTTCCTTTTGATACCACATTTTGATGAAATTTGGTATACCGCTGGGTTGTATTCCGTGAAAGGACATAGGCTACTTATAATTCTAAGTTAACTGTTAAAACTATGTGTTATTGGAAGTGTTAACCTATTCTGTCAATACAAAGTCCGTTCTGTTTAGCCATTTCCCGCTCATTTTACCCTTTGGCAATGGAATCCCCGCTTAAGGGGTGGCAGGTAACAAGTCATAATTAAAATAATTAAAAAACACGACTGCCCTGCCAAAAAACGAACTAAAATGTTAAAAATCTAAATTAATCTAGTTAAATAGAAGTTTATCCACATTTTTATTAAATTATATTTTTCAAGAATCACTGGGTATTGAACTATAGTGTTATGTATTTTTTGGAATCTACTCATCATTTTCTAGATGATGGTTATATAGTTAATCTTATTTTCGAATTTTATTTTTCAACTTTAGTCTTTAATGCTGGGACCATGGGCACCCCATCATATTTTCCTTAAATTTTACTAGCCTATTTCCCCCGGAATAAGCTAGGGATTCTAACGATACTCATTTATCAAAATCGGTTCAAGCGTATAGAAGTTATGGTGGAATATACAAACTCACATACATACACACATACTGACATACATATATACATGAACCCTGACTACAATATACTCCTTTTTCAGGCAGTCGTATAAAAATTGGAACTCCCACAGTGTAATATAACTTATTTTACTGAGCCGAAGATGTCGGTTCGCAACTTCGCAAGTGGATAACACTCTTTTTGCATCGGCACTCCCATGAAAGCGAGTTTTTGCGAGGGATCAGTAGGTACCCTTACCACAAGATTTAAATCGACGATGAGTGAAACCGAGCGTGTATATTAGCGTAGTATATTAGACCCAAATGCGATATATTTAAAGTCACAAATTCAGTGTCACCGATTTATATTTAGCAACGTTTTCACTTCGAACGCTGGCTGTGGATGCGTGGACAAACTTGACCTCTATGGCATCGATTGGATGCGAAAAGCTGAGGAAAGAGCATGTTGGCGCTACTTGAAAGAGGCCTTTTTTATCCACTACAAGTTAGCCCTTGACTGCGATCTCACCTGATGGTAAGTGATGATGCAGTCTAAGATGGTAGCGAGCTAACCTGTTAGGGGCATGGCAGTTGTTAGACATAAATTTCAAATTTAAATTTGGCGCCTGTAACACTAAACTAGCGGCACGCTATGATGGCCGGTTTGACACATTACAATAGTGATGTGGAATGTCAATTTATTCTCGAACAAAAAACAATTAAGTTTTGTTTTTGTACCTGATTAAATAGGTTTAATAAAACAAAAATGTATATGTTTATTTAATTTATTTGAACGAACTGAATATTTGAACGAAAATGAATATACATACTTTATATGCACACAAGAAACATATGAATACAAAAGATACCAAAAAAGGTGCCACAAAAGGCCATAATTAATCAGATTCGTCCATACTACTATTTTCACTGTCGTCACTGCTATCATCACATACATTAATAATTATATGTTCGTTTTCTATAATATTATCTATTTTCACATCTCTTTCATAATCTTCCCTTATTAATTTAACAGTTCTATTCACAACCTTTTCCCAGTCTCCTTTAGTCACATGTTCACAAGCTTCTTCTAATAATTTTAGCATTTTTTTTGTGGTAAATGGGGGTTCTGTATTGTGTCTTGCAGCATATCCCTTAATTTGAGCCCACACCAACTCAATCGCATTATACTCACAATGGTAAGGCGGTAACCGTATAACTCTGTGCCCATGTTCTAATGCTATTTCGTCAATGACGTATCGGATCTTGGTTGGTTTGTTTTCTTTTAAAAGACGTACTAATTCCGCTTTTAACATATTCATGTTTGCATCTACGCCATTTTTACGAAGCCATGCGACGATATCAGCTTTCTTTTGGGATTGGGCAGGTGGCTTGTCAATTTGCATCGAGTGGTATGGGGCGTTGTCCATAATTATAATAGATGGTTCAGGGAGGCTACACAACATTGAGGTAAACCATTCAGTAAACTTTTCTCCATTCATGTCTTCATGATAGTCTCCAGTGGTTTTTGACGCAAAAGCCATGAGAGAACCTTCGACAAACCCGTTGATGGTTCCGGCGTGACAAATTATAAGTCGCGATCCTTTTCCTACAGGAACTTTGGAAGTAGATGCTGCTGTGTCATCGTTCCAAGAACGGCCTACAGTATGGTTAGCATTAAGCCATGTTTCATCCAAGAACACAACATTTTGCCAATTTTTGATTTCTTTCACTTGCCGTAAAAAAGTATACCTTGCCATCGCTATATCAAATCTTTCCATCAATATTTTGCGTTTGTTACATTTTTTGTATCGAAATCCAATGGTCTTCAAAATCTTCGTTAAAGAACTTTCCCCACCGAAGAATAATCCAGCTTCCTTCAGTGAATGCACCAACTTTTTTCTTGTTGGATACTCCTTCTGTAAATAGTAGCCGTAAACATGTCTTCGGATAGCATCGGCATCAAAGCTATCGATGCCTACGACTGGTTTTGCTCGTTTTCTCTTTTTTGGTGTGTGAAGTTTATTTTCTTCTGTGCCAGTCTCGCCATATTTTTTTTTAGTTATCCGTCTAACAGTTCGTTGTCCAATATTAAGCGCATCAGCTACGCGTTCAACCACTGACGTTATAGGTAAAATTGGCCCTCCATTTTGAGCTTCACGATCGAAATAGTTACGAAGGCGTATTACGAACTCACGTGTCTGACTATTTAGAACAGTTCTCTGCGTACGTTCGGTCATATCGACGAAATCCACAACAAAGGGCTTGAACAGAGTCCAAATTAACGAGCAAGGGTCAACAGTAATGCAGTATCAATATTTGAAATCCAAAGCCAGGTCAAAACTATATCACAATCGCATTGCACTGACAGTTTATACTTTTCGAAGCAACGTCAATTCGAAACTGCTTTGTTTTGCATTGAGCATTGACGCGAGTTTGCCGGAGGTAGTAGTTGTGCTAGCCAGCGATCCTATGTGACGATCGTATTAGATTCCATTTTTAAAAATTTATTGATATTTTTTTGCGATTTCAGAGGTTTGTCCACATAGTGAAAATTGTTCATATTCACAAGTACATTCACCCCTTAAATGGTGCAAACTGATTTTTCTACACTTGTATACATTTAAGAAATCAATTTAATAAATAAATTTTGAGTCCTAAACCTAAAACTACATTCGATAAAATTTATGAATCTCTGCACATCACTATCGTCAATAAAGTAATACAATTATTTCCTTCAAAGTCGTTATCAATTAATACGGAACTTCATGAGCGGACAAACGTCAAACCGGCCATCATAGCGTGCCGCTAGTTTAGCTGCTTAGCTGTCAGTTGTCACTGACTTTTCTTTTTATTTTTTTTGTTCAGTTGGCATATTTCAAGTCTGTTGCAATTTCGTATTCATAAAGATATAAAAGTATTTTAACAAGTTTAGTGCATACTATTTACTCTAAATCATTAGGTTAAGCGCCCAGAAAGCCCTGGATTATATAAATAAGTAATCAGAAGTTAATATTTCAATTGTCGCTTGTATATTCATTTGTCGCTTGGTGGCACGTTTTTACCGGTAGGGTGGTAACTAGCCACGGCCGAAGCCTCCCACCAGGCAGGCCTATGTCCAACAGTGGATGAACAACGGCTGATGATGAAGGGCGTACGCTAAAACTCGCGTGGATGTGAGCTCGCGTGTCTATATTAAAAAATGTATTATAGTATGAACAGTGTGTCCAACGGGTTTTCATACACAATTTTACAACGATATAATCTTAATAACTATGTTAGTACTTTTTTTTTAAATTTATTTATTGACAATCACTTTTTACATTTGCTTGGGTTCTTAACACCCATAAGCCACTCGACTTGTCTGGTTTTGTCCATGTCTTGTCCGCCTTAAAACAAGTATTGTAAGGTCCTTTTTACTTTTATTTTTATACGATTGCCTAAAAAAAGGAGTATATTGTTTTCAGGGTTCATGTATGTATGTATGTATGTGAGTTTGTATATTCCGCCATAACTTCTATACGCCTGAATCGATTTTGATAAATGAGGTATCGTTAGAATCCCTAGCTTATTCCGGGTGATAAAGGCTAATAAAATTTAAAAAAAAATTATGGGGCGACCATGGTCCCGCATTAAAGACTAAATTCGAAAAAAAAATTAAAAAAAGATTAACTATATAATCAGCATCTAGATAATGATGAGTAGATTCCAAAAATATGTAACACTGTAGTTCAATATCCAGTGTTTCACAAAAAAATATCAATTAATAAAAATGTGAATAAGATTCAAATTTAACTAGATTAATTTAGATTTTTAACTTTTTAGTTCGTTTTTTGGCAGGGCAGTCGTGTTTTAAATTTTTTTTAAATTATTAGTTGTATATTTATAACACCAAAGTGTTTTGACAGTCGAATACGTTCATCGTCGGTATGATTCTGGTAAGGGATCGGTGTAGTAAAGTTTATTAGATTATCGACGGCGCACGTCGGGTGTTTTGAAAAGATGATTTATGGGCGTCGGCTGCGAAGATGAGTTTTCCCGCCAAAACGTTTCCATTTCCGACGCCTTGTACCTACAGCGGATATGATTGTAACACTCTTCGTTGCTTGCACGTTTGGAGTTCTTTTGTAGTAAATAATCAATCATTTCTACTGGCCAAAGTTGTGCGGTTTTTTGGTTCCAGAATTTGCTTAATCAGTTAACGGAAATGCTACATCATACTTAATATTATAAATGCGAAAGTGTGTGTGGTTGGTTGATTGATGGACAAATCAATCAAAAAATTGTGGCCCGTTGACCATATTTACTTTTTAAGTATGTACACATTACATAAGTACTGCATGTAATGTTTTTTTTAAATACGACTGCCTGAAAAAAGGGGTATATTGTTTTCAGGGTTCATTATGTATGTATGTATGTATGTCAGTTTGTATATTCCACCATAACTTCTATACGCCTGTACCGATTTTGATAAATGAGGTATCGTTAAAATCTCTAGCTTATTCCGAGTGACATAGGCTTATAAAATTTTTATAAAAATTGATTTAAGATGGTCAATTTTACCATGGTCCCGCATTTAAGACCAAAATTGAAAAAATATATTCGAAAATAAGATTAACTATATAATCATCATCTAGAACATGATGAGTAGATTCCAAAAATATATAACACTATAGTTCAATATTTAGTGATTCACAAAAAAATATCATTTAATAAAAAATGTGAATAAGATTCCAAAGGCTAAGTATGCAAATCGCTTCTTAAGGAGGTAAACTCCAAAAATCGCAGTCGTATTTTTTAATTCTTTAAATTAATTTCACTTGTTTGTACTACTGATTAATTTGATGTAAACTGTTGGTCAGTAAAAATTCATTTTTTTATTTATTTATTTGATTTGTCCATCATTCTTGCTGCAACAAAGCAACGGATCGACGCGATTTTATGCATGGGTATAGTTGAGGGCCTGGAGAGTGGCATAGGAGTTCTAGTGGGAATTATAAAAACTTATTCCACGCGGATGAAGTCGCGTGCATCAGCTAGTCAAATATATTTCATTATAAGACTGATTAGCTGATATTTTCTTGCGACTTTAATCATTTTATGCGTTATAGAGCCGATAGTGGGAGATCGCCAGTCTTGATTGTGTTTCTCATACTGTTGAAATCGTATTGTAATCTAGACGAAGTATCAGTGTCTAAATATGACAGGTATCATAATATATTAACGAAGAAATTGTGGTCAACTCTGTTATATACAATCCTTAAACTAAACTAAAATGCCAGCTCTAAATTTAGTGCTATCCCATTCTGCAGGGAGTATTATGAAAGGGATAGCGGTGGCCGAGATTGGAACTAATTTTTGTGCCTGTATATTTTTGGTTTTTATTTTATTTTTAATATTATATATATACTAGCGACGCTGTCACCGGGTCAGATAAGTTTGACGGACAGCACATCAGAATTGATATCATAACCTTTCCTATAATTATTTTGCACATTATCTACATAATAAGTCACATTATCGAATGACACGTTTACTGTAAGTGCTGTTCTGAGTTAAAAACATTAGTATAAAAATTCGTGTTCGCGTGTCCTACACGTTGTACGTAATTACTCGACTTGCCACTTTACATAATGCAACAGTGGACTTGTCACTCTTTGTCACGACTAATAATTCTTTCCCTTTTTAATCTGATAGCTGTAACGAATCTGGCAGTTTGTTGATTTAAACTGACGGCTATTTGTATAAAGATTAGGTGCATTTTTCATTGGCTAATTAGTTTTGTGTTTCCAGTTTTCTCCAGTAATGGTTTATATAGTAAAGGAATCAACGGACAATTTTAAAAGTTTAGAAAACAAGTGAGAAGTGAAGTGAAGTGAAAAACACGACTGGCTCGCCATATTGTTTTTTTTTAATTAATAAAAGGATGCTAAGGGTACCCCATACATCCAAATCTGTTCAGGTATTTAGAAGTTATGGTGAAATATAGTAATTCACATACATGCTTATGTACATAATACATGAACCCTAAAAACATTGCACTCCTGTTTTTGGATAGTCGTGTAAAAATACATAAACACGTAAATCCACGCCTGATATATATACTTACTATATTATACATAAATGCGAAAGTTTGGACGGATGGATGTTTGTTAATCAATCACGCCAGAACGGTTGAACAGATCTGGATGAAATTTGGCACAGACATAGATTATAGTCTGGAATATCTTTAATATAATTAATATGTAAGATAATAGTCATAAACTATTTTTTATTCAAATAAACTTTTCCAAGTGCTTTTGAATCGTCGACTGAATGTACCACATACAATCATATTATCCTAGAAATCGGATGAAATCGCGGGTAATATACAAATGTCGGTTGTCTCTTCGACTATAACATTAGTGCAGCAGGTGCTATACGTTCAGTCGTTAACGTGACCGAATGAACGAACGAACGGAGTCGTTAAGTTCAAGTCGTGAATTAGGTAAGCAACTTTTTAAACGGTGCCTTAATGCGACCTGAAAATGGGTCAGGCTAGACTTTACCTACGGCCTGCGCTGATGCTGCCTTTTAAACGTTGCTTTTTACTTGTTTTTTTAAAACAGTGCGAAAATCTAGTTTGTCTCGCGTTTAAAGTGGGTTTGCTTTCTGTTTGAGTTTGCCTTTAGACTGAAAACACACTATAGGAATCGAACAGCACAAAATATTATCGACCGCCATATTAAATTTAGTGTGACGTCATTTTATTTTTCGTATTATCACCTAACCCTTTTAATTCATACTCTAGCATGGGGGTATATAAAAAATAATTAATCCGCCATCTCTGGAGGTCCGCCATATTGAATTAGAATGACGTCATTATTAGTTTACCATGCATTGTCATCAGCTCAATTATTTGGGGATAACTGTTTAGAAATTCAGTTACGCGATTCGACCTAAACAAACACACAAAGTTACATAAAAGCTTGTGATTAAAAGTAGTAACTGAAATAGTACGAGGTCATTTCGTCAACTTTTCATTTCTGATCAGTAATAGTTGTACAATACAATAGAAGTTTTGTATTCCAATTCGTACTATTTTACTTACAGGATTTTTATATTGACTCTACAGAATAAGTACCTACAACTCCAAAAAGTTTTTAGGTCTAACTTCTGTCAGCTTTATGTTTAAAATTAATATTGATTTTTTTAGAAATGCTATAAGTTTGATAACTTCGTTGTTTAATTTACTTTAATTAAATTGATATTTGACTAATTCGACGTACTTCACTCGGTCAGTTCGTTGGTTGGGACGCCATATTGGAATTATTCACATAAATACGAGTATTTCGACGATTGAAAGTTAGTCTGTTACCGACAGACTCAGCGATTATTGAATACTTTTGTGTTTAGATCGCAATTTGGTTTAGAGCTTAAAGATAGCAATCGTGGCCGGATCAAATGATTTTTTTATTTAAAGTTCAATCAAGTTTTTACATTAAATCTCTCGTGAAATCGCTACACGTTGTGACCATTCGATCGTGCATGTTTTAAAGAGAGTACTTGATATATTAAAAAGCAATTTAATTATTGCCCACTCCTGGAATTATCCTTACACCTCGTGAAACCGATTGTTAGATAACCTAGTATTTATAGCTGCAAAGAAAAAAAACTTTTATACATGGATGGTGTATAATTTGACATTCAAAGGCACCCAAGCTGCAGCGTCCGCCCACGCTCCGCTGTGCATTCGATCGGGCCACTGAAAATAAAAGGGGCGGCAGATCGAAAACCGATATTGCTATTTTGGGGAATGACCAAGCTCAATCGCCTGAGTACGCTTTGTTTGGGTAAAATAGACCTTGCTTATCATTAGGGGCGATGCATACAACCGGAGTGAAAGGAGCTAAGACGATTGAAAATTCCAGTACGATACAGTGCTTAAATAAATTACGGGTATCAAGATTTCATAACAACTAAACCCCATAAGGCTAGAACTTCGCCCACTAGCATTTTAAACTGTATCAACACTTACCACCAGTTAAGATGGCTGGCAAAAGCTAATTGCAAGTTAAAAAAACGTTTCCGAAGAGCTAGGTAAACTCTCCCATCATTCAAATTCGATCATTGGCAAAATCTAGGTCACAGACAAAAAATGGTCGTCTGTGTTAGTTCTAGGCACAAAAAAAGGAACTTTTACCTTATATTGTAGTTTATTTACACAATCCTATTCCAATCCATTGTCTGAGGCTCATCTGTAACAAGGACGTTTATGGGTCCAAGTAAAAACTCGGAGACTATTATAGGCTATTGTATTTATAATACCTGAGCATAAATAGATAGGTACACTTGCAAGCAAGTCTGATTACAGCCAAGCGCTAGCCTATATATTAAAAAAAACTTATAATTTCGAGTGGCGAAGTGGTGAGCGCTGTTGTCTTATAAGCGGAAGGTCCTGGGTTCGATCACCTACCCATACGGGAATTTATAATTTCTGAATTTGGGTTTAATTAAACTGTCATACCGCTATCAGTTACCACCAGATGAGATCGCAGTAAAGAGCTAACTTATAATGGAATTTTAAAAAATAAATGATAAATTAATGATTTATTATGATAATAAATGATTTATTTCATGTGGGACAACTTGTGTCATTTATGATACGTTAAGACACAAGTTGTTGATACTTGTGTCATTTATGATACGTTAAAACGTAGCGTCTTAACGTATCATAAATGAAACAAGTTGATGACACTGCTTCGGAAAACTGATTCTACTGAGAAGAGCGGGCAAGAAACTCCAATATAAATAATAGAAAACTCCAATAGAAAATAATTCCAATATCACTACTTCCAGCAAGTCTGATTGCAGCCAAACGCTACTCTTTAAAATAAAAAACAGACAAAAAAACAAATGGCAAAGGCGCTAAAACAAACTTTTACCTTGTATTGTATTTTATTTACACAATCCATTGTCAAAGGCGCATCTGTAACAATATGGCCGGCTTCAAGTAACAACTGACAGCGGCCATTGGTTCGCCATTGAACGGCGCTCGGCACACCGGCTCATTCGTTGTGAGACAGCGACATAAACACTGCAGGTTACTGACTCACTCACTCTTGGCCTACAAAAACCCGGCTGAGTTTGTTCTCTTCTCAGACCAGGGCGCGTTTGGAACCCTCGTAGCTTTAGATTTAAGATACCGTAACCGATTATCACCATCATGTTTTATAAGGTAAGTAATTTTTAACGTCAATAAGTGTACCTACAGTGTACCTGTATTGAATAAATGATATTGAGTAATACAAATGCGGGCTCTGTGGCCATTGATGTAAACTTTTTTTCAATACACTTGCTCGAAAAATGCACTTACAGAGGCAGTAAACAGGGCTTGTAAGTTAAATTTACTGCCTTCGTGCAGTATATTTAGCTTACAAGCCCGCTTCAGGTTAGCCCGCTACCATCTTAGACTGCATCATCACTTACCATCAGGTGATATCGCATTCCAGGGCTAACTTGTAGTGGATAAAAAAAAGTAAATTTGCAGTTTTTTTTAATTTTGTAAGTGCTCGTTACTTCTGAATAAAAAGTTGTCTTGCAAGAAGGTTCATAATGATATTGAATTTGTATGTAGAAAACCTAAAAAATAATGACATTTAGATGTGAATTGATAAATTGACAACATAAAAATGCATTTTATATAGTTGATTAGAATTGTTTTAAATTTTATAAATCAAAATAGTAAAGGCTGAATAGTCCAGGCTGGGAGCTAAGAACTAGAACCTAGAGCCATGAATCTAATTTTAAAAAAACGTAATTTCAACAACGCGCCGTAGTCTATAGTAAATCTTTAATCTGTGCGCGCTATTTTTAGAATAGTCATTGAATTTTTGGGCTGACATTAGTCAACTCGTATGTTAAATTTAAAAAAAAAAATTTGAAAAAAATGCCTGAAAAATAATTGGACCGAACAAAAATTTTATATCATGACCATGAGTGATTGATGGATATGTATAATTTTCGACGACTTCCCCGGCGCAGAGTTGAGAGCGCTGTTGGCTTAACGTGCGTAGGTTCCGGGTTCGATCACCTGCATTAATTTGGTAATTTATAATTTCTGAATTTTCCCTGGCATGGCCTGGCGGAAGGCTTTGGCCGAGGCCGGAGGCTAAGACGTACCGCCAAGCGATTAAGCGTTCCCGTACGATACCGTGTAGGAACCGATTAGTGGTATGGGTTTAATATAACTGCCATGCCCCTAACAGGTTAGCCCGCTACCATCTTAGATAATATCGCACTTAAGGGCTAACTTGTAGTGGATAGAAAAAATTGTTTTGTGTAACTTGCAACTGAATAAGTAGCATTGGCAAACAACGGGCAAATACAATCCATAGCTAAATTGATTTTCCTGCTTATAAGTTCTCATCCCGCTTATATTTGTGTTTCAGCAAGACTTCGGAAAGACAAATATAGGAATTATCAATAAATGACGCTGTATATTCCCACTGTTTCGGTGTTTCAGCAATGGCGTCGTACCACACGGTATAATACTAAATAGATAATGAATTATAAGACATAATGTCATTATTTTCTTTAGTACCCGCGTACTTATTTGGACAAGAACCATTAAAATTTGGCGCCGCCTTCAAAAATTACCTACAATGTAAGTTTTGATTTTTTATTCATTTGCCTTAGCCAATAAGTACATTGGATTAAAGTAATCAAAAAAATATTCAAAGCTTTTTAATGCTTTTGAAGTCGGTTGTTTTTTTTTTAAGATTTTTTTTTTGCCGCTGTAACGTCTCCTAACAAACGCCTTCTAGCACGCATCGTTTCACGCTATTGGGTTATGAATCTTAAAAATAAACAAGATGAATCTGCTTAAGGAGGTCTGCTCTTGCGTGAGTCATTCCATAGTATCTATTGACTTTTATAAAATCTCAAAAGTTGCAGGCAAAGGTACGTTTCAGACTGGTTAAATCTAGAGCTATTAAAAACCAAAAATATAATTCCCAGCTGATTTCGTTAAGACGTTATAAATACCGCATTGTCAAGTAACGGTAAGACAAATATAGGTTCAACCGAAGGCGCTGTTTATACCGGCGGCGCCTCTGGCCGTTTATTTAAAGCACAAATGCAATTTGCTTTATCTCTCTCCGACTCTCCGCTATTCTGAGACCCTGTAGGTGTATAACAATATAACAGATGTATTGAAAGCTTATTTTGCGAAACACTCGTACATTTCGTTTGAATACGTTGTTCCGTTCGGAGTGCTCAATTCGAAAATGCAAATGTCAGAAAAATATTGTAACCCGTTTGGAGATGTTCGGCTTCGGCTCACGTTTTGCTTAGGCTACGGGCTCATATGCAAAAAAGTTTTTTCTGGTAGCCATATTATTATATTTAGTATCGTTTAGCTAAAGTTTCATTGAGTTTGAGGGACGAGTGGTCTAGTTACGATAACGCTTATCAGTCGATTGCGATTATTAAGCAAAGTTGACTCAAGTAGGTAATTGTAGTCGGAAATTGGAATATCGTTTCCGCCGTGCCTTGGAGAGCACGTTAAGCCGTCTGATATGAATCGTTAGAAACCTAAGAGTTGAAATAGTACTCTTAGTAGAGTCGTATGTGGAAGGACCTGAGAACACACCGCATTATTATTCCACCAAAACCTTTGCCATTATGTATTTAATGGAAAGAAATCACGACTCTCAGCAATGAAGAATACCCGGAAATCCCGGAAAATTAAGGAGTTTCCGCGAGAACCTCAAAGCCTAAATCCTCGCGGACGAAGTTGCATCTTGTTTTTTTTTTATCCACTACAAGTTAGCCCTTGACTGCGATCTCAACTGATGGTAAGTGAAGATCCAGTCTAAGATGGTAGCGAGCTAACCTGTTAGGGGCATGGCAGTCATATTAAACCCCCCTACCCTTATTCGGTTTCTACACGGCATCGTACCGGAACGCTAAATCGCTTGGCGGCACGTCCTTGCCGGTAGAGTGGTAACTAGCCACGGCCGAAGCCTCCCACCAGGCCAGACCAGGGAAAATTCAGAAGTTATAAATTCCCAAATCGACCCTGCCGGTGATCGCACCCGGGACCTCCGCACGTTAAGACAACAGCGCTACACACTGCGCCACGGAGGTCGTCAAAGTTTTTAGTATAATAATGAGTCAAGGTGTTTAGTATAATAATGAGTTTGTCTTCTATAATTTTGCGTACAATATAAATTCAAATAGCTCGCACATCGCCCCATCTAACTCGGCAGGCAATATAAAAGTTGGCTACTTACTGACCTAGCAACAAAATAAATTACGAATAAATGGAGGCATGAATCAAACGGCGGCGGAACACCTGTGAATTAAATCGTGAATGTGTGAGAGACGAAAAAATTGCCTCATAACCGCACCCCGGCTCCTCGAGATTTATTTACGGGCCTTGGAAAATCGGTGAAATATTTGCAACTTGCGAAAACTGCTACCTATTACTAAATAAATTCAGATTTTTGGACCCTGACTCTCTATCAAGGTCAGATAAACGCTGTCGCCGAGATTTTTCTACGACTGTTAAAGCATAGTGATATTAAGGATAGGTTCTAAAATCTATACAATATTTATACTATAAATGCGAAAGTTTGGATGGATGTATGGATGTCTGTCACGCCCCAACGGCTGAACGGATTTGGCTACAATTTGGTACAGAGATGGATTATATTCTGGAATAGCACATAGGCTACTTTTTGTCCCGGACTAAAGAGTTCCCGCGGGAACCAAAAAACCTCAATCAAGTTTTATAATAAATCAATGTTAGGTACATAATCTTCGACTATTGTCAATCTTTTACATTTTATATCAAAGTTCGTCTACTCGGTACCGCTGTAATAATACATAATACAGCCGAATTGACGATAGGAGAACTTAGTACAGTTATTATTGGCACTTGCTGTAGCGGGGATCTCCGTTTGCCCTCGGCCAAAACGAGTTTAGACTTCCCCGGTATTATGTGGTTAAGATTTTTAAATTAAAAATAAAAAAAGATTTTTATATTTTGTTATTCGTTTCTGAAAACCTACCTTCATAAAAAACAGATGCCTTTTTTAGTTATTTTTCTGAAATAAAGTATAGATACATCTGTCCTATCTAGGGAACTTTATCTAGTATTATGAGCTCGTAAACGTTGGTATAAACATAAATTCAGTTCTGTTTATAAAAGGATAAGGAATAAAATCTCATAAACTTACACGAAACATGAGCATTGAGAGATATCTATATTTAGCGCAGACATCAAATTGGACTCCATCCATCGCTGATTTTATACGTCACATGTTTATAGCGGCAGATACTAAGCCGTCGCCGTAAATCGGGCTGATGGTTTAAACCATCGTTATAATTTACGAGGTGCGAGGGCTCTCCAGTGGGGAATTTATTCATGGCTGTAATAAAAGCTGTCGTACAGGCCGCGTAGCCCGGCCGGCCAGGTTAATTCCTTTTTGAAATTTAGTACGAGAGACGACTTGGCACGGCTCTACTGTCTAGATATTAAATTATGTGGAAGATAAAGATTTTGGACTGTACCCGAAGTAACTTATTATCGTTGGAGGTCGAGTGCTTTGTAATACGAAGGGTTACGTAATACTGATACTTCATTTCCTGTTACATGAATCATGTTTAAATGGTTTCAACAAGCAGCGTAATATTTGCAAGGCCTGTGTTTCATTTGAGTCAACCTTTGATAACTTTCCTGGCGCAGTGGTGAGCGCTGTGGTCTTATAAGTGGTCTCGGGTTCGACCCCCGTCAGGGCTAATTTGGGAATTTATAACTTCTGGATTTTCTCTGCTTTAGCGGTAGGCTTCCGCCGTGGCTAGTTACCACCCTACCGGCAAAGAATTTCCGCCAAGCGATTTAGCGTTCCGGTACGATTACGTGTAGAAATCGATTGGGGTGTAGCTTCAGATTGCTGTTGGGGTTGCCCCTATTCTAAAGTGCGTCACTGATGTTTGCTGATTTTACTCTAAAGGAAATGTGACACCAATCCAACCCCCGGTTAGTGCGGGACTATTAGTCTAAGCAATGGGGCGGTTTGTTGTATGGAGACCCCAACATTAAATCCTCAGTCGTTGATACTTGACAGGGTTGCAGTATGGTATGAGCTAATACTTATACATAAATATCCAACAAAAAAACCATCTGGAAGTAAGGTATCTATACCTAAAACTTAATATTTATGACTGAATATTTTATCGATTTCTTTATAAATAATAGTAGGTAGAATATTTACACTCAAAATTGAAATAATCATGCAGAACATCGATATTTAAATCGATTTTACTATCAAACCTAAGCTGCGTTTACGCGATAATGTACCTTCCTGCTTTAACAATTAGGTATAGCATACAAACCCTTCATCAAAGTTCGACGCACTTTTTTTACTTTACTCGATAGTTTAAAATGGTTATTCAAAATAAAACTAGCAAGGGACGTGGATATTGCAACTTTTGGGAAATCCTTTATTTAATAATCACTAAAAAATAATTGATTTCACTAGGATTCAAATACCCAATTGGGTATTTGACAACTAGTCAAATCAGCAACTTTTTTTCAAACGTCAAAACGCGTGCTTAGTATGGATTTAGTATGAAATTTTAATTTGTGACGTCATCAAAGTTCGACGCACTTTTTTTACTTTATTCGCTAGTTTAAAATAGTTATTCAAAATAAAACTAGCAAGGGACGTGGATATTACGAGTTTTGGGAGATCCTTTATTTGATAATCACAAAAAAATAATTTATTTCAGTAGTAATCAAATACCCAATTGGGTATTCGACAACTAGTCAAATGGGCAACTTTTTTTTTTCAAACGTTAAAACGCGTGCTTGGTATGGATTTAGTATGAATTTTTAAGTTGTGACATCATCAAAGTTCGACGCACTTTTTTTTACTTTATTCGATAGTTTAAAATGGTTCACTAAACAAGTCATATTTAAAGAAAGTAAAAAAGACGACTGCCCTGCCAAAAAACGAACTAAAAAGTTAAAAATCTAAATTAATCTTGTTAAATTATAATCTTATTCACATTTTTATTAAATGATATTTTTTTGTGAATCACTGGATATTGAACTATAGTGTTACATATTTTTGGAATCTACTCATCATTTTCTAGATGATGATAATATAGTTAATCTTATTTTAGTTTTTTTTTAAATTCATTCTTTAATGCGGGACCACGGTCACTCCATCAAATTTTTTCAAAAATTTTACTAGCCTATGTCACCCGGAATAAGCTAGGAATTTTAACGATACGTCATTTATCAAAATCGGTTCAGGCGTATAGAAGTTATGGTGGAATATACAAACTCACATACATACATACATACATGAACCCTGAAAACAATGTACTCCTTTTTTCAGGCAGTCGTATAAAAATAATTTAGTGCACCATATTTGGTGATCACTAAAAAATAATTTAGTGAACCATTTTTGGTGATCACTATAAAAATAATTTAGTGCACCATTTTTGGTGATCACTAAAAAATAATTTAGTGAACCATTTTTGGTGATCACTAAAAAATAATTTATTTCACCAGCAGTCGAATACCCAATTGGTTCTGACGTGGTTGTTCTGTCGCAGCGTTGGAAGATGCGCCGGGGCGGGGGCGGGCTCGCGGCGGTGAGCTCGCGATAGCCGGCCGCAGCATGGTGCCGCTGCTGCTGCTGCTGTGCCTCGTGCGCTGCGACACCAAGACCGTGCTGCAGGACAAGCTGGGTGAGTGGCCTTAGCGCGACAAAAAAAAAAGATTTTTATTCCTTCAAATTGTTTACAAATAAAATACACTTCTATAATATTATAAATGCGAAAGTTTGGATGGATGTATGGATAGTGAATGAACTAGAAACCGCTACAGTAGACGGCACTGTGTGGTACAGTGCGTGTCTTCCACCTGCAGCATGCGACACCCACCACCCAGCAATACGCACAGGCACAACACCACACCACACAAATCCTCCAACTCACTCTCAACGTACGTTTCACTCCGACACCGGAGCATCTTCAGGAGATGTTGACTCGACAATGCACGATTGTGAAGGATGTATGGATGTATGGATGTATGGATGTTTATTACTCGATCACGCCCCAACAGCTAAAAACGGCTTTTTATCCCGAAAAATTAAAAACTCTTTAATTTTACGGGATAAAAAGTAGCCTATGTGCTATGCCAGACTATAATCTAAATCTGTGCCAAATTTCAGCCAGATCCGTTCAGCGGTTGGGACCATACATCCATCCAAACTTTCGCATTTAAGATTTTTGTAAACTAGTGGTTCGCCCCGAAATGAGACCTCGCGGTATCCATAATGTAGTTTTGACTATATAATATTGTAATAGCTAACTTTTAACTTAAGATGCTAAAGAGTTATTGGAGAAACGAATAAAGTTTTACACAGCGCCATCTATTGACATCATTGTGAAGTTCTGTTAAAAATACTGAAGCTGGTTAAAAATTAAATAATTTAGTTTCCTTGTAATATTTATCTTATTTTAGTATTTAGTTACTTTACTTAGTTCAAGTACAAGATTCAAGTACAGTAATTCAAATAATTGATCAAGTTTCAGGCTCAGCCTTTCAGAGAATTGAGAGTCCTGAGGTCAACTTTGGACGTTAGAAAATCTCCACTTTTAAAGCCCCCGATTTCCTCAATTTTAGGGGAAAAATTAAATTAAAAATATTTTTGTACTCTATTCCTAATTATCTTTAAAATGATATACTGCAACCCTATGTAATGCTATAAAAAATATTTTACTTCGCATTCTAAGAGAGACCCCCTGAAATAAAGATTTTTATAACTTTTTAAGCCATATTCGGCTGGAGGCCATCGGTTTACATATTGTATTTAAATTTGAAGTAATTACGTTCAGTAATTTAGAATTTATAAGGCTCTGACAGATGGACGGATGGATGGACGGACGGACGGACAAGTGCAAATTCACTCAAGTAGACTCAGAGACCTTCGCTTCGCTCGGTCAATAACAAGAAAGACGTCATAACAACACGTAATCGGCTTCGAAATAACTGGCTAAACTAGACCTAATACGTATGGGACCCTAATTAACGATTTTCGTAATGTTTCCTATACTTGTGCTGTGAGACTATTACTATTCAACTATGAATATTCTAGGTCAACGGTAAGTATCCGATACTCGGGTCGACTAGCACAACAACGGCTAAACCATCATTTAACGGCCTTGTGGTAGTGGGCCTTAGGTTTTAATTTATTGGCGAGTGCTAAAATATACGATATAAACGGCCGTATCTTCTGATTGCGTTATCTTAGAAACATGTTTTTTTAGCTCCAAGGTACCGTAGACCTGAGTACTTATTAATTTAAACTTGAAACCTCCACACGCTCCCGAGAAAAGGTGGTTGACAGAAGGACAACGAGATGATCCTATAAGTGTTCTTTTTTCCACTTGAGGCAAGGAACCCTAATGCAGGCAATCGCGAAGAGCGAAAATTAAATCACGAAATATATAACTTAGAAGGTCAACGAAGACCTCCCTGGTACGACGGTGGTTGTTGTGGTCTTATCAGTGAGAGGTCAGATTAACAGGGTTCGATCCCCGGCAGAAACACTGTATTTATCTGTTTTTTATGTTTTTTCCAAAACTTAAGCAACTTTCAACCCAGCAATAACTAAATAGTCTAAATCAATTGGACTGAAAATAGGAAATATCTGGTTGATTGCTTGATGTATCGACCTTTTTCTTTTCATACAACATGGAAATCCTTATGGACAACCAATGAAATACTTATGGTAAAGTCGGTAATATATACCAGTTTTCCCTTAATGATGACGTATGAATCTAGAAAATCTAAATAGATGCTCTCTAAGTTTCTGATATTAAGCACAAAGAGTGGCTACGATCACAGAAGGTCAACAATGAACGATACTATTCGTTTTTCTGAGATATCCCATCTCGACTGCATATCAATTTTGTCCAGTACTACGTTTACCTTAAAGAAATATAAAGAACAATGCTGTTTATCTATAAATCTACTGAATCGGCATCAATTCATTTATTTTTATACAGCAAACGAGAACGTTCATTAGCAGTCCTAATATCGGAGGCGGATGTAATGCTCTTGGGGCCAATCGACGCGAAACACATTTGAATTACAGGATCTTGCACGTCAATTGTACTATACAGTTCTGAAACCAACCTTATTTCTGTAGCTATTAGATCGATTTTACAGTATCAATGTGATAGTTTATGTGTACTCGAAGCGTTGTTAATTAATCTTTATAGTGTCGTTAAACACGCCATGACACAGTGTTGTATAATGTCTTAGGGAATTGATTTGTATTGCATTTAGCTGAGGACGTAATATAGATTTACTGTCTGTATTATTAGTCACTATAATATCTGTCACGTTACACAAAAAAAATTTTCTTTTTTCATAACATAAGCTGCTACCAATTGATACGTATCACAATTATTTTGTATCGAACCATAACGATTTTGTGTG
The DNA here is from genome assembly GCA_964035005.1 of Erebia palarica. Lineage (NCBI taxonomy): Eukaryota > Metazoa > Arthropoda > Insecta > Lepidoptera > Nymphalidae > Erebia > Erebia palarica. The sequence continues at coordinate 38,715,248 of OZ035985.1, forward strand.
GGTATACTATGTATTATGTAGGTTTATCAATTAGAGTTGTTATTGTCAATAATATAGGTACGTGGAAGTGGTAATAGTCTAGTGGTTAAAATCCCATCATTTTTTGAAGGGGTCTAGAATTTGAATTACTTTCACCTGTGACTTTTCAGTTTTATGTGTGTTTTATGCAATCAAATAAAACTTAATGGTAAATTTCATGCCTGAGATCTCTCCGTGTACCTACTGTTCTCATAGGTGTGTGATGTATACCAATTTGTCCAGCATGGTGGAGTGTGGCCTAAGCCTTTCTCATTCTGAAACGTGACTCGTTTTAAGTAATGTGCCAGCGATGCGACGGGTTAGAATAGGAATAACGACAACTCATTCAAATCAGCAACTCATTATAAAACTTAAAAACGCGCTTCTATTATAAAAGTTGTATGAAATACGAGTTTTGACGATCTCCGTGGCGCAGTGTGTAGCGCTGTTGTCTTAACGTGCGGAGGTCTCGGGTTCAATCCCCGGCAGGGTCAATTTGGAAGTTTATAATTTCTGAATTTTCTCTGGTCTGGCCTGGTGGGAAGCTTCGGCCGTGGCTAGTTACCATCCTACCGGCAAAAACGTGCTGCCAAGAGATTTAGCGTTCCGGGACGATACCGTGTAGAAACCGAATAGGGGTATGGGTTTAATATAACTGCCATGCCCCTAACAGGTTAGCCCGCTACCATCTTAGATTGCATCATCACTTACCATCAGGTGAGATCACAGTCAAGGGCTAACTTGTAGTGGATAAAAAAAAATAGTTGTGACGTTATCATAGTTTAACCATAGATTTAGGATTGGTCTATGCTGCGCTCCAACAGTGGAGACCAATCTTAGATCTATGAGTTCAACGCACTTTTTTCTTTATTCTATACTTTTAAATAGTTATCAAACTTAAAACTGAGGATGTGAATTTTAGGTCTTGTAGAAGACCCGCTATTTAATAATCAGTAAGAAATGATTTATTTTATACGACTGCCCGAAAAAAGGAGTATATTGTTTTCAGGGTTCATGTATGTATGTATGTGAGTTTGTATATTCCACTATAACTTCTATACGCCTGAACCAATTTTGATAAATGAGGTATCGTTAGAATCCCTAGCTTATTTCGGGTGACATAGGCTAGTAAAATTAAAAAAAAATGATGGGGTGACCATGGTCCCGCATTAAAGACTAAAGTTAGAAAAAAATAATCGAAAACAAGATTAACTATATAATCTAGAAAATGATTATCTACATCATCTAGAAAATGATGATCAGATTCCAAAAGTATATAACACTATAGTTCAATATCCAGTGATTCACAAAAAAAATATCATTAATAAAAATGTGAAAAAGATTTTAATTTAACTAGATTAATTTAGATTTTTAACTTTTTAGTTAGCTTTTTGGCAGGGCAGTCGTGCTTTTTTTTAAATGACTTGTTAGCATAGGCATCATACCTATTGAAAGGATGACAATGATGATCAATTGTGTTAAAGACAAGAGCTATAGTCAGCGAAATTCATTGAAGCCTTGTAGATTTATCATTAAAAAAATCTTTCTTATAATCCACTATGTTGCACACAATTTTTTTTTTTAAATCTTTATTTTGTCTTATCATTTTTTTTTTAAATCTTCTTTTTGCTTTATCACTTGTTGATTATGTCGCCCCCGTAAAAAAATCACTTTTAATACAGAGTTAAACTTACACACAAAACATATCATAAAATTTATATCTAGGAGAATTTTATAAAGACGTGTTCTGTAAGTTCTAGCTCGTTGAGGAATTACGGCGAAGTTACTGGCAAATCCTATTACTCGCGACATGTGAATAAATCTAACTTGAATTATTATGTTCTTCCTAGTTCACTTTCAAATAATTCCTTACTGGCTTTTACCAACCGCTTCGCTGGTGTTGATTTTGTTTAATAGGATAGGTAAGTTTCCTTTCATGCTTTCAAATCCCTACTTTGCTCCCATAATGGATTGAATTATCAAAACTCCTTTCTGAGTACGCCTATTTTATGTCTAGGTACGTCATAAAAGCTATCTGTTTGCCATTTACAGCATCAAAGAAAACTTCAATGCATTGCCGGCTTTTGAGCAATTTGTTTATCCGCCCCTTAAAAATAACAAACCACGCGGACGTTCTAGTTCTTAATAATTTATACTGCAATTAATTTACCTACTAAATCTCTCTGCGTCGTATTCCTCATTGCTGCGGGTCGTGACCCTATTCCATTTATCACATAATGGCAGCGATTTTCTTGGGTTAATAATGCGGTGGGCTCTCAGGTCCTTTCGCTTACAACTCGACTTTTAACAGTAGGTACTCGTATGCTACTAACGATTTTTATCAGATGTTATTGATAATAACCGAGACCGGAGGAAATGTATAGGCCAAATTCAGACAAACAAATTCGACCTTTACTTGTAATGCCTGCTTCTAGGCTTAGTAAAACTAGCAATTCATTTGTTGGAAACAGTGTCCGCTTCTACAATAAGCTCCCAGAAGACATGTTAAAGATGTCTCTAAATAAGTTCAAAGTTAATGTAAAACGTAAACTCATTGAAAAATCTTATTACCATGTAAAGGATTACTTAAACGACAAGGAAGCTTGGCAATGATTTGCTCTATAGCTCTGATAGTTCCTTAGTTAAGATGATTTGTGAGATGGTGATAATAAAAAGAAAAAAAAACCCGGCTGAGTTTGTTGTGGGCTCTTCCCAGACCAGGGCGCGTTTGGAACCCTCGTAGCTTTAGTTTTAAGGTGCCGTAACCAATTATCATCATGATGTTTTATAAGTAATTTTTAACGTCAATAAGTGTACCTACAGTGTACCTATATTGAATAAATGATATTGAGTATTGAGTATTGATCACCCATCCAGTTACAGACATGGGTCGACGTTGCTTAACAATCGTAATCGACTGGTATGCGCGTCCCTCCACACCTACTGAATATTAAGAATAAATAAAAAAGTTTAATTAATCTTGTCAGTTCCAGTGAATTCTTTGATATCGATGTTCCAGATAAGTTTTGTGAGCTAACACAGACGATCTAATTCAACTGCAAGCCGGTTCAATTTGAAGCACAGTTTTGCGAAAAGTTCGAAGTTCGATCCCGAACGCTGCAAAATTATGACGCAGCCCACTAGCTCCCAATCTCATAACTTGCGACACGCAAATTTATCCGAACTGAAATACTATTTCAAGCATATTAAAATTGCTAGTTTGTGAAAAATACTCTTTGTTGAAACATCCATACCTGCTTACTTGTTACTTTATTTTTTATTTATTTATTTCGATTTTGGCTTGAACAAAGCTCTTACGAATGTCATATAAAATTATAATTAATTAATGTCAAATAAGATTACAAATTTACAAAAAATAAAATAAAACATAAAAACAGATCATAAAATTATAACAAAAAAAAATAAACAATTTACGGAATATACAAAATGTCATAAAATTAATAAATTCATATATTAGTCTTGAGAAACAATCGTCAATTTTTGTATAAAAGATCTATTTACATAAATTTATGTAATCCAAGCTTGTCTATCATCTACATAGTCATCGATTCTATAATAATATGCCTTACTTATTAACTTATTTTTAACATACTCTTTAAATACTGTTCACGCGCAAGTGTGTGAGACTGTTTATGTATGTCTGTTAGTCTGTTACCTTTCCACAGCCCATATATTTAGCTGATTTTAACGCCACGTGTCATAAAATTAATAAATTAATAAATTAGTCTTGAGAAACAATCGTCAATTTGTGTATAAAAGATCTATTTTCATAATTTTATGTAATCCAAGCTTGTCTATCATCTACATAGTCATCGATTCTATAATATGCCTTACTTATTAACTTATTTTTAACATACTCTTTAAATACTGTTCACGCCCAAGTGTATGAGACTATATATGTCTACGTGTACTATGTATGATTATGTGTGTTATGTATGTCTGTTAGTCTGTTACCTTTCCACAGCCCATCTATTTAGCTGATTTTCACGCCACGTATAACTTAAGTACCTTCAAGGCAAGAGTGAAAAGGCTTCTTCTAGGCAAGCGTGCTCCAACCTAGTCATCGTCATTGCTGTGCAAAAAAAAACGTACAAGTACAGGTTGCATCTTGGAGAAGGGCATAGTAATACGAGCATCAAACCGTAGCTGACCCTCACGTGCCCTACGAGTATAGTGTCGGGTAGAAAAGTTTGTCATAGTCGCAATTTTTTTTACTATAATTTTTTTTTTTTGGATGTGTATGTTTGTTTAAGTTTTATATTTGTTTTTTTTTTTTGTTTTATATGTTAGTTGTTTTTTTTTTGTGTAATATTTATTTTATTTATAGTCTAAATATATGGCAGAGGGCGCAGCGCAATTTTTTGTACAATGGAATAGAACCGGAGCAAACTGAAAACCAGCGCTGAGCATTGTTATCAATGCTCAGTAATGCTGAGTTTGCTTCCCTTTGTATATTGTTAGATTTTATTTAACTTTTTTTTAGGCGTAGGACTTAGTTGATAAGTGTTTAACTGTGTAAATTCTAACAATGAGATACAATAAAGCTTTTATTTATTTAAAATAAATTTAGATTAAAAAAAAAAGTTTGTCATTTCCCATGGCATCGTATCGCATCGCGTTGCTTCTTTCGCTCACCTGGGACAACGAGTGACTATGGCGATAAACACGACGACTACATAATACAATGAAACAAAATGTCTTTAAGTAAATTTTTTTGGATAATAGCAATTTAAACGAAGAAATCTTAGGAATAATGACGGCTATTATACAAAAAAATAAACTTCCATAAACTCCCCTCTTATACTTTAGGTCTTACAAAAGTTGTAAGTAACCCTGGCGGGCGTAATTCAGCCCCGAGTACAGTTGGGATAAATTCGAGTGTCTCAAGCAAATGAGATTTGGAAGTAACTGAGCTGCGCTATAATTCTGCAGCGGGTTCGAAGTTTTCGGAGGACGTCACGTGAAATTGAACCGACTCACAGTGGAAATGATATCATCCTTGATAACTTGGGGAAGTTATTACACTAGATGCGGGGGGATACCGTATGAATCGCGATAGAGTCGATTCGAGTGGTTAGCTAACCCATTAACTTCTTAAGGTAATATGGCAGTTTTCTTTAACTTTAGCTTTAACATCTTTGTTGAATATTCAATTCCTGGTATTGTTATACTAAACCTTAGCCCTTGGTACGTTAGAAAATTTGTTTTTCCAGTTTTAAGGCGAACGTGTCGATGCGAAACGTTTAAGTTTGTTGCTGGTTCTTCTCGTTAGGAAAGGCTTTCCGGACCAGTGTTTTTTTTCGACGATACTGAAAAGCTTTGTAAAAGGGAATTTTAATGAAAACCTTTACCATTTCATTATATTATACGTAACAAGCTTTTGCCCGCGACTTTGTCAGCGTGTTATTATAATTTTTCTTTAAAAAAAATGTGATAAACGTACATTTCTTCATTATTCATCGACAGAACAAATACCAAGTTTAATGAATATAACTTGAACCTTTAACCTTCTTGGGGGTGGAATTTCAAAAGATAATGTTCGAAAATATAAATTAATTATTATGAAAATGTCAAAATCTAAAATTATATGTAAAATTAAAAAATGTCTGAGCTGAAAAAAAAACATTTATATTATGAAATGTTTTAGCTAATAAAAAGTCAAGAGATAATTATAGTCTCAAAATTTCGAATTTCAGGACAAAGCCTTAATAGTTATTGATTTATAGCTATCGAGGGATTGAAAGTTTCTTAGAATAATGCAGTTTGCCTTTTGAAAATAAATAACTACTAACACGTTTATCTCCCCAATGTGTTCGAGCATGTATAATTTTGACATAGCATAGAACCTAAAATGTAATAAAGCTTACTCCTCATTCATTCAGTAATTAACAAGGACCTGCGTGTATATTTCACCGTAAGATTGTAAAAACCGTTAGATTATAATCTAACTTGCGAAATTGTAAACTGTCGAAAGATTGTTAACCGTTCAATGTTCTGAGTGTAAATTTTTGAAATATTCATTGTATTTGTTCTTGTCTGATTCTTGTAGGTTAGGTTAGGGTTCGACATAAATAACCAGGTTCTATCGGGTTAATATACCTGACAGATTACAATTTACCGAAAAATAATGCGTTAAATTGTAATCATTCGACAGTTTGCAATTTCGCGACATTCGGTTTTTACAACCTCCTCAATTGACGACCTCCGTGGCGCAGTGTTGAGCGCTGTTGCCTTAACGTGTGGAGGTCCCGGGTTCGATCCCCGACAGGGTTTGGAAATTTATAATTTCTGAATTTTCCCTCGTCTGACCTGGTGGGAGGCTTCAGCCGTGGCTAGTTACCACCCTACCGGCAAAGACGTGCCGCCAAGCGATTTAGCGTTCCGGTACGATGCTGTGTAGAAAACGAATAGGGGTATGGGTTTAATATAACTGCCATGCCCCTAACAGGTTAGCCCGCTACCACCTTAGACTGCATCATCATTTACCATCAGGTGAGATCGCAGTCAAGAGCTAACATGTAGTGGATAAAAAAAAATACAATCTTACGGTGACATATATACTACTCCTCATTCATTCAGTAATGAACAAGGACTTGCGTGTATCGCAGTACAGGAGCCACGCAAGCGCTAACAACAACCGAGGAAAAGCTGGCACAGAGCCAGACACAGAGACATATAACGACGGCCACACAAGCCCTGTAACCCCTTACTGCCATCGCTTAAAGCAGTATTACTTCAAAATGACAGTTTTATATCACGTACTTTGACGTCCCTAAAATAAGGATTATAATTTTAAAACACGAACGTCAACAATATTAAGACAAATAAGGATTTAAGCGATGTTAGTAAGCCCCTTGAGCATTAATAAGCCCTTTACAGTTTCATTACTTCGCTGATGCTACTGATACTAAGCCACTGTAATGTCCCACCTTATCTGACCCGGAGGCCAAAATTGGAACTAATTTTAATGCCTGTTAAGTTTTTGTTTTTAATAGTTACTAGCGATGAACGGTCAGATAAGTTTGTGGGTCTTTAACATTGCCAGAAATTAAATCCTCTGCACTCTCATTGTCGTTGTCTCAACAGTACGCTTATATTGAGTTTGAATTCGGTTGATTTTGATGTTAATTGCACTGTTTCCCAGATTTAAGTATACATTTACTTCTAGTCCGATTAATAGTTTCGGTGAAATTCGCAGACAACCATACATACATACACCTAAGAAATTTTGTATATGAAAGGAAGTTTACTATACAATTCTAAAAAGTTCTCCTGAGCAATACATTTTGTAGCAACATACAATATGTCGTACGACATACAGAGTTATTGCAAAGTATTATTAGGCTTTTGAATATAATTAACCTCATACCTAAGCCACGGCACAAACTCTCTTCAAATTGCGTCCCATATTGTCTTCCCCGCTTCGCTATAAACTCTAGACGGCCCAGTAAAGGATATTGTTACGTTCCGCATAATTCAGGCCAATTTAAACGACTTTATGATTACAACAAGACATTAACTGCACTGTTACGAGGCTGAAGGCCTCAGATACACAAAACAGATGCCGCCCGAGTGGTTTATGGGTAAAAAAAAAATTCAAACTTGAATTACGATTGTGAATGTCTGCTTTTATTACTCCTAAATGCGTTGCGGCAGTCGCTTGATCGTTTTACGACTGACGCCGTGTACTAAAAATTTTAACAGGCAAATTTTTTCGCAAATTTTTCGCTATCGTAAATTTATTTTTAATGATTGATAAAGGCGGGTGGCACTTAGTGAAATTCCACGCGTATTGTATGTTTACTTCGCTGTAATATTTGCTATAACTTAACGAGCAAGAACGAAACGGTTCTGCTCTACTTTCCTGATTCGAATCACCTTTGTGGAATACTCTTCCAGCGCATGTATGCCCTGCCACGATACCTTAAGTACCTACCTTCAAGGCAAAAGTGAATAGGTATCTTCTAGACAAGCGCGCTCCAACCAAGACCTCATCATTGCTTTGTATTAAGCGTGAATGTGGTCAAGAGCAAGCCTAACCAAAAAAAAAGGAAGAAAATCAATTAAATACAAAATTAAGTCATAAATGTATTCCCTAAAGACTATGCAACTATACAATTCGGGGAGATGTCCTGCCGAAGTGAAGTTTAACCAATAATATTGTATTCAGCCACCAGTTCTTGTATAGGTATATGTCTTGGTTTAGGTGATCGAACTTGTCTGGTCTTAGCAGCCAACAGCAAAATAAGCTAATTGAAGTAAATTGTTACATCAATTTTGTCTTTAATTGAAAATTTGTCAGACGCTCATCAATTTTGTATAAAGCAATCTTCAAATTTATTATGCTCATTTAGGGCGAGGCTACATAAATACTTGATGTCACTCTGGAACAAGGCTCAGCTGCGCTCAACAAAATTTGCGGATAATTTACGGGTTTTTATCTTCCGCCTTTCACGTCGGGGTCCTAAATTCCGCTTTTTTTTGTATTAAAAACTCTACCAAGGTAATGTTTGTAATGATCATAAAATTGTAAATTCTGTGTATTTATCACTATCATCAAGTTTGTTGGCGTGTTGGTTTATTACTTTGTTCTTCAATCACGGTGCAACAGATCATCAGATCGGAGTGATTTTTTTGCAAAGGTATTGAAAACCTTAAGAGTATTAGGCCTATTACACTGCACTTTTCACAGGAAGCCTTACACTTGAATCAGTGTAGTGTAATAAGATACAGGGAGTAAGGGTCCCTAATTTCATCCTTATTGCAATGTAATAAGCGACGCCCAACCTTCCACAGGGCTCTGTGGAAAGTGCAATGTAATAAGCCTATAACATAAGCTAGCTTTTTATCTCGCAAAATTAAGGAATAAGGGTTAAAAATCCTTATTTACTTGTTCCACGCGGATTAAATCGCGATAAATAGTGAATATTTATATCACTATTCATACCCATTTAGATAGTGCCCAATATAGTTTTAGTACTCGTACAGACAGCAAAAAAATCAACAAAATTACCCACTATCTATCCCTTTTATTAAGATTTTCCAAATCATATCAAAGTGCCATTTCATATTTCATCCGTTATTCTTGGAACTATGGAGTCTTAGTGCAAATACAATACCTATCATGAATTCATATTTCACTACGTTTAATTTCCTCATCTGGTGGCTGAAGTGTTGGCTCATTTTTTGCGTAAATATTCAGCCCGGCTTCTCAATATCTCTAATATAGTTATCAGTTCTCAAGCAACATACAGTAAATTTTATTATTTTTTATTTTATTTTTATTTTGTAGGTAGGCCTTTTTCTGCAAGATTTTTAAGTTGGCCAACTAGCTTCAGGGTGTCGAATTTGGGTGTCGATGTGCGCGCGCATCGTAAAAATTCACTATGAAAAAGAAGTATAACTTCGAAAAAGTTTCAGTACAATGTCTAAATCTTGTGAACCTACTTATTCCCTAAACAAATCCAGACAAATAAAAGTAATGTACTAAGCGCAAACCATTCTAGTAATTGACTCGACCGTTGCACGTCGCCCTCTACTTTATAACCACAAAAGCTGATTCCCCACTGAGTAAAAAGTCCGCACTTCACCGCCAAATCTCGGCAAGCACGTCTGCCCAGTAAATCCGAAGCAGCCGTAAATAAAGACGAATGCTCGGTGTTTACCCGACCGCCGAGTTAAGCGGAGTGTGAATTACATTTAACTAGTTTTAGCTAAAACAACTACTTATGTAACTAAAGTAACCAAAGAAACCAAATTAACCAAAGAAACCAAAGTAACCAGAGTAACCAAAGTAACTGGAGTAGCCAAAGTAACCAAAGTGACTAAAGTAACCAAAGTAAGGCTAACGCTTGATGAGATGCAAGGCTGAGGTGTCCATTGGCGAGGCTTATTACTACTAACTTAAACAACTACTTATGTAACTAAAGTAACCAAATAAATCAAATTAACCAAAGAAACCAAAGTAACCAGAGTAACCAAAGTAACCAAAGTAACCAAAGAGTAACCAGAGTAACCAGAGTAACCAGAGTAACTAAAGTAACCAAAGTAACCAAAGTAACCAAAGTAACCAAAGTAATCATAGTTACCAAAGTAACGCTAACGCTTGACGGGTTGCAAGGCTGAGGTGTCCATTGGCGAGGCTTATAGTTTGAAGAACCGAGAGATGTTGGGGTTAAAAGATACTGGAGTGTTGTACGGACCCCCTACTTGATGGTCGTACGATATTAAGCGAGTTGTAGGGAGTCGTTGGATTCAGGCAGCGCAAGATTCCGGCGTGTGGAAGACCCTACAAGAACTTTAAACCTAGGGTAATCGACATACTCGTAGCTCCATGTTTTTTCAATTGAAAAATAGGCTTGTGCTTGACCATTATCATGCACAATGGAAGGAAAGCTAGAATAAGGTCTAGGTTAGTTTGTAATCCATTTTTGGAAAATAATGATGACAAAGATGCCTACTCACTACCGTATGGAAGGTACTAACAAAAATCATATGTGGCAGGAAACACGGACGCTGCAAATATAACATTTCACACCTTAGCGATTCGAATCAGAAACATTGAGCAAGAACGTTCCGTGTCGGTTTCTTATTGTTCTATATTAGAACAATGAGGAATAAGTTTGTGAAGTTCCTGAGTAAACTTACCAAAGTACATCCGATTCAAGACAGACAATAATTGTGAATGTACAGCATCACACTGGTGTGTTTTGCATTGTGTGTGTTTCAGGCTTTATAGTAAACAATTCCAGTAATTGGATACAACTCTCATAACTTAGAGTCGTCCACAAAAAACCGATTCGGGAATAAAGGATCCTCCATTTTCAGCCAAATCTCGAAAAGCACGTCTGCACTGTAAATTCAGAGCAGCGGAACAAACGCAAATAAGGAAAAACTGTTCTGGATGCATCCAGCGCAATTTAAAAAGAAACGCAGTGCGAATTACTCTTTGGTATTTTCCAATGTGCAACAGAGTTATGATCTAGAGGCCAAGCACAATCAGTGGGACAACGCTTTCTCGCTGCTGTAGTGGTTACCACTGTGTAAAGTAGATGGCGCTAATTTTATCTCCATCACAAGACAGTTATAATCGTCTGAAAACTCATAACACACATACAGAAAAAATTATAAGACACATGCAAGCCTGCATCGCGATATCGAAGTTTTCTGAGAATAGCACTATATATAGACCGTTTAAACTTACAACGGTCGGACCAGAAGGGACCCCTGGGCACAATAATGGCCCGGAGGAAGATCTACCTATTAGTGTGGAGGAATACAAATCACTCACTCGTCCCACAGTGCTCATAGCAAAGCTCATTCTTGTGTTTCAATCACTATATGGACAACATTACGCGCAGCCCAGCCCAGGTGCATTTCATCGTCGCGTTTGTTTGTCTGTTTCACTGCTAACATGTCGTGGGTGATCGAACATAAAAGGTACCTAAGACTGATTAGAGATAGCCTTTGGTATATAGGTAAGAGATATATATCTCTGATCTATAAATCTACTTGTATAAGGGCAAAAACAGAGTCCTTTTTGCCGTACTATTAGCCAAGCATGTGTGTAATGCTATTAAGTTCTAAGTGCCTTGGAAGACAAGAATACATTGGCCTGTCTAACGTCTGCGCAAGACTGAATAGTTGGTCAATTTAATTCGAAGAATTTTGCGAACAGAGCTGAAATCTAACGTGGAAAGTTTATAAAATCTTCGGAAAAACCGGTTGTCTTCGTCAAACTTTAGTACGCTCTAATAACTATCAACAAATCTATTATTGGTTCAAATTTTTATAGCTTTTGTCGATTAAACGTTTCACTATAATTTTACAGAATCAATATACCTAACTAATACAATGAAGTAGTAAGGGGTGGTCCCTTACTCAGGCAGAGGGTAGGGTAGGATCGTTTGTCCATTCAATTGCATTAACTGATAAGTATCGGTTAATCGATTCCGGGCTCTATAGAACTGGGGCGCTCCGACCTGATGTTTCATTACTTATTTATGTTTATGACCACCATATTGGCGTAGCGCCAATAAGTAGGTACACTTATTTCACAAGAAAAGGTCTACAGGTTCGATATTTAGATTAATCAATAAAAAATTTTTTGGGGTTCATCAAAATCATTCCTCTATTGGTATCCATGTTATGCCACACGTAATTATTATTTTATTCTCTAGTTACGTAGTAATTTTACTGTCAAAACTCAAAGGAAGTAGTCACGACGTACTTGTATATCAGTTGCTACAAATATTACCTTTAATTATCTTCTTACACGAACTTGATTGTTTTTCATTTGATTACGTGGAGAAATTTTGAGCATAGTTATCTATCGCCCGAATGACTCTGAGCTTTCTTATGAGGCTAATAGAATATAGTTAGCCATGTCTCGGACCTGTATGTCATCACTGGAAACACACACTGTTCGAAGAATTTGGTCCTCAGGCTCTTCGGACGAGCCAGATGATTCTGTATCATCTCTCATGATGAAAGCTAATCGCAGAATCAAATTTGGCTACTACAGTTGCGATTTTTTGAACTAGATCAAATATTACGTTGTACAAAAGTTATGATGAGTTCGTTTGTATTTGCTTTAAAACTGCACGTATCTAGAGCATCAACTCATTCTCAACTCAACAATAGTACACGCAAAGCTGCCGGCCGAGCTGAAATAATCAAACTAGAACTATTCATGCTAACTAAATCCAACAATACGTTCGCTTTACAAAAGCGCATTGAAGCGCTTCGCGTTTGTTTTGCTCTCCCTAAGAAAATGAAAAAAGGGAAAGGAATCACACCTTCATTTTTACTTGTTTTTTGACGAGCTTCTTTTGAATTCATTCCGTGGCGATGGTAAAAAAGTGGGTTGACATCCACGTACTTCGGTACAGATCCATAATAATGCGAATATAAATATAATAATAGATAAATGCGAAAGTGTGTCTGTGTGCTACGCTTTCACGGCCCAACTGCTCAATCGATTTTGATGAAATTTGGCAGCCTACCGGCTACGTAAGTACGTGCTATTATCGATTTAGTGTTCTGGCACGCTTAGACACCAATAAGGGTATGTGTTTAAAAGAAATAATGATATCCATCCATCCATCTATCAGCCTGTATGCATCCACTGCTGGACATAGGCCTTTTAGAGAGCGCGCCACCAAACACGGTCCTCCGCCTTCCTCATCCACCCGTATATTTGATATATCTTCAAACAATATTTGCCTATCACGCCGTGCATCTGTAGTGAAGCTAGACCCTTAAAAAGTCCTTCATTTTGGGAAGTCCCAAATAGAAAATGTTTAAAAAAATACTGCGCTTCCTTTAGTTTTCGCAGTGAAGTTGTCAAATCAGTTATCTCGCGGGGAATCGAATCTTGTGGTCGTTGGCCGAATGCCAGCCTCCTGCCGCACCTCCGAGTTGCCGCTGGATAAAACATTGCGGCGATTGATCTTTACCGACAGTTAAAATACTTTTTTGTACACTAAACAGAACCTAGTTTCATTTCACGTAAGTTGAGAAATGATAAAACAGTTGGCTATTCATTCAAACTCAAACTCAAATCTTTTTATTTCCAGTAGACTTTTGACCAGTACTTTTGAGTCGTCAAGTGAATCTTCCCCTGGTTCGGAATGCCGTCCCTACCCTGAAGAACTAGCAATAAACTTGGATAACCTAAGATTGCTGTAGCCATAGACTTAGTATATGATTTATAGCTGAAACCGATGATTATTGCATGAAAAATAACTTTACTATTATCTGCTCCATTAACCATTTCAACACTCACTCATTCACCATCCATGACTGATGAAATTCACTAATGCGAACAATTGTATATTGAAGGCTTGTATTTTGAAAATACCCTGAGAAATTTGTATTGAAAGGAGACTCAAAAACTTTGTATCATAACGCCAAAAATTCTATGGATGGGTTGAGCAAAATAAAACATCTTTTTCAGTGGGCTATAAATGGGAATGTTTTAAAAGAAATTAAAATTGCTGTAAGAAAGATACACTACTTTTCTTAATAACTTGGAGCTCAACAATAGTGATTACATTTTACAGAACGATATACCTACGAAGATACAGTTCAGCTGGCTTCTCACTGTTCGTGAAAGCTCGAGTCATACCGAAATCATACTAACTCCTCCAAGTCTTGGGCGGGTTCATATTATGCACGAGTACATATGCATAGATAAGGTACCTACAATATAAAAGAGGTGCGTCAGGAAAATCTGAATTGGCTTAGACCACATAATAGGTAATATTATGTTTAGACATCAAAACCCGATGACACGGTAAAATTCAAAATGTTTTTTATTCGTATTAATAAACTTTTACAAGAACTTTTGAATCGTCGAGTGAATCTACCACTGGTTCGGAATGAAATTCCTACCGAGAAGAACCAGCAAGAAAAGCAGGTAAAACAGATAAGGGTTATGGTTAAATGATAAATTGTGCTGTGCTGGCATAAAAAAAAGCCACACAAAGAACAACAATAAAAACTACTATAACTTACTCGTTCAATGCAATTGCTAATTTTTTCCTTAAAATCATCGATATTTAGATCGTAATCAGATGATACTGTGGCTAATTTTATAAGTACACACGATCTATTAAAACTTAACTAACTTGATATTCTTAAATCTAGTGCTGTCCCTTTCCACTGGGATCATAATGCTTTAAAGGGTCAGCAATACAATTAGAATTGTCATTTTAGTTTAGTGAAGAGATTGTGTACAATAAAATTAGCAATGTCGTCAAATTAAAAACAAAACCATCACTATGATGCATTTAATCTCGACTGTCAGCGAAAAGTTAGATGAACTCCACTCATGTTAAACGCTGCACTGATTTTTATGGTCCGTGAGAACCCATCCTTACATTTCCAGTTTAAAAGCAATATAAATTGTGAAAAAATGGGGACGAGACAGTGCGCCTTGGCTCGTCCCATCGGGGGCGCCTTGCTAACGAAATTGCATTTTGATTGTGCCCGGGGTAACACACGGGTGGGCACGATTATGCGATAATATTACTTTTATACCGGGATAAAGGGAATTTGAGAGGGCTTACATCTTGTTTGAATTTCAGGCTTTACTTTTTTCAGACAGTATTCTGTGCTTCAAGTATTCGTGTGGTAAACTTAAAGACGGGTAGGTACTTTTAGATTGCAATGTTTTGATTCAAAGGAACTATTTACGGTCTTTAAGTTAGTTGTACATAATTTTAGCGAATCTTAAACGTTTTTCTCTTTTAAAGTGTTAAAGAAAAGCGCGTTAGAAAAACAATTTAGGGGTTAAGTTGTGTGATAGTTTGGAATAATTTAAAAGTTTTCTTTTTACTAATATAGTATTGACATATTGTACCCATCTCTGTTTTAATTGTTATGTTTATGTTTTGATAATTTGACTGGAGACACCGTGGCAATGTTGTATATGCCTATAATTGATACATATATAATAGCACTAGTAATAATTGTAAACCTTTTCTTATTATAAAATGACTCTGTATTTGGATCGCTTGCATATCAAATAAATAAATAAATAAATAAATAGTACATCTGTTATCAATTCTGATGTCGTATGAATATTATCGCGTAGGTCTACTCACATAATTGTCTTTTTAACTAATGAAACAAAAAATAGTGCGTACCAAAATTTGGAAATGTATTAGTAAGCTGTTATTATATTTTCATTGCAGTGATTTGAGTAGTAATTTCAGGCACGCACATCCAAATCGTCAAAACAGCTGCCACAGTATGCTGTGTTCCCTCAAAACAATAATATGACACTATTCAAGTGGCCGATTAACAAATCCCTCAAAAGCCGGTTACTTTTTAGCGGTTCTGTTGAACTGTACAATTTTATGGGCGGTTAATTTAGTACACGCCCTTCTTATTTTGGATTCCGTACCCAATTGGTGCCTATGGGACTGTATTACTAAGCCTCCGCTGTCCGTCCGTTCGTCTGTCTGTTAGTGAATCCATACTTTAATATAAATGCGAAAGTGTCTGTCAGTCTATCCACTACACTTTCCCGGTCCACCTTTTCAACCGATTTTGACGGAATTAGGTCTAGAGGTAGGTTGCATCCCGAGGAAAGACATACTTAGGTTTAGAAAATTAAAGAGTTCCTGCAGGAATGGAAAATCCTTAATCCACGCGGATTAAATTGCGGCAATCATCTAGTAAAGCATAATATAATGGTATGATTATGGTAAATGGTTTTTAAAAAAGGGCAGAGCCGCAGGTAAATGTAATGGAATAAAATTACTGTTTAACACAATAATTACGTACGTCGTATCCGTTACGGAACCTTCGTAACACAGTCGTAAAAACAGGGTTCGTGCGTGTTGGATAAAGAATTTAAATGAATTCAAATTTGCGTGGATTATGATCTGGTTCTGGGGAACCAACAGAATGAATGTTCATTTCACATGTTTTTCATTTTTCTACTAGATGATGCCTGCGATTTCGTCCGCATGATTTAAGGTTTTTTTACGAACTATTTAATTTTCTTTAGTAAAAATAAAAATTCTTTCCAAAAAACCGACTTCCAAAGCCACTGTACAGTAAAAATAATTTTGATTTCTACATACTATGTTGAAGTCGGGCGATCCTGACGCGTAAACTTTGCCTTCGGTTTTTTGGAAAGAATTTTTATTTTTAACTTTTTGGTGTACTATTAATACCCATGTTAAGCCGTTGGTCCCGGTTATTATCACTAACATGATAATAGTCGTTAAAGCCCGCCAACCCGCATTGGAGCGGCATGGTGGGTCTAAGCTCCTAATTCCCTCTCTCCTATGAGAGTGGAGGCCTGTGCCCAGCAGTGGGACGTTAATAGGCTGTAGTGGTAATCCCCATGGCTTAGGAGTGCAGTACCCTGCAGCATCAGAGTTGAGGACAATCGTGTACACGTGTACACTTTTCAGCATGTAATTAACTCACTCTTCCTTAATCTGACGCGCTCGAGCATTTCTGATGATTGATTTTATTTATTTACTATTTTGATCTGCTGTTCTAAACAGACTCACCAATATACAGGTCTCATATATGGTGAGGGTACTCTAAGGGTCCAAAGAATCCCCCTTTATATTAATCTGCCGCACTGGAGTAAATCCAAAAATCCTCTCTTGGGCTCCCCTACTATTAAGCGTAGCTGACAGAATATTGATTAGTAAGACTTGATGATGCCCGCGATTTTTTCCGCGTGGTCGAAACTCATTGACGTTTTGGGATAAAATCTAGGGCTAAATAGTAGCCGATTTTCAGGGTTCAGTATGTATAAACTTTTGTCAAAATCGGGCTAGCCGAAGGGCCGAGAAAAAATTACAGACATACAGATACATTTAACATTTATAATAGTAGGAAGGCTAGAGTTTGGATGCTAAAATTAATATTTTCATTTCTTTTAAGTATACTACCATTTTCCCGCAACTTAATTCGCTTGGATTTGAGTTTCTTTTATAAAAACTCGTGTGAAACCTTTGCTTAAGTAATCCTAATAAAAATAATCTCCGAAATATTTTTCCCAGTAGATTTTACAAGTAAAAATTTGAGTAGACTCACTGTTGGTCCATACTAATATTATAAACTAGATGATTCCTGCGACTTCATCCGCGTGGTTTGAGGTTTTTGATTCCTGCGGGAACTCTTTTATTTTCCAGGATAAAAAGTTAAGCCTATGTTTTTTCCCGGGATGTAACCTACCTCTATACCAAATTTCATCAAAAAAGACAGACAGACACACACGCCGTAACAGAGCAACGGATCGATGTCATATTTTGCGCGGGTATAGTTGAGGCCCTGGAGAGTGACAAAGGCTATACTTTTTATCCCGGAATATTATAGGAGTTCCTGTGGGAATTAAAGACTTATTCCAAACGCACAAAGTCACGGGCATAATCTAGTTCATAATAATACATAATAATCATTTTTAATTTACCTAACCTAAACATTTTCATTTTAATTTTTTATTCATTTTCAATTCGTATTTTTTCTTCTTACATACTTAAGCAGGTACTTTTGATATCTCTGCCTGCTAGGTACAGAAACTATATTCGTTGCTGATTTGTCCTCCTATCATGCCGCAACGGAACAAACGGATCAACGTTATGTTTTGCACTAGTGTACCATTTTACATATTTGGAGAGTGACCTAAGCTACTTTTTATCCCGGAAAATCAGAAAGTTCATGCGGGATTTGGAAAAAAACTTACATTATTGCCCGGTCCCGGTCCCGGTCGCTATTCAGTCTTCCATAAAAATTTCTAATATAAATAAATGTCTACAGAGAAACCGTTCTTTTATGAATTCAATTACATTTAAATTAATCAACATTTCTTTTACAAAAAAAAAAAACGTTCAACAAAAGAAAACGACAGTTGCGCTCAGCGTTTTATCTCAAGCTTATTCTCACGCTAATGCGATCAAATCTGCATTTTTATTCGCAACTTAGCACTTTATATCGCGAAAGAAAATAGAAAAGCGGGAAACTTCGTCCGTATCACACCTTGTTCGAACGGAGGCTCCGTTGAACAAAAGCGAGCACAACAGCCTCCCCTGCCGAGTTTAAATAATCAAGCCTCGACCAACTACGACCGGCCAACAGCGTATTGGTTTTGCGAAGCGCTTTGGAGTGCTTATATTGTGCTGTGTGTGTTTTGATGTGAGTAAACAGCTTCGTGGGCATTACAAATTGTTGGATGGGCAATCAAACTTCGGTCTTGTATACATGAAATTGCCATTCGTTTTGACTTTTGATCATAAAAAGTCTCATGGTTTTATAATGTTATCACGTACCTTCTTCAAAACGAAGTTTGGAGGTCATCACGCGAAAGTCTTCTCTATTTTGAGTCACATCTTTTAGCCTTGGATAGCTAAGCTAATATTATGCTTTTTAGTTTTCAGGCCAAGTACCTAATGAATTATTTCTAGTACCTATTAGAGAAATAGTTTAATTAATCTATCGCAGAGGTTTATACACAGTGACTACTGAATAGCAAATTGGGATTTACGCAAAAGAGCAGCAATTTCATATGTTATACAAATTTAATTATAGGAATTTGCTGTGTATTTTGCGCTTTCCTAGCCACAGCCAAAGGCTTTCAACAAACAAGAATTTTTAATAAATATAGGTATCTATCTGTGGGATCGTTTGTCTGGTGGGGGGCTTCGGCCGTGACTAGTTACCACCCTACCGGCAAATACGTACCACGAAGCGATTTAACGTTCCGTTACGATGCCATGTAGAAACCGATGGGGGCATTGGTTTAGTATAAATGCCATTTCTCCAACAGGTTATCTCGCTACCATCTTAGACTGCATCAGCACTTATACATCAGGTGAGATCGCAGTCAATTGGATAATAAAAAAAAAGTTTTAAGGTTTATATACTAAGTGTTTTTTTAAACATTAATTTTCACTTCTATTGGCAGTCCATAAATGACAGTAATTTTTTTATACGTTCTTTAGTTTTTTGGATTTTAATTCGCGTGTATTGCGACATTAATTCCCGCTAATAGCATCATCTGCGGCGTCAAATGAGATCGCAGGCTTACTTGTAATGGAATTTTAAAAACATTTTCCCCAAAATAAAAACCTCTTAAAAAAAAAAAATTTGTGGAATTAAAAAAAAACTTTCTCAAAATAAAATCCTCCTTCAATCAAATAGAAAAAAAAATCATAAACTCAAAACGACTTAATTTTTAATTTTTTTTTAACTGAACTTTTCTATAATGTTAAGCTGGAAAAATTGTCAAACCAGAGAGCTCGCTCGGAAATCGAATCTTGAGGTGTTTGGCGACGTGCCAGCCTCCGACCGCTGAATAAAACATACGGCCGATTGATCTTTACCGACATACAGCTGGATGAAAATGTTTGATTTCCCATCCTAATATGTTTTCCAAGTCATTAAACATATTATCATCTGCACATAACTTACACTACACTAACCCCTGTAGGTACATAGTTCGAAGAACAGATATGGGTCGTTAGGGATAGGACATTAGGATCCTAAGGTGCTGGATTATTATTATTTTTTCTTTATTAACAAGTCATAATTAACAAAATTAAAAACATGAGCGCCCTGCCAAAAAAAATAATCTTATTCACATTTTTATAAAATGATATTTTTTATGTGAATCATTGGATATTGAACTATAGTGTTACATATATTTTGGAATCTACTCATCATTTTCTAGATGATGATATAGTTAATCTTATTTTCGATTTTTTTTTCAACTTTAGTCTTTAATGCGGGACCATGGTCACCCCATCAATTTTTTTTTAATTTTACTTGCCTATGTCACCTGGGATAAGCTCGAGATTTTAACGATACATCATTTATCAAAATCGCCTCAGGCGTATAGAAGTCATGGTGGAATATACAAACTCAAATACATATATACATACATACATATATACATGAACCCTGAAAACAATATACTCCTTTTTTCAGGCAGTCGTATAAAAACTAGATTTAACTGCTAGACATATTTATCTACAACTGTCTGTTAGTTGAAGATAACATCTTAACTAACCGTCGCGCATCGTCACTTCACGGGTTTTATTATGATTTATTTTAAAATATTATAATATTGTTATAGAGCAGGGTAAGCAAACCTTTATGTATCAACGTGCCATTTTTTCTAAAGAAATGTTTAATGAGGTCATAGACGTGTCATCAAATTATTTAGACTTTGTGATTATTGGGAAAATACTAATAATAAATACCTACTATCAACTCAAAATTCTTTATTTACTAAAAAAACATTTTGCAATGACAATTTTACGCGTAATTTGAATTAAAGTAAAATTAGTGTGACTTCTGTTGTTCCAGATTAGATGACAAATAACTTATACTAACTTTTTTTCTTAGTGCATAATGAATTTTGTGATCGTTGACGTGCCTAAAATATTGTGTGGCGTGCCATTTGTTCACCATCACTGTTATAGAGTTTGGGTTTAGAAACCTACATTTTGTTTTTGTAAGATAAATAAATTATGCTGAGGGTAGGATTAATTTACAATTTAAAGTACAACATTATCTCACTCGTAGATATTAATAACGGCTTCCTTCGTACGAGCTCTGTTAAGATAATAAACTGAGAAATTCATACGAATATTAATTATCCGCGCGCAAATAAATGTAATTATGGCGAAGCTTTATAATCATCAAAGTCGTATTAACCCTGAATCACGCATAATCGGTCGATCGCTCAAAACGGGCCTTTGTTTAAATCGGCCGTTCGGTTGCTTTGAATAATGCAATACAATATGAGCGAACGTTTACTATTCCTATTAAATGAGAAACGTGTAGAATTTTGCAATTTGGCATGGTGGTTTTCTTTGTAATTGAACACGATTTAAGGAATGATTGAAAGAAATTGTATTCGAGTGAATTTTACAAAAATATAATATTTAAAATATTACCTGAAATAGTTTTCAATTCCAGCGCAGCGTGTATGATTCAAACAACTAGTTTTATTTTTAATTTATTGGAGAATTAATACTTTTACTATTTTACGTTTTAATTTCACAATCCATACTTACTAATATTATAAATACAAAAGTGTATCTGTCTGTCTGTCTGCTACGCTTTCACGGCCCATCTGTTCAACCGATTTTGATGAAATTTGGTATAGGGATAATTTGTAATCCGGGGACATGGGCTACTTTTTATCTTTCTATCTGCTACGCTTTCACGGCCCATATTATGATCAACCGATTTTGATGCAATTTGGTATAGGGATAATTTGTCATCCAGGGCATATACTACTTTCTATCCCGGAAAATCAAAGAGTTCCCGCGGGAATCAAAAAAACTTAATCCACGCAGACGAAGGGCATG
Organism: Erebia palarica; assembly: GCA_964035005.1. Taxonomy (NCBI): domain Eukaryota; kingdom Metazoa; phylum Arthropoda; class Insecta; order Lepidoptera; family Nymphalidae; genus Erebia; species Erebia palarica. Next base: position 38,737,135 of record OZ035985.1, read on the forward strand.
ATCTAGTATTTTATATCTATTGAAAAAACTTTCTCTTATAAAAATTACATATATACAAAAGTAAATGAAATTACTTCGTGTAAACGGGGTCTAATCCAAGCGCTTTCAGCTTTGTAATTCTTAATTACAGTTGCTCGAGCGATTAAAGTAAAGCTGTAATCAAATGAGCGATTACACGCTTTAACTGCACTAACTCAATTATCAAAACGGTTTGGTTTATTCCTCGTATTCTGGATTTTATTTGAAGTTAAATTTGAATAATTTCTCTATTTAACACTCGGAATCGCTTAATCATTTCTTAAGGAACTCTTTACAGACATTGCATTGAACTCTATACCAAGAAACTGAAGTAATGATTAAGCGACTCTGGGTGCGGCAGTTAGAGTATTAATTTATTACTGACTAGATGATGCCAACGACTTCATCTTTATTCGTCATAATTTTTAAGTCCCCCTCAATTTTTCGGCATAAAAAGTAGCATGTGTCATTTCCTGGGATGCAGCATATCTCTATACCAAATTTTATCTAAATCGGTTGAAAAGATGGGCCGTTAAAGCGAAGTAAACAGACAGATAAATCAAAAGCAAATAAAATATGCGAAACCACCAGACCACATAAAAAACAATACATGGATTCCAGTCAGACACCGGATGACTGAAGCTACAATTGCATAATTGCAATTTATCTCTATCAAGTCATATCTCCAGAGGATGTTAACCCCGTACTTCTATACAGTTCGTTATTTACATGAAAAAGCAGAGGTGAATGCTATATGTATAATACATAACTTAATTAGTTTTTAGAGTTCGCTTAACTGTTTATAAAAGACTTAAATATTATGAGAAAAAAATAAAAAAAATCTAGAGGTAAATGACCGAGTGTTAACTAAATTAGTTTTTTAATGACGTTAAATTGTTGATAAAAAGGTGGAATTAGGACTAAGGCCACAACCACACTGCGAAGAGCACAGGAAAATTGTTCCTAGAGAAACGCCCTCGTCGTATGGGAAACACGTTGCGTTCTGTCGCGGTACTCTGTGCAGCTCCATATAGAAGTGTGCATGCGATAATTGCTATGAAATTACGACCGTTCCAAACGCGCCATGAGGCCCAATTGTCTAAGCCAATCGTATTCATTTGACAGCTCATAACGTTTATCTCGAACTTTACATGCGTTTTGACGTGCAAGCATCTATGACCTCCTTAAACAGGTCGAATTACACGTTTGACAGACGATTACCATTACGATTTCCTAACATAATCGGGGGGCAGGTGTGAAGAGCACACAACAAATTTAAAAAGTCAGGTTTTTTTTGTATTATCACCATCTCACAAATCCTTTTAAAATAATTGGAACTATTTAGCAATAATTTTTCCCAAGTTTTTGTATAATTTATGTCCAGCAGTTTTCTTTGCTCCATAGTGTGTTTTCACGTTTAATACTTTTTTACTAAAAAAGTTGCACTGAAAAGCTAGACTCAGCGGATATAACACTGCAGGGGCGGTTTAAAATTCAGGTGGGGTGTCGCAGTCGTATTTTTGTCTTGTTATTCTTGGGGGTAATGCGATTGTCGCGTTAGTCGCTGGTCTCTACGTGTCGCGTCAAAAATGCCACGGAAATAATATATATTATGAAGCGAAATAGAAACATGAAGAATGATTATATTTACCCTTTGACGACACAAGCACTACTCTTATAATGTAAAAAAAAACTAGATGATGACTGCGACTATTTCCGCGTGGATTTAGTTCTCGAGGGTCGGTTAGTCTACGTCACTCAACAGGGCCATAACTATGATATACATAACATATCGTAATACTTGTTTCTATTTATTGATTTAAACTTCAATTAATCACAGAATGAAAAAACAATTTAACGAACTTTATAACAATAACGGGAAAAACAAGGAATGTCAGTAAAATCCTAATTAGAGTTAAGAGTGCCATTTGAGGATTCCTTTCGCCCTGCCGATCTGAGGTCCAATTGTGTAAGCAAATCGTTATAATTTGATAGCTTAAAACGTATTACTCGAACTGTTTCAGGAGTTCATACATGCTTTTTGATATGCAGGCTTCTATGCACTCATTAAACCGGACGAACTATCAGTTTGACAAACGATTACCATTTACTTACACAATCGGGGGGCAGGTTTTATCTATGACCGTCGCGGTCAGAGACTATGAAGGTATAATTATGACTGTGTCTTTTTATATTTCGAAGAAAATTATATTTTAGTCACATTAAGGTTATAAGGTTAATATTGAAGTTATTTAATGACAGACTTTTAAACTTACAATTCCATTTTATTCAAAGTAATGTTATTTTTTGATAATCCTTTTTTTCCCCGTGTGGCCTTCATTATGTATTACAATTTATAGTGTTGTATCTGTGTCTATTATTATAATTGCGAATGCGTATCTTTTCAACCGATTTTGATTAAATTTAATCCAGGAATAGGTTGCATGCCGGGGAAGAACATAGGCATACATTATGTCCCGGAAAATGGAAGAGTTTCCGCGGGAACCAAGAAACTTAATCCACGCGGGCTAAGTTGCGAGCAACATTTAGTAGATAATATTTTAATACTTTATAGCTAAGTAAATCGACTCATACAGCTTAACTAAAACCGTTCTATTACCTATTCTGTGCTAAAACGATTGATGTAGAATTTTAGTATCTGCTAAAACTCAAAATAGTAAAGCTTTGATATTCAAAAGTCTAAAAAAAGTAGTCAAAAATCGTCGCGTCGCAGGGGAGTGGCATTGCGGGGACGTTTTAAAATTCAGGCAGAGTGACGCGGTCGGATTCTTGTCATGTTATTTCTGTTCGTAATGCAGTTGCCTTGGAGTCAGACGTGTCTCTGCGGCGGCACGGACTTTGAGCTCTCGGAATGGTCAAAAGGTATTATTATATTAAGCTTTGACGCGTTATTGCCCTTTGCCTTTACAAAAAGTATCCATAAAAACTAGCGAGGCTAGTGCTATGGCTTGATCGTGTCAAGAGCAAAGGGGTCTGAATATTTTCGGTTAGTCATAAAACCTGTGTTAGTTAATATTCGAAATGGTCAAAAGGTGTTATTATATTAAGCTTTGACGCGTTTCTTTTTTTCTTTTTCCATATATGATGGTCGGAGACCTTTTTTGTAAGTATTTATATGTTTCTAATTTTTTTTTTAAATAAAAGTATAAGTATATATATATGTCACCGTAAGATTGTAAAAACCGTTACATTATAATCTAACTCGCGAAATTCTAAACTGTCGAAAGATTGTAAATTGTTCAATGTTCTGAGTGTCAATTATTGAAATATGCCTTGTTTTTACGTTTTCTTGTCTCTTTCTTGTAGGTTAGGTTAGGGTTCGACACAAATAATCAAGTAGTGCCCGGCCGCAAGCCATAGGCACTTAGGTTTTATCGGGTTTAAATACCTATCAGATTACAATCTACCGGAAAATAATGCGTTAAATTCTAATCTTTCGACAGTTTAGAATTTCTTGAGTTAGATTATAATCGACAGGTTTTTACAATTTTACGGTGACATATATATTATAAGTATATATTTATTTTGACTTAAACCATAAGTGGGCACGTTTTTATTAAGTAGCTTGTTATATTATAATTAATATAAACTACTGTAAATCTTTAACGCCCACTTATGATTTACGTCTCTATAATTCTTTATTTATCTCTTTTAGTATTATATTATTACTAAAACCGAAAATTTGTCTTTTTATTATACTATTACTGAAACCGAAAAATTTGTCTATTTATTTTTTGTTTTCAATAATTTTGCGAATTTTTCCCCCTTATTTAATATTATATCCAAAGAAATCCTTCCAGGTTGGACATTCGGTCAGCAAGTCACATTTTGGGGTATCTTTCAATTTGAATTCTCGTACCGCCTTTAGCTTTGACGCGTTATTGCCCTTTGCTTTTACAAAAAGTATCTATATAAACTAGCAACGCTAGTGATATGGCTTGATCGTGTCAAGAGCAAAGGGGTTTGAATGTTTGGCCTACACGTTACGCCATTTTTAATTTTATTTATTGAATTAGCGGTCAGTCGTAGAACCTGTATTAATTCATATTCGGAATGGTCAAAAGGTGTTATTATATTAAGCTTTGACGCGTTATTGCCCTTTGCTTTTACAAAAAGTATCCATATAAACTAGCAAGACTAGTGATATGGCTTGATCGTGTCAAGAGCAAAAGGGTTTGAATATTTTTGGCCTACACGTTCCGCCATTTTTAATTTTGTTATAGCAATAGCGGTCACTCTTAAAACCTTTTAAAATCATTAAGTAATATTATTATCAAAGTACGAGAAGAATTACTCCAAACAATACCGCGTGCCTTCAAGCGAGAAAACGGGAGATAGCAATCGTTTTAGCACAAAAGGAATCCGACGTAAAATTCCGTCTCGGCGATGATAAAAGTAATATTATCAAATAATTGTGTCCACCCGTGTATAGCCGAGTGCCGGGTACAATCAAAATGCAATTTCGTTAGCACCGCGACGCTTACGGCCCGGGATGTCACTCAGGAATGGAGTCTTTTACTATTTTCATTTAACCTTCAGCTTTCAAAATTTAGGGTGGTTTAGTTTGGAAAGCGCACATCAATCGCTTGTACTGGATAAACAAATTTGACCAAAAGTAGTAAAAAAATCGGAATTAAACAAATGTCCCGCGACAGCGTACATTATCTTACCTTTTAGCACCATTATTTATCCGTACATGTATGTATACTCATAATACTTATCTCAAATTAAAATTAAAAAGAAAAACAAAAATCCGAAATTATTGATTTGCAGAAGCATAAAATTAAATTTGTTTGTCTATTGATTTACTTAATAAATTAAAAAAAAAAACAACTTGTGCCCTAGTCAGTCCTCGGTTAAGTCTAATTTTAGGTACCTAATCATAATACGGACTCCGCGATACAGGTTCCCTAGTGCGGAGACCAAAGTTAAAATAAATTGACTGTAACTGTAAGTATTAGCAATAAATATATTTTTTATTATTTTTATTTAATTTTACAGGTGTGGCTAGAGAATAAATCGGGCGACGTTGGCCGATGTTCCCTAGTGAATATGCTTTAAGCATAAATTTTTTACATATTTTAAACTCTAGCACTGGTAATCAATTATCTGTGACTAAGTATTGTCATCATTACAGAGAGTGGATAACTGTGGTGATGTGGTGGTGATGCGAGTGAACTTGTAGTGGATAATCTGTATCCACCAGATCCTATAACTATATATGTCACCGTAAGATTGTAAAAACTACTTGATTATTTATGTCGAACCCTAACCTAACCTACAAGAAGGAGACAAGAAAACGTAAATAAAATGAATATTTTCAAAAATTAACACTCAGAACATTGAACAGTTTACAATCTTTCGACAGTTTAGAATTTCACGAGTTAGATTATAATCTAACGGTTTTTACAATCTTTCGGTGACATATACATATAGTACCGTACGTAGGCCGTTCAGAAAAAACTATAACTATATATTTTGTGTGGCGTACCTTGATGTCCCTAAAATCTGAAACAAGAGTCATCAATATTAAAATAACATTGCTTTAAACGGTGGTAGAAACTCCCTGAATTTATGACATACTAGCAGATGACCGCGACTTCGTCTGCGTGGTTTGAGGTGTTTTGGTTCTCGCGGGAGCTCTTTAATTTTCCGGGATAAAAAGTAGCCTATGTGCTATTCCAGACTATAATTTATCTCTGTGCCAAATTTCAGCCAGATCCGTTCAGTCGTTGGGGCGTGATTGACTAACAAACATCCATACATCCATCCAAACTTTCGCATTTATAATATTTTTATTTTATTTATTTATTTCTCAAAATTACATCGGAGCCTTAAAAACTATAGAAATATAACAACTGCGTTACTTTAAAACTGTGTTGCAGTTGTTAACGCCCACCTCCAGATTACAATTTCATGAGAAATTACACATTAGGATCATAATGAATATGTCACCGTAAGATTGTAAAAACCGTTAGATTATAATCTAACTCGCGAAATTCTAAACTGTCGAAAGATTAGAATTTAACGCATTATTTTCCGGTAGTTTGTAATCTGATAGGTATTTAAACCCGATAAAACCTAAGTGCCCGGGCTGGGGCCGGGCACTACTTGATTGTTTATGTCGAACCCTAACCTAACCTGCAAGGAAGAGACAAGAAAACGTAATTAAAATGAATATTTCAAAAATTTACACTCAGAACATTGAACAGTTTACAATCTTTCGACAGTTTAGAATTTCGCGAGTTAGATTATAATCTAACGGTTTTTACAGTCTTACGGTGACAAATACATAATAAAGGTAAAGTGAACTGTGTGTGTGTTTGCGTAAGCGTGTGTGTGTGTGTGTGTGTGTGTGTGTGTCTGCGTCCGCGAGAGAGAGAGAGAAAGATCTTGTTCATGTATGTGTTAAGATGGATTATTTCAAATTTACAATATCATCTGTGACATTATAAGAGTGTTGAATATATTATTAGTAAGAATAGACAGATTTGCACGTCGAATATTTTTACATCTCGCTCACATAATATGATAGTGTGTGTGTTCAGAGCAGGCAGTGTATCGTAACAAGCGCATTATCCAACTCTGGAAATAACTTGAGCAAATCCCCGGCCGCGGCGGCTGAATTTAAAATGCCACTGCAATGTTTCTCCCTCGTGGCAGTTACGGTGTTTCAACCTCCACTTGTATTACAACTTCTCTTTTTTTTAGTTTAAAAAAAGTTGAAGCTCACGATGCTTTAAGCTTTAGGCGTGAGGAAGTTTGGTGTTTTTACTTAGAGTGTGGTCATTTGAAACAGGGGCCATACTGCTACGTCTACAGTAATGGAACCATATTGCTTTGAGCGAATTAGCGAAAGCAATATTGTTCAATTATTGTTGACTTTCGTGTTTTAGAACTATAATCCTTATTTTAGGAATTTTTATAGAGTTTAACTATATCTAAGAACAGATCTAACGTAATTCTGCAAGCAGAAAGGGGTTTGCGAATTTACGCTTGAAAGTGTTATATTAATGTCGTAAGGGAGACCTTGATTGTATAGCAGTACCCTTACTCTGAGATTGATCGAATTTGAAGCTTCTCCATACATCTGCCAGCGCTCCAATCGGAAACATGTTGAAGAAAAAGTCACAGAGTCATTCCCACTCCAAGTGAAATTCGATGAGACAGATCGAGTTTATAACTCACAAACAATAGTACAAAAAATACGATATGACTAATGTCGTTTGCTATTTTGGCACTCCGAATTACTTTTCACGGTTACTTTTCACATAGATTGACATCTCAAAATGCGAGAATGACGTCATTTTCACATTCGATGGCGGATTCGTAACTCACCGAAAATATTCGCTTCCACTTGGCGTGGTGAGCTCTCACGACGATCAATCGTATTTGCAATGTTAAAACTGGGAGTAAGCACACTGAGCATCATATTTCCGCAGAAAAGTTATTTTTCGTGCGGAATTTCGCACATAATTTGGCCCTTATTTCGATTGCAGCAAATTTTGAGTAGATTTTGCACTGTTAATTCGAAATAGATTAACTACCGAACTCCATGCTTCACCAAAAATATATTATATACACCGCAAAAGTTATAATTCTGGGAAACTTTGCAGATTGTACAATTTAGATTTGCACAGCAGAAACGATAAAAGGCCACAAGCATTACAATGTTTATGGACACACAATAAATCATATTCAACTATCGCATTGTAGAATAAATCGAATCCCCGCATTTGTCCGGCGCAGCCAACAAGATCCGGGACCGGCGAGACCCACAATATGCATTGTCCGGGACAAAAGCGGGACTTTTGTCGCTCCGTTGTTTTTCAATCTTGGTCGTCCCAATTCTGAATAAAGGCAGGAATTATTGCTGTTCTGGATATTATATTATTATGCATTTTATGAGAGGAATATTTAATATTCACAGCGTCCTTTAAATTTTCACCTCTTGTCTTTTGTAGAACGGCTTTCAATTTAAAATTTCGACGACCTCCGTGGCGCAGTGTGTAGCGCTGTTGTCTTAACGTGCGGAGGTCCCGGGTTCGATCCCCGGCAGGGTCAAATTGGGAATTTATAATTTCTGAATTTTCCCTGGTCTGGCCTGGTGGGAGGCTTTGGCCGTGGCTAGTTACCACCCTTCCGGCAAAGACGTGCCGTGTAGAGGTCCGATGCCGTGTAGAAACCGAATAGTATCCCTATTCGGATTTAATATAACTGCCATGCCCCTAACAGGTTAGCCCGCTACCATCTTAGATTGCATCATCACTTACCATCAGGTGAGATTGCAGTCAAGGGCTAACTTGTAGTGGATAGAAAAAAAAAAAGTTTTAACTGTTTCGAATATTTTTTACAAATAATGTTTTGCGAATAATATTTGAGCGTTACCTGAGTGATGTTTTGTTTGAAAGTTGTTAAGCAATGAAAATATTTGTGAAAAACTAAGAGAAGTGAATAAAATGTACCAGGCGAATAGGAGCAACGAGGAAGTGAATGCAATCTTGTTAAAACTTCTATTTGACTGGGACTTGGACGCTCAAGTATAAATTCAACAGAGTGAGTGAGTGAGGAAATGAAACAACTTATTAGATAGTGTGCTCTAGTGTGAGGGTAGTAGGAGACATGATTTTTCAAACGGAAAGTGGAAGTTCTAAGTGCGATTCGAGCATCGGAATTGAAATATTTTTTGAGTTTACAGGATGAAAATAAAAAATTACAGTGTTGTTTAGATAATTTTGTGACAAATGATGGTTTTTTTTATCCACTACAAGTTAGCCCTTGAATCTCACCTGATGGTATGTGACGATGCAGTTACATTTCTACACGGCTTCGTACCGGAACGTTAAAGCGCTTGGCAGCACGTCTCTGCCGGTAGGGCCAACTAGCCACGGCCGAAGACCAGGGAAAAATCAGAAATTATAAATTCCCAAATTGACCCTGCCGGGAATTGAACCCGGGTACTCCGCACGTTAAGGCAAAAGCGCTACACACTGCGCTGTTTACAAAGGGAAAGTTGCTTATAGCTTTTGATTTGTACAAAAATTTTGTAACTTTATTGCCTTTTGAAAAATTCACTAAATATTGGTTATCCTTTCATATTAAAACCATACCATACCATACCATAGTGCCATACCATAGTGCCAAGCCACGCATTTATTTTTTTCTTCTGGTTTACCCTTAAACCAATATGGCTGTCCATTGTCCTCCTGTCCGTCTGTTTAAATGACTATTTTCGTAAGATTTTTTGAAATTAGGTTGTGATTTTTTCAGTAGAGTTAATTAGAAAGATTCCGAATTTTTGGGAAAGCAAAATTATGACCTAGGGTTTGATAAGGGAGTTTCGTAGCGCACTCATATACAATGGTGTCACACCTACTCGTATCTAATAGAAACATAAATCGTTGTATAATTAGTGCAATAAACCATCGTTATCTTGACTGTTGGTTATTATAATGAGCAATTCAGCGGCCAGGTAGCGGCGGCAGTGCATTAGGCTTCGAACTGTATGCCAGAAATGGTTATTATTGTTCAAAATATCACCCGATTCTCATTTATCGTTGCAGTGTGGTTAAACTTCCTGACCGTCAGGAAGTAATTTGATGGGCAATTAAAAAAAATCGTGTGGGTGCAATTCACATACGGCAGAAGTGAAACTTCAGAAAAGTTAAAATAATGAGATAAATGTCTCATTCTACTTGACTTCTCTTCAGTCACAGTGTCTAGACTTGTATTCTATCTGATTCTCTCGCAGGCTTAATCCTATTATGTCTGTCTCTTTTTGTGGAGACGAAAACGTTTAGTTTTTCGATTTATGAACCAGAAGCGGATTAAAATAAAACATAAAAATACAAATCGGACTTTCTACTGCTACATTTAAACGATCATACAGAAAATTACAAAAATGGTACGCTTTGTATATGTCACCATAAGATTGCAAACACCGTTATATTATAATCTAACTTATAACTGTCTAAACAGATTGTGAACAGTTCAATATTCAATATTCTTCAATGATCATTGTATCTACGTATTTTTGTCTTTCTTGTAGGTTGGGTTAGGGTTCGACATAAAAAATCAGGTTACCTGATTATTTATGTTTTGTATTATTAATGTTGTATATTATATATATCGACAGTTATAATTTCGCTAGTTAGATTACAATCTAACGGTTTTGCAATCTTACGTTGACATATTATACACGTTCATCCGGTGGCGCCACTCAATCCCTGGCGACAACATCCGTTTCATCGAATTTTCAAATCACAAAGATTAATTCCCAGTGTCAAATATTCCAGTATTCATGTAACAATAGGATAACCTATTGTGTATGATACTCAATACTGAATAATACTCAATACTGAATATCATTTATTCAATATAGGTACACTGTAGGTACACTTATTGACGTTAAAAATTACTTACATAAAAAACATGATGGTGATAATTGGTTACGGTATCTTAAAACTAAAGCTACGAGGGTTCCAAACGCGCCCTGGTCTGAGAAGAGGCCACTACAAACTCAGCCGGGTTTATTTTTACTTACTATACGATTAATTTCCAGTGTCAAATATTCCAGTATTCATATAACAATCCACCACCACCACCACTACAGCCTATTAACGTCCCACTGCTGGGCACAGGCAGAGAGGGAATTAGAGCTAAGACCCACAACGCTGCTCCAATGCGGATTGGCGGGCTTTAACGACTACTATCATGTTAGTGATAATACCCGGGACCGACGGTTTAACGTGCTCTCCGAGGCACGGGGGTGAAACACCGCCAACTTCCTAACTCCGGGCTAGTACGGAGAATTTCTAATCAGAAAAACCCAACACTTAAGTATGGCCCGACCTGGGATTCGAACCCAGGACCTCGTCAGCCGCAGTCGAACATGATAACCACTAGACCAACGAGGCAGTAAAATATATATAAGCAGGTATATATATAACATTTTAGGTGAATTAAAATAAATAAAATAAAATAAAATATATTTATTGCCAATACTTACAGTAACAGTCAATTTATTTTAACTTTGGTCTCCGCACTAGGGAACCTATATCGTGGAGACCGTATTATGATTAGGTTCCTAGAATTAGACTTAACCGAGGACTGACTAGGGCACAAGTTGTTTTTTTTTTTTTTATTTATTAAGTAAATCATTATACAAACAAATATAATTTTATGCTTCTGCAAATCAATAATTTCGGATTTTTATAACAATATTTAACAATAGGATTACCTATTGTGTGTGACACCTACTTCACACCTTCAACCCTTCATCTGTGGAACATGTTCGGTCGCAATACGTCGAAATCAAACAACACACACTTGGATGCAGTTAAAATCAAACACGGGGTCACTTCGGCCCGGCGAAATCAAACAAGGGTCCATACGGCCTCGCACCCCGTTTAATTGCACTGCACACGAACCGTGGCGTCGGGGCTACTGCATGTATATTAATTGGCAAAAGGGATGAGGTTTGCGTAAAAATAGAGCGGATTTTCGGATAGCTTCAAACATTAATACGGGTTTTTCTTTTATTCCATTGAAAGTCATTTGATGTACCAATTGGGGGGTATGGCATTTATAGCCATACCCCCCCCCCCCCCCCCTAAAGTACCAGAACGGTAAAGCTCACACTATGCAAGAATATAGAAAAGTAGCGTGATTAAAAGACAAACAAAAGAAAAAATTGATTTTTTCATTCATAATATTATTGAGATTTTAAACGTGTGCCTATTGGCTCTTTTTTAGCTTAAATTTTACATGCTTAGTCCTCCCTATCACGGATATTTGTTGATAATTCTCGTGATAATTCAATTCAATTCAATTTATTTATAACAAAAATCCATATTTATTACAATTTTATGTCAATATCATAATTAGAATTTAGAAACATATAATTATTATTTTAAAAATCAAAATAAGTTTAAATTAAAAAGTCGAATTGCATTCAATTATATTTTATAAAATTCGTATGCCCTCCATATTCTGCGACAGTGATTGATGATTGCGGACAGGCCCTAGTATTTCCTCTTCGGCATTGGATAATAAATAAATAAATGATGTATTTATTTAATGTAAGACAATTTATGCCACTTATGAAACGTTAAGACTCTACCACCGGTTCGGAAAGCTGTTCTACTGAGAAGAGCCGGCAAGAAACTCAGCAGTTGCTCTTTTAATAGAAAAGAAAAGGTTACAATATATAGACAACACAACACATACGTTACAAGTATCACACTGACTTGTGGGTCACTGGATGCGAGGCCGGTTGCTTCCATGCAACTTTGTCATTAATAAAATCATCGATAGTGTATTAACCTCGACTTAACAAATGCTGTTTAACACAGTCTTTAAATCTATGTAATGGCAAATCCAGGAACTCTTTGGGAAATAACTAATAATAACCCGGGGGTTACACCGGCCACAGGCCCAGTGGGGTGAAACAACGTTCTTGTTTATGACAGCCATTATTGTCTTGGTTGTGTAAGGTCTGTTTGCGAACCTACTCTGCAAACAAATAAGAGGGTGTCTACACTAAATTGGGTATTTGACTACTAGTGAAATAAATTTTTTCGTGATTATTAAATAAAGGATCTCCCAAAAGTCGTAATAACCACGTGCTTTGCTAGTTTTATTTTGAATAACCATTTTAAATTATCGATTAAAGTAAAAAAAGTGCGTCGAACTTTGATGACGTCGCAACTTAAAATTTCATACAAAATCCATACTAAGCACGCGTTTTGACATTTGAAATAAGTGAAATTAATTTAACGAATTAAAAAATACGACTGCCCTGCCATATTATTTTTGGAGTTTATAAGAAGCGATTTGCTTAATAATATAGCCTTTGGAATCTTATTCACATTTTTATTAAATGATATTTTTTTGTGAATCACTAAATATTGAACTATAGTGTTATATATTTTTGGAATCTACTCATCATTCTCCAGATGATGATTATATAGTTAATCTTATTTTCGTTTTTTTTTTTTTTAAATTTTGGTCTTTAATGCGGAACCATGGTCACCCCATCAATTCTTTTAAAAATGTTACTAGCCTATGTCACCCGGAATAAGCTAGGGATTCTAACGATACCTCATTTATCAAAATCGGTTCAGGCGTATAGAAGTTATGGTGGAATATACAAACTCACATACATACATAAATACATACATACATGAACCCTGAAAGCAATGTACTCTTTTTTTCAGGCAATCGTATAAAAAAGTTGCTGATTTGATTAGTTGTCAAATACCCAATTGTGGTGGATATGGTGTGCTCTGCGTACTGCATAAAAACCCCATGCCCCGTGAAGCACTGTGTCATGCGGGAAGTCAGTGTTCCATGGTTCCATGGTTTCCATGGTTTGGTTCACCCAGGTCTTTATGCCCATCCATCTTCACTTACCACCAGTTGAAATCGCACTCAGGAAGAAACTTATAATTTCTATGAAACTTACAATTGCTTTGAAATCTTCAGTACCCGCAAAGAACGTTAAGAATAGAATACTTACTGAGAAGAATCGACAAGAAACTCGGCGGCTGCTTTGAAAAGTTTAAGACTTAAGTTCATAATGCTATGCCACGTACATCATACTTCATACATATCATACTAATACTGTAAATGCGAAAGTGTGTTTGTTTAATGGTTTATTCGTTTGTTGATTTGTTCTTCAATCACGCCACAAGGGAGCAAAGGATCGACGTGATTTTTGGCATGGGTATTGCTGAGGACCTGGAGAGTGACATTACTTTTTAGCCTGGAATGATAATTATTACTAATTGCAGTATTATTTATTAAAAAATTGAACTTTTTTTTTCAATGAAATGAATTTATTTAATACAATAGAACTTAATGCTAGCTAGCCTAACCTAATTCCTATATAAATCATGCCCATCATCATCATTCATTGAACTTAAAATCCATTATCAAACTTAACGACACACAATAACAAAGAGCATAATAATATAAATTTCAACATGTTTATGATAGTGGTGATATCAAAAATTATTTATAACATTATAAATTTTCACTATAGATTTAACAGAACGATTACACCCGGGATGATAATCGTGCGATATTAATAAATCGCGTACGGGGCCAGCTGTGTCGCCATGTTTTCGTAATATATGCACACGCACGCCACTGATTTTGTACTTTAAATGATTTTACAACACCCCCGCACTAGTTTACAATGGATTTTAACTCGTATTGTGTAGGAATAAAGATGGTAGCGACTGCAGGTTTAAGGTGGTTGTACGATGCTGCAATGCCGCAGAACCGACGTTGGCTTCCAATGACACAGTGCGATAATTATCGGCCTGTATCTCTAGACAGCCTTTGTTTTATAACGTATACAGTTTATTATGGCTGGCAGGGTTATTAATTTAATATAGCACAATATTGCTGACTAAGTCAACTTCGGGATATTGGAACAAAAAGTTTGTTTTCTATTCTGTGGCCATATAGCCAGGGTTTCAATACTCAATACTCAATATCATTTATTCAATATAGGTGCACTGTAGGTACACTTATTGACGTTAAAATTTACTTACTTATAAAACATGATGGTGATAATCGGTTACGGCTGCCATAAGATGGTAATGCCAACACAAATTATGTTATAATCCGTGGTATTTATTTTAAAGAGAGCTAAGAAGTCTTCTGCAGTACTTTTAATTTATGGGCATAATCTTGTTGATTTGGTACCTCAGGTTGGTAAATAAGATTGTATCCTTAACGTGCTAGGTAACATAATATACCTAAGAAAATCCTCTTAGTCCCAGGCCAAATTACTATCTAAATAATACTTAAACAGCTCAGCTAAGTTTATGAGGTAAAACATGGCACTGAACTATCTGTATGACGTGAAATCATTTTATAGCGCCCGTAGCTTTAGTTTTAAGATACTGCAATTGATAATAATCACCATTACGTTGGCAATTTTTTTTAATTTTCACGGGAAATCCCTTAATTAGCCTGTACACTACAGCCCATTAACGTCCCACTGCTGGGCACAGGCCTCCACTTTCATAGGAGAAAGGGAATTAGAGCTTAGACCCACCACGCTGCTCCAAAGCGGGTTGGCGGCCTATATTAGTATTTAAAAAGTGTACAGTGAACCTAATTTTAATAGATAATAAGTATTGAATTGAAAAATTAACTGCCTCGTTGGTCTAGTGGTTAGCATGTTTGACTGCGGCCGACGAGGTCCTGGGTTCGAGTCCCGGGTCGGGCCTTAATTAAGTATTGGGTTTTTCCGACTAGAAATTCTCAGTACTAGCCCGGAGTTGGAAGTTGGCGGTGTTTCACCCCCGTGCCTCGGAGACCACGTTAAGCCGTCGGCCCCGGCTATTATGACTAATTAACATGATAATAGTCTTTAAAGCCCGCCAACCCGCATTGGAGCAGGTAGGTCTAAGCTCTAATTTCCTTTCTCCTATGAGAGTGGAGGCCTGTGCCCAGCAGTGGGACGTTAATATGCTGTAGTGGATATTTTGGTTTGGATTGCTTTAATTTACCCGAGGATCTTGTTATAGTTAGTATTGTTCCTCCACGAGTCAGACCTTGACTACGATCTCATCTCAGTACCTAAGTGATGATGCGGTCTAAGATGGCAGTGGACTAACCTTTTATGGGTATATCCAAACCCTATTTCGATCATACCTTAGGTGAACAGTTTAGTCAATTACTCAATAGTTTCTATTACTTAAGTTAGGAGTTATATTTATAGTTTAGTTTTATATTAAATATTGTAAAAGGAGATCCACAAATGGTTTCTACACGGCGTTGCACCGTTATTATTGAACTCTAAATCACTTGGCGGTGATGTTAGTTTTTTTTTTTTAAATTTATTTATCATCCAGCTTAAATCTGTCCTAACAGGTATAATCTAACGCGATAGACCAAGACAAAAAACATATAGCTATATTATATATGAAGTTTACCCAACCCCACGACGATTTGACAAAAAATAGAATTAATATGAATATGTAATATTTAACAGAAACTTTAAAAAAATCATAACAATAATACCAACAAATGTTGACACATTAGGTATGTGGAAAAGCTTTAAGCTGAAAAAATTGTCTGAAAGGTAAAAAGTGAATTGCGTTCGGTAAGCCGGCCATACATTTCGCGAGCGCATTTCCACTTTTATGAGTGACAGCTACGCTCGGCGGAAATCTCGCTCATATGTCACCCGCTACCAGCGGCAGACGGAACAAGAGCTGACGACCTCCGTGGCACAGTGTGTAGCACTGTTGTCTTAACGTGCGGAGGCCCCGGGTTCGATCCCCGGCAGGGTCAATTTGGGAATTTATAATTTCTGAATTTTCCCTGGTCTGGCCTGGTGGGAGGCTTCGGCCGTGGCTAGTGTAAGGATAATTCCAGAAGTGGGTGAATAATTATTAAATTGCTTTTAAATATGTTTGTACTCTCTTTAAAACTTGCACGAGCGAATGGTCACAACGTGTAGCGGTTTCACGAGAGATTTAATGTAAAAACTTGATTAAACTTTAAAGAAAATATTCATTTGATCCTGCCACGATTGCTATCGTTAAGCTCTAAATCAAATTACGATCTAAACACAAAAGTATTCAATAATCGCTGAGTCTGTTGGTAACAGACTAACTTTCAAACGTCAAAATATTCGTATTTATGCAAATTATCCCAATATGGCGTATCCCCGCAAAAGAACGAACCGAGTGAAATACATCGAATGAGTCAAATATCAATTTAATTAAACCTTCGTCAATAAATAAATTAACAATCTTTTAACTTTTCTAAAAAATCAATTCAAATTTAAAATCAAAGCTGACCCTAGTTACCACCCTACCGGCAAAGACGTGCCCCCAAGCGATTGCGCGTTCCGGTACGATGCCGTGTAGAAACCGAATAGGGGTATGGGTTTGATATAACAGCCAGTCGCGACTGTGTGGCTGGAGCGATGACAAGCAACTGAAAAACTGGGGATTTATAAGCTGATGAACAGTTCAATTCAATTCAATACTTATTATTTATTAAAATTAATACTAATATGTAGCGTCAAAGCATAAGCAGCGTCAAAGCTACACAGTCAAATCTGATCAAGATCGTCTCTGTGGAAAGTTGGTTTAGATGATAAATGATAAATGATTTATTTATTTTATGTAGGACAACTTGTGTCACTTATGAAACGTTAAGACTCTACCACCGGTTCGGAAAGGTGATTCTACTGAGAAGAACCGGCAAGAAACTCAGCAGTTACTCTTTTCATAGAAAAGAAAAGGTTACAATATGTAGACAACACAACACATACGTTACAAGTATTACACTGACTTGTGGGTCACTGGATGCGAGGCCGGTTGCTTCCATGACACTTTTTCATTAATGAAAATCATGGATAGTGTAATAACCTCAACTTAACAAATGCTGTTTAACACAGTTTTTAAATCTATGTAATGGCAAATCCAGAAACTCTTTGGGAACCATGTCATAAAAGCGTACACTCGACCCCACAAAGGATTTCTGCACCTTACGAACACGATACGATACTGTTACAACCGACTAGCACTTTAGTAGACTTCACCACTACAGCCCATTAACGTCCCACAGCTGGGCACAGGCCTCCACTCTCACAGGAGAAAGGAAATTAGAGCTTAGACCCACCGCGCTGCTCCAATGCGGGTTGGTGGGCTTTAATGATTATTGTCATGTTAGGGATAATAACGGAGACCAACGAGGCAGTTTACCAAAATGTAATTTTCTTGTATTAAGAGTCACATAAGAAGTTATTCTATATATTGTGAGCACACAAATCGACTGTTTAACTCACATCACAATACGTGGAAACGCTGTAACAAAAAAAACAATGCTGAATGTTAAATTACATAAAGTGACCGCTAAATATGACGCTGACACAAACTCATCTTTCGCAAAAAACATTCCGAACGCTAACTGACTTGCAGTTGTGGTGTAGATGGCACCATTTTCGGCCCGAAAAATAGACAGTCATATATCATGTTGAACGACCGAAATGGCTCATGTCACCCCTCTAATGTTGGAGCGTTTGAGCAACACGTTATATCCTAAAGGGCCTTTATGTTTTTGTTTTTCAAAGATATTTCTATCTCGATATCAGCGTCCTATTCACTGAGCTCGCTCTGGAAAGCGATTTCGATTTCCATTCGAATTATTTCGATAAAATTGAGCTAGCTGTGTTTCTCGCTGATTTTCTTTTGGAACCACTCTAAGAAATTCATCAGGAAATGCTCCAGTTTTCGAGATAACTCAGTTATTTTTATATTGTAAATGTAATTTGAGATTTTGACATTTTAATAATTTATTTATATTTTCATTTTATGCTAACATTACTAGATCAATTAATTATTTATAATCTTTTGTATGTTGTTGCATGCCCAAGAGGCAATGTACAATGCAATAAATGACTTTTAATAAAAAGTTGTCTATATCATCCTCCAGGTCTTTTCACCTACATACTCAACTAAATACATTAAATCTTACATAACTTATATACTATACTAACACACTATTAACTTTAACATTTCTAATATTAAAGCAGGATAATCTTTGAATATAAATTGTAATCGGTTTTAAGCCAAAGGACCTGCGCACATGGAGAGAATATTCCTGTGACGAAAAGAATATTAAGAGTAAATATTATGACAATAAAATTTAAATTTAAATGCTTAAAAAGCATACCGGTAGTGCCTCAAGTGTTTTTGTACCTACGATGATCGTCATTGAAATTTCAATTTTATTGTCATATGATTAAGTTATATTTCTATTCGTCGCATGAAAATCCAGTGCCGTGCTGTATAAGTAAGTACGCAGCCTAAAGTTAAACATCAAATAACCTAAGCCTGACTTAGGCAAAGCCGAAGGTACTTTAGTTTTTTTGTGGCTCACTTTAGCTCCGGTAATGGCTGACGTTTGAGGCTGGCGGGCCGGAGATTATTGAGACGCTGCTAAGAGATAGATTATAATATTATTTAACGACTTATATGACGAAACTATACCAGCCTGCCTCGTTGGTCTAGTGGTTGGCATGTTCGACTGCGGCCGACGAAGTCCGGAACCTCGTCGGCCGCAATCGAACAGTTGGAGTCCCGGGTCGGGCCATTACAAGTATTGGGTTTTTCTGACTAGAAATTCTCAGTACTAGCCCGGAGTTAGGAAGTTGGCGGTGTTTCACCCCCCGTGCCTCGGAGAGCACGTTAAGCCGTCGGTCCCGGTTATTATAACTAACATGATAATAGTCGTCAAAGCCCGCCAACCCGCATTAAAGCAGCGTGGTGGGACTAAGCTCTACTTCTCTCTCTCTCATGAGAATGGAGGCCTGTGCACAGCAGTGGGACGTTAATGGGCTGTAGTGGTGGTTATGACGAAACTCCTGGCTAGACATTATTTAGAAAGCACAGGTACCATACAGCGGAAGATTATGTAAATGTACAGGAGCATGGATTTGACTCGCATCAACAATGCTTAGGACTGCGGTTTTTTATGTATCTACAGTATACCCATTGTTGTAATTGCACCTAAATTATTTTTTTTAAAAGAGGAACCACCTTTTTTCTTACTGGTTCTTCTCGGTAAAAACGGTATTCCGAACCGGTGATACATACACTCGACGATTCAAAAGCACTCGTCAAAGTCTACTTGGACAAAAAAGATTTGAGTTTGAGTTTAAAGCTTGACAGGTTTAGCCAAGTTTCGTCAGTGCACATCTGATTTGCACAGTTGATACTTTGCACTTTACATCAGTGTACGCTTGATTGCGTTGGGTAAGCAACGTTGATCCACGTCTGTTATTGGAAGGGCGGTGGTGGTGGGCGGTCTTTAGTTGATCTTCAAGTTCGTTCACTTCAATTAAATCTTCAAGATTTTCTCTTTGAAACAAAATGATGTACATACAGGTTCATTTTTTGAGGTACGGAAGTAAATTTGGTCTGTAACTCAAACTGATTTCTTGTAAGACAACATGCATCATTTATATGCTACATCTTGGACTCTAGCAGCTATTCATCAAGCAGATTATAATGAGAATAGCCGGCAAAAAACTGATGCATTATTAAATTTTTTAAACTCAGCTTATACTTTATTGAAAACATAATTGACTCATCTAGATTGGTAATCGATGGAAAACATATACCATTATTTTATAAACATGTACAATATAAAGCAATAATGTAACAATTTATAAAACTGTCTTGCGGGAACTATATTAGAAAAAAGCGAACACTCAATAATCCGCTGTGGTCAACTATTTTTGGTAATAATAGGCGGTATTACATACTTCCGTCCCATGTAATTCCATCCGCAGTATATTATAGAGTAAGTCGATATTACATAAATCCAGTGGATCCATTGTAACGCGGAATCCCCAGAGGATCCGCTGAACGAGGATTTCACTTACCTCCCCTCCACCCCCCTCCTTGCGTTGATGATAGCTGATATAATATATTGGTGTGATAAACACTGTGACTTTTCTTTTCGAGACAAAAAAGTAAATAGTATTTTTGTGTTTTACCATTAAGTTTTTTTTATGCAACGGAAGGAGCTTGTGTCTTCCGTGATACAGGAAATTAATGTTGCAAATTGAATTTCTGTAGCCAGGAATTATCGGAAAACTGTAGACGGCTATTTTTTCCACCGGACAA
This sequence comes from Erebia palarica, assembly GCA_964035005.1. Taxonomy (NCBI): domain Eukaryota; kingdom Metazoa; phylum Arthropoda; class Insecta; order Lepidoptera; family Nymphalidae; genus Erebia; species Erebia palarica. The sequence goes on from OZ035985.1 coordinate 38,757,840, forward strand.
CGTATTTTTTACCAGACTTTTCTATTACTAGCTGTTGCCCGCGACTTTGTATAAATTATTAATATTATAAAAATCTTTATTGCACACAACTACATGGACATAAAAAAGACAATAAAACTACGACCAGGACAACACATTATGCAAAGGCGGTCTTATCGACTAAGGCGATCTCTTCCAGACAACCTTTGGAGACAGGAGAAGAGAATACAAACGGGATGGTGCGTAAACTACAAATAAAATAAACTATATGTATCAACTACATACAATGCTACCTACATACAAAACATACATACGTACATGAGTTTAAATATATACGTTTGTAAATAAATTTTGTACTATAAACATAAAACATATGTATATATATGAATAAATATGAAATATTAAGGTTTATCTTTAATTTTCCGGGATAAAAAGTAGTATACGTGTTATTCCAGACTATAGTCTACCTATGTGCCAAAATTCATCCATTTCCATTCTACCGTTCTGGCGTGATTTAGTAACAAACATCCACCCATCCATCCAAACCATCCAATTTATAATATCAATGTAGATGATGAATGTGTGTACTTAAATGCCTTTACTTATTTGTCCACACTTTAATAATAATTAATATATTTTTGTAAAGAGCAATCGCTGAGTTTCTTACTGGCTCATCTCTGCAGGAATGGTATTCAGAACCAGTGGTAGAATCACGCTTTCACAAATCTATTAGCATTACCAATATTAATACTAATATTGGTAACAAGTCATAATTAAAAATAATTAAAAATACGACTGCCCTGCCAAAAAACGAAATAAAAAGTTAAAATCACATTTTTATTAAATGATATTTTTTTGTGAATCACTGCATATTGAACTATAGTGTTATATATTTTTGGAATTCACTCATCATTTTCTAGATGATGGTTATATAGTTAATCTTATTTGCGATTTTTTTTTCAACTTTAATCTTTAATGCGGGACCATGGTCACCCCAACAATTTTTTTTAAATTTTACTAGCCTATGTCACCCGGAATAAGCTAGGGATTCTAAGGATACCTCATTTATCAAAATCGGTTCAGGCGTATTGAAGTTATGGTGGAATATACAAACTCACATACATAATACATACATACATACATGAACCCTGAAAACAATATACTCCTTTTTTCAGGCAGTCGTATAAAAAAAGAGTCCTAACTATTGAAAAAGTAACGTGGGAAACATAATCAAGTAAATGTCAAAGCCAAACAAATACCTTCCATGCAACAATATCTCAAAGTTCCACCCACTTTGGAGCAAGGTGGAGTAACATGGAGCCACGTGGAGCAAAATGAGAAACGGGTTTACCTGTCACTTGCACGGCCAATCTCTTGAACTAGGTGTAGTTTGCACTGGCCAGTTACATTGTCCTTTTAGTTGGACTTCGGAAGTATAGAAAACTTCAGGAGACTTGTTTGAAGTTTTTGTTATAAAACAGTTTTATGCTTGCGACTTCGTCCTGGTGAAGTATTCGTGGAAACTGTGTTATTTTTCACGATGAAAAGTCGCCGTCTTTGGAATTCAAGGCATCTCTGTACTAATTTACGTCAAAATTGATTATAAGTATTATTATACATAAATGGGTCGTGAAAAGGTAATACACAGACAAATAAACAGACGGGCTGATAGATTAGTGACAATTTTATTTCCAGCGTTGTATAGCTTAAGTAGAAAATTCCCTTACTAAGTTCATCCAATATTACATCTATACATAAGCTTACTAGTATTATAAATGCAAAAATTTTGGAAGGATGGATGTTTGTTACTCAATCACGCCAGAACGGCTGAACGGATTTGGATGAAATTTGGCCTAGAGGTAGACTATAGTCTGGAATAACACGTAGACTGCTTTTTATCCCGGAAAATAAAAGAGTTCCCGCGGAAATCGAAAACCTTAATCCACACGGACGTGGTCGCGGGCATCGGCTAGTTAGTACTATGAAATACTTATTTCAAGGCTGCACTTCTACCCGATCATAATACAAGCATTGTTGCAAAGGACAACTAAAGCTTAAGAGGACTCGAGGCCTTCCAAGAAGCAGCGGCTAATAAATGACCCTTTCGAGTCCTAACTCTTAATATTATTGATACCCTCTCTTTGATAATGCTCCACTTTGACGTTGTTTTGTACCAATGGAAGAAAGATTAGATTCCAATTACTTTTACAGACTAAGAGATAAAACATAATACTACAAAACAATATTTTTTACCGACTACTTTATTACAACATATTTAGTTGGAAAAAAAATAGTCTGACAGACAAACAAATTAACTTGTAAGGAGCGCGTGCACTAGAAGACAGGATAAAACGTCCGCGTCCATGTGTCCCAATGTGTTTTCGGTCTAAAGGATCAAAAGTGCTACCGAACTGTTTACCTCGCGTAAAACAGCTGACTGCCAACCATCCCTAGTCAAAGAGGCTTGAGAGAAGAGTGTGCATTTACATTGCCTCACACCCAGCCAGATATCCAGCACGATTGACCAACGATGATAATGATGTCCTCCAGGCCGATTTCGGCCACGGTGACTGCTTGAGGAGAACTCCTAGTCTGATGTACTGCCCTATTATGTGCCCTCATGTGGCTAGACCGACGATACTAAGACGGTGGTGCGAAGTGGCTGGATGAAGTAGGCTGAGGACCAGGTGTGGTGGCATTCTTTGAGAAAGGTCTATGTTCAGCAGTAGGCATTTGCTGGCTATGATGAAATGATGAAATGCTTTTCTGATGAAATGCTCAGCGATACCGGGAAGAAGTAGATGAAGATCGGAGGAGGTTTTTAGTCCGTAGGTCACAAAATATCTTAGAGTGAAGTCGGGCATACCAGTTACTGGCATCCATGTGGATTTTCCTCCTCCATAAAAAAAACAAATTATGAAATGAAATTTATTTGCTATGATTTATTTTTTATGATGATGATGATAATGATGTTTGCCTCATACCGAAGAGCACAGCGATGTTGCTGAGAGCCGCTGGGTACAAGCGACAGAAGATCTTTTTCTGTGAAAATTCCTGCAGGAGGCATTCGACAAGCAGTGATCGTCTATCGGTTAACTAACAAACGATGTGCTTTGACCCTAAGAACCACCACCACCACTACTACAGCCCATTAACGTCCCATTGCTGGGCACAGGCCTCCAGTCTCATAGATGAGAGGGAACTAGAGCTTAAACCCACCACGTTGCTCCAATGCGGGTTGGCGGGCTTTGACGACTATTATCATGTTAGTGATAATAACCGGGACCGACGGCTTAACGTGCTCTCCGAGGCACGGGGGTGAAACACCGCCAACTTCCGTTTACTTAATCAATTTCTATACACCTCTGCGTTTCTGCGAATGTTGAAAAACTTTCCTTGCCTCTCTGTGTCATTTTTCGATTGTACATTTCGCGTTCCACTCACCTCCCTTTTATTAGGGTTCCGTATCGAAGTGGTAAAAATGGAACCCTCATAGGGGGGTTACCACCCCTAAGTCTGTACATCTATCACACCTGCTTATTTCAGTAATTACTAATGCCTTCAACTTATTAAAATATTTTGAATAATGCTCGCCCAACTATTACTGCTATTATGAACGAATTCAAAGAGTAATAATTTATTGTAGCGACTGCAAAACTGGCCCTATTTTTTGATCAAAGCGGGCTTACTATAATATGAACGGAGAAATGATATGAAATAGCTTAATTTGCTTATCGTGCTATTTTGAAGCCAGCCATAATTTTCACAAACAAACTAATTTGGAGCAGTAACCAAACAAAATGTATTTGTTTACTAGACGATGGATGGAGGATTGAGATTTTTGATTCCTGCGGGAACTCTTTAATTTTCCGGGATAAAAGGTAGCCTATGTCCTTCCCCGGGATACAACCTATGAGTGTGCCAAATTTCATCAAAATTGGTTGAAAAGATGGGCCGTGAAAGCGTAGCAGACAGACAGACACACTTTAGCATTTATAATGTTAGTATAATAGTATGGATATGGATAGTAAGGATGTGACGATACTACAAAATTTTTTGTTAAATAGTTTTTCCAAGCTGCGGAACCCTCGTGGCCGTGCTTGTTTCGCCCTTAACCGGGTTTTTCGATTGTACATTTCGCGTTTCGTTCGCCACTTCTTATTATTCAACGAAGCGCGCTTTACTTTTAATATTACAATTACCTTTTCACAAGCGCGACTATTATCCGCCTGCCATTTTCACTCCGTCCTGCATTTATTTTATTCGCGATAAAATATACATTTGAAATTACTGTGTTTTTCTAACTCTTTCGCAGTTATAATAAACCCATACCACTATTCGGTTTCTACACGGCATCGTTCCGGAACGCTAAATCGCTTGGCGGCACGTCATTGCGTGTAGGGTGGTAATTAGCCACGGCCGAAGCCTCCCACCAGGCCAGACCAGGGAAATTTCAGAAATTATAAATTCCCAAATTGATCCTGCCGGGGATCGAACTCGGGACCTCCGCACGTTAAGGCAACAGCGCTACACACTGCGCCACGGAGGTCGTCAAAAATTAAGTTTTTCGTTGATGTTTAGGTCGCGATTTGATTTCTAGGTGACGATAGCAGTCGAGCCCTAAAATCAAGTGAGTCTTTAAGTTCAGTTCAGTGCATTAATATAATAAATAGGCCTCTACACGTTGTTACAATTTACTCGTGCAAGTTTCAATAAGAGTACAAGAATATCAAAAGCAAATTAATACCTAATTCTGGATTGACACTTAAACAGTGATGATGCCGTCTAAGAGTAAACTGGTAGAGGTTGCAGTTGTATTAAATCCTTACCCCTAATCAGCATCATAAAAGAAAAAGTTCGGAAAGTCCCATTTGCTCTCAATTGTACACTTCTGTAAATGTAAATTTCTGTCTGTCTCTGTCTCTCTCTCTCTGAGAATATCTAAATAAATAAATAAAGTAGTTATGAACTGTGTACATACTTAAAAAGTAAATGTGGTCGAAGTTATGGAACATATACACGTTTGTTATTGTATATCTCTGGCCAAAATTATACAATTATATTAAGACAGCCAATGAAGCGAAAAGCGTCCCTAAATCCGGGTCATAGCACAAGTATTGTTCAAAAGAACAATCGAAGCTTAAGCACGAAGACAATCCGAGTCTGTCAGCTAATACAGCTGACCCGCGAACAACGCCGTGATTTATCTGCTGACACGACCAGCGGCGCCACGGTAAGGGTGTTTGTTCATGAGCCACCGTACCATACGACAAAATGCGGTGACAGTGATAGATAGACAGATAGACAGTGAGAGAGTATAGCACAAGTATTGTTCAAAAGAACAATCGAAGCTTAAGCACGAAGACAATCCGAGTCTGTCAGCTAATACAGCTGACCCGCGAACAACGCCGTGATTTATCTGCTGACACGACCAGCGGCGCCACGGTAAGGGTGTTTGTTCATGAGCCACCGTACCATACGACAAAATGCGGTGACAGTGATAGATAGACAGATAGACAGTGAGAGAGTATAGCACAAGTATTGTTCAAAAGAACAATCGAAGCTTAAGCACGAAGACAATCCGAGTCTGTCAGCTAATACAGCTGACCCGCGAACAACGCCGTGATTTATCTGCTGACACGACCAGCGGCGCCACGGTAAGGGTGTTTGTTCATGAGCCACCGTACCACACGACAAAATGCGGTGACAGTGATAGATAGACAGATAGACAGTGAGAGAGTATAGCACAAGTATTGTTCAAAAGAACAATCGAAGCTTAAGCACGAAGACAATCCGAGTCTGTCAGCTAATACAGCTGACCCGCGAACAACGCCGTGATTTATCTGCTGACACGACCAGCGGCGCCACGGTAAGGGTGTTTGTTCATGAGCCACCGTACCACACGACAAAATGCGGTGACAGTGATAGATAGACAGATAGACAGAGTGAGAGAGTATAGCACAAGTATTGTTCAAAAGAACAATCGAAGCTTAAGCACGAAGACAATCCGAGTCTGTCAGCTAATACTGCTGACCCGCGAACAACGCCGTGATTTATCTGCTGACACGACCAGCAGCGCCTCGGTAAGGGTGTTTGTTCATGAGCCACCGTACCATATGACAAAATGCGGTGACAGTGATAGATAGACAGATAGACAGTGAGAGAGTATAGCACAAGTATTGTTCAAAAGAACAATCGAAGCTTAAGCACGAAGACAATCCGAGTCTGTCAGCTAATACAGCTGACCCGCGAACAACGTCGTGATTTATCTGCTGACACGACCAGCGGCGCCACGGTAAGGGTGTTTGTTCATGAGCCACCGTACCACACGACAAAATACGGTGACAGTGATAGATAGACAGATAGACAGAGTGAGAGAGTATAGCACAAGTATTGTTCAAAAGAACAATCGAAGCTTAAGCACGAAGACAATCCGAGTCTGTCAGCTAATACTGCTGACCCGCGAACAACGCCGTGATTTATCTGCTGACACGACCAGCAGCGCCTCGGTAAGGGTGTTTGTTCATGAGCCACCGTACCATATGACAAAATGCGGTGACAGTGATAGATAGACAGATAGACAGTGAGAGAGTATAGCACAAGTATTGTTCAAAAGAACAATCGAAGCTTAAGCACGAAGACAATCCGAGTCTGTCAGCTAATACAGCTGACCCGCGAACAACGCCGTGATTTATCTGCTGACACGACCAGCAGCGCCTCGGTAAGGGTGTTTGTTCATGAGCCACCGTACCACACGACAAAATGCGGTGACAGTGATAGATAGACAGATAGACAGAGTGAGAGAGTATAGCACAAGTATTGTTCAAAAGAACAATCGAAGCTTAAGCACGAAGACAATCCGAGTCTGTCAGCTAATACTGCTGACCCGCGAACAACGCCGTGATTTATCTGCTGACACGACCAGCAGCGCCTCGGTAAGGGTGTTTGTTCATGAGCCACCGTACCATATGACAAAATGCGGTGACAGTGATAGATAGACAGATAGACAGTGAGAGAGTATAGCACAAGTATTGTTCAAAAGAACAATCGAAGCTTAAGCACGAAGACAATCCGAGTCTGTCAGCTAATACAGCTGACCCGCGAACAACGCCGTGATTTATCTGCTGACACGACCAGCGGCGCCACGGTAAGGGTGTTTGTTCATGAGCCACCGTACCACACGACAAAATGCGGTGACAGTGATAGATAGACAGATAGACAGTGAGAGAGTATAGCACAAGTATTGTTCAAAAGAACAATCGAATCTTAAGCACGAAGACAATTCGAGTCTGTCAGCTAATACAGCTGACCCGCGAACAACGCCGTGATTTATCTGCTGACACGACCAGCGGCGCCACGGTAAGGGTGTTTGTTCATGAGCCACCGTACCACACGACAAAATGCGGTGACAGTGATAGATAGACAGATAGACAGAGAGAGAGAGTATAGCACAAGTATTGTTCAAAAGAACAATCGAAGCTTAAGCACGAAGACAATCCGAGTCTGTCAGCTAATACAGCTGACTCGCGAACAACGCCGTGATTTATCTGCTGACACTACCAGCGGCGCCACGGTAAGGGTGTTTGTTCATGAGCCACCGTACGACACGACAAAATGCTGTGACAGTGATAGATAGACAGATAGACAGAGTGAGAGAGTGTAGCACAAGTATTGTTCAAAAGAACAATCGAAGCTTAAGCACGAAGACAATCCGAGTCTGTCAGCTAATACAGCTGACCCGCGAACAACGCCGTGATTTATCTGCTGACACGACCAGCGGCGTCACGGTAAGGGTGTTTGTTCATGAGCCACCGTACCATACGACAAAATGCGGTGACAGTGATAGATAGACAGATAGACAGTGAGAGAGTATAGCACAAGTATTGTTCAAAAGAACAATCGAAGCTTAAGCACGAAGACAATCCGAGTCTGTCAGCTAATACAGCTGACCCGCGAACAACGCCGTGATTTATCTGCTGACACGACCAGCGGCGCCACGGTAAGGGTGTTTGTTCATGAGCCACCGTACCACACGACAAAATGCGGTGACAGTGATAGATAGACAGATAGACAGTGAGAGAGTATAGCACAAGTATTGTTCAAAAGAACAATCGAAGCTTAAGCACGAAGACAATCCGAGTCTGTCAGCTAATACAGCTGACCCGCGAACAACGCCGTGATTTATCTGCTGACACGACCAGTGGCGACACGGTAAGGGTGTTTGTTCATGAGCCACCGTACGACACGACAAAATGCGGTGACAGTGATAGATAGATACTATGAGAGAAACAATAAATTGAAGTTAAGTTGTATATGTTACCGTAAGATTGTAAAAACCGTTAGATTAGGCCAGACCAGGGAAAATTCAGAAATTATAAATTTCCAAACCCGATCGAACCCGGGACCTCCGCACGTTAAGGCAACAGCGCTCAACACTGCGCCACGGAGGGCGTCAAATAAGTGCCTGTAAGAAACAAATATGAACTTGCTGACGACGCATCACACGACTTTCGACACCTTTACCATAAATATTCCGCCTGTGTGGTTGCAGAATCGTCACTCCTGGAAGAATAATACGAGTGTCACGTCGTGTGCAGTACGTCGTGTGTTGTGTATCGTGTCGTGTCGTACGTCGTGTGTTGTGTATCGTGTTGTACGGTGGCTCGTGCATAAACGCCCTAAGGCGCCGCTTCAACGTCAAGTTATTTGTTATTTAATACAATAATGTCTCTTCATTTCTTAACTCAGTATCCTTGAGAGCGATTTTGAATACGCTCCCAGCATCTGTACGTGCTCAATCGTTTTTTGAGATTCCATAATAGGTTGGCTCTAATTAGAAATGGGAGCTTTCTTTTTGACACGTGTAAGTCAAGGTTTGTTATTGAAATAACTAACTGTTTTTGCATGTATTACGATTGTTATCTACCAACAGTGTAATGAATTTAAATCCCAGATTTTGGATGTGCAAATGATGAACTCTACTTGTAGTTCTCGGTATTTGATCGGTAGACAGTCAGAGCAAATCTTAGTCAAAATACCTTGGACTCTGGAAAAATGAGAATAAAGGAAAAATAAGATTGTTTGGCTTAAAATATATGCTGCAAAAGATTAAAAGCAATATAACGCCAGCTTTGTAAAGTGGCCGCGTCAGAAGGTTAGGAAATCAAGAAAGTAACAAGGTCGGGTCTCACGTCGTCGAGGGAAGCTCGCTCGTACGTACACTTCAGTTCAGAAACGTTAAAAAGCTTTCTCCGCCTCTGCCGCTGGCGTTTTCCAATTGTACTTTTCACGCCCCGCTTGACACGACGTCTTTTTTTTTTATTCCGTAACGCGAATGAGAAACGCTTAACTTTTAATATCACAATTACCTCTACGCTGCGGTTGAACGGCCATTTTGTTTTTGCAGTTGTTTGCTTTTCGCAAAATAAATACTGCGTTGGGAATAAACGCTTATTGGTATTTCGGTTGATTTCATTACAGAGGCGTGACAGTGTGTGTAATGGTTTTTGTATTTGTTATGACAATTTTATGATTCGAATATTAATTATCAATCACACTGGAATGTTTTGGACGAAATCGTTGATACACTAATAATGTGATTGCTGGGAGATTATTTAAACCATTATTTATAGTAAGACTAGGTGATTCCCGCGATTTCGTCCACGTGGATTAGGATTTTTTGATTTCAGCGGGAACTCTTTAATTTTCCGGGATGAAAAGTAGCCTATAATTATGCTATTCCAGACTACAATCTATCTCTGTGTCAAATTTCATCCAGATCCGTTCCGCCATTTTGGCCTGATTGAGTAACAAACATCCATCAATCCATCCATCCATACGTCCATCCAAAGTTCCAAACTTTCGCTTTTATAATATTGGTATACATTAATTAACAATGGTACAGTATTTTATACAAAAATAGTAAGAAAAGTGATTTTATATAATATTTCTGGGAAGGGAATCACTCAACACAGACAGGAATTCCGCGAAACATAAAAATATAAAAGAGGTTTTTATTAAAAGTTCCTCCGTCAATTTGCATAAAGGAAGTCGTCGCTAACAAAGCCGCCTATAGCGAGAGCCGGGCGATATAATCGATTCTCACATAAAAAAATTGCACTAGGTGCTAACTACAACCTTTTCCGCGAGGATTTTCCTTTTTTCTGGGGGCCTAACCCGTTGTCCTAGATGAGCGACGGAAGCGACGCGACGCGATACGAGACCATAGAAAAACTACAGCCGTTGTCGCGTACATACGTCAGTTTTTATGGCGTCGCATCCATATCTATCTCTATTAGGAGAAAGGGTAAGGCTAGGGCGGATTTAGGTGGGCGGGCATACAGAATTGGACCCGGGACTTCCCACGTTAAGACAACAGCGCTCAAAACTGCGCCAGGGAGGTCATCTAAATCACATTTCTAGTATAGAACCGACAGCGAGATATACGTACGTGTTTTACATGTCTTATGTTATTGATGTTGACTGCCTCGTTTGTCTAGCGGTTAGCGTAGTCGACTGCGGATCACGAGGTCCTGGGTTCAATTCCCGGTCGGGCATAAAAAGGTATAGGGTTTTTCAATTAAGAAATTCTCAGTGCCAGCCTGGAGTTGGAAGTTGGCGGTGTTTCACCCCCGTGCCTCGGAGAGCACGTTAAGCCGTCGGTCCCGGTTATTATCACTAACATGGTAATAGTCGTTAAAGCCCGCCAACATTGGAGCAGCGTGGTGGGTCTAAGCTCTAATTCCCTCTCTCCTATGAGAGTGGAGGCCTGTGCCCAGCAGTGGGACGTTAATAGGCTGTTGTGGTGGGATGTTATTGATGTGTAGTTGATAATTTGATAGTTAAGATTCGAGGAACGTGCTCTAAGTATAATTGTGATCACACACAGAATACTGATCATAACCCTACTGTTGTCGGCTAAACAAACAGAACACTAGCATTTATAATATTAGCGAGGATTTGGGCGTGACACGGAATGAAACTCGATAAGTGGATGAAAATTCGCGAACAGAATAAACATCGCCGAATACTTTTTGCTCCGTCCTCGATCGTTATTTATTATTTATGGAAATAGACCTGGGAAACTCTATCGAGGGAAGGTTGTCATATTATTTTTCTTAAAAAAAAAACGTAATGTCCCCCGGTGCGGCGAGCGCTTGTCATGCAAATTTATGCGATCCGTTTTAGCGTTCGTTTTTAAAGCGATCGCGATTTCTAGACGGAATATTGAATCGCATTGCGAACAAAAAACAAGATCACACGATAGCGTAAGTCATGTTGCTTTGTCACGAATCATGTTAATTCTGAATAATGAATTAGAGCACGGAACTTTTTTTATACGACTGCCTGAAAAAAGGAGTATATTGTGTTCACGGTTCATGTATATACATACATGAACCATGAAAACAATGTATGTATGTATGTGAGTTTGTATATTCCACCATAACTTCTATACGCCTGAACCGATTTTAATAAATGAGGTATCATTAGAATCCCTAGCTTATTCCGGGTGACATAGGCTAGTAAAATTTTCAAAAAAATTGATGTGGTGACCATGGTCCCGCATTAAAGACCAAAGTTGAAAAAATATTTCGAATATAAGATTAACTATCATCTCGGAAATGATGAGTAAATTCCAAAAATATATACATTTTTGGAATCTATATAGTTCAATATCCAGTGATTCCCAAAAAATATAATTTAATAAAAATGTGAATAAGATTCTAATTTGACTAGATTAATTTAGATTTTTAACTTTTTTAGTTAATTTTTTGGCAGGGCAGTCGTATTTTTTAATTTCTTTAATTATTTTTAGTTTGACTTTGTTTCGGACAATCAAAAACGTCACACGCGGATAAAGAAATGGGCAACGTCTATAATAGAAATATAAATTTTATTATTAGTATCATCAAATATACAGAACAATGTATTCCTGACCCCTAAACTAGGCGGACCCGTATCTTAGGGGCCAGTGCCTTTCCAAACGTTGATTAAAATTATCGATGTACTTTCTAGAAACTAATAAAATTTTAATTTTATTTTCTCATCAATATTTTCATCGTTTCGTTGTTTGATCTATGCAAAAACACCTAAATTGTTGTTTGAGAACAATTTATGTTATTCTTCGATGAACGTGCTGTAAGTATAATTGTGATTACAGACAGAATACTAATAGCCCTACTTGTTTTGGCTGAACAAACAGAACACTAGCATTTATAATGTTAGCGCGGATTTGGGCGTGACACGGGTTCCGCACTCGGAATGAAACTCGATAAGTGGATGAAAATTCGCGAACAGAATAAATATCACCGAATACGCGAATATTAGAAGTTAATAACAAGCAGCAGAGTAAGGCGTAGAATATGTTTTTATTCAACTACTTAAGCACGTCTTATGTCAACTAATTCATTTCCGAGAGCGCTTGTGTGCTTAATTTTTTATACAACAAAAATGCATTTTTTTAACGAGTGGGAAAGCTTCATAACAGAAAAAAAATGTAATCTTTTCTTGCTAAATCATGAAATTCCGCAAAGTAACGCCTGATTCTATCCAAGGTTTTATTTTGGTAAAGTTTCTATATCTCAGCGCACTAGCTGAAGAATATTTATACAAGCCTTAATAATTAATAAGCCTCTATTCTAGTCTTAATAAATGGGCAGCTGTGTTAGTTTTTTTTTTAATTTTAATAATTAGTACAAGTACCGTATGAATTACTTCTATGTACTGTATGTACTAAGGAAAATTAATTTTACCGAATTTACTAGTATTGTTGTAGTCAGGCACTTTTATATGAAAGTGCACAGACTATGACGACAGGACGAAACTCGTTTCACATAATTATGTAAGCATAATTCCAGAAGTGGGCAATAATTAAATTGCTTTTAAATATGTTTCTACTCTCTTTAAAACATACACGAGCGAATGGTAACAACGTGTAGCGATTTAATGTTAAACCTTGATTTAACTCTAAAGAAAATATTCATCTGATCCGACCACGATTGCTATCGATAAGCTCTAAATCAAATTGCGATCCAAACACAAAAGTATTCAATAATCTCTGAGTCTGTCGGTAATAGACTAACTTTCAATCGTCAAAATAGTTACTCGTATTTATGTGAATAATTCCAATATGGCGTCCCCTTCAAAGAACGAACCGAGTGAAATACATCGAATGAGTCAAAAATCAATTTAATTAAACCTTCGTCAATAAATAAATCAACAATCTTTTATCTTTTCGAAGAATTCAATTCAAATTTAAAAGCAAAGCTGACACATACGACGCGAGTGTTTTGCGTGGACGTTTTTCATAGTGTGTGTGTCGTCCTCTACTCTAAAACCATTTTGCAGACCTGCAGAGTAGCTTGTAGCATGTGGAGTGTGTGTCATTTGTAACAAAACAAACTAAGTTGTTTTTACTTTGCTATATTAAAAAGAAAATTGTACTTCAAAAAAGGGTAATACGTGCAATTTATAATTTAAAACCGCGTGATTCCCTTAGAGAGAAATTAGTATTCTAACTGTAGCCTCGCAATATATTTACAGTAACATAATTTTTGTTAAACAGCACATCCATATTTACAAAAAAAAAATGCGATCTGCAACAGGCAAACCAGAGGCCGTAATAGGCTCGTGACTCCATCGCTCCGCCTCAAAAAATTCGGAAGGTCATTCGTGGGAATGAGCATTCTTTTCTATAACAAACTTCCACAACCTATTTTAAACTTGCCTATACACAAATTTAAGAAATCCATTAAAATTATGGTCTTGAAAAAAGCTTATTATACTGTTGAAGATTATGTAAATGATAGAAGAGCATGGATTTGATCACTCCAGCAATGCTAAGGACAGCGGTTACTTATGGATACATTGATATAATAATTGTAAATGAAATATTTATTTAAAAAGAGCAACCACCGAGTTTCTTGCTGGTTCTTCTCGTTAGGAATGGCATTCCGAACCAGTGGTAGATTCACTTGACGATTCAATAGTACTTGTAAAAGTTTGAATAAAAAAACATTTGAATTTGAATTTGAATTTGGTTTGGGTGGTGGCATCTTGTTACGTCTAGCCCGAATTTTGTTTCCATTATACTAATTTCAACCCAAAGTCAAGGAGCAAAAGGCTAAGTTTAAGTATTTTTTATCGAATTGGCTTCACTTCACTCCTTTGATATGGTTCGCCAAGATATACGCCTACGCTGAACGCACCCTTCAAATAATTATTTTAAAAGCTATCAATTATCTGAACCTTTGGTACGAACAAAAATGTTTTTTTAGTGAGTGGGAAGTCAATTTATTCCCTGGTGAAGATCATTGTTCAAGGTTTTGTTCAGCTATTTTGGGCGGTTTATTTTGGAATATAGATTTTTGAAGATATTCGATCTTGACAATTTTACCGGTCAGATATTTTAAGACTAAAATATCGCATTATGTGCAACGCACACCTGCAAAGGTATTCGTTTTTTACCACAACTTAAACGAAGCTTTATCTTATTTGGCCTTAAATAACAAAATTACCTACTGTTTTGTTTAAATTTCGACGGTATTTCAAAGTATTACGAAAAGAGTATACTCGTAGCTCTACTCCATCTCGTTGGGCCTTATTAGTTTCAACTTTTCCATAAATTTGTACATTCTTCACTTATTATTAAAATCAAGTGAGCATATCTCAATACTCAATACTCAATATCATTTATTCAATATAGGTACACTGTAGGTACACTTATTGACGTTAAAAATTACTTACTTATAAAACATGATGGTGATAATTGGTTACGGTATCTTAAAACTAAAGCTACGAGGGTTCCAAACGCGCCCTGGTCTGAAAAGAGCCCACAACAAACTCAGCCGGGTTTTTCTTTTTATTATCATCATCTTAACTAAGGAACTATTAGAGCCATAGAGCAAATTATTACCAAGCTTCCTTGTCGTTTAAATAGTCCTTTACATGGTAATAAGATTTTTCAATGAGTTTACGTTTTACATTAACTTTGAACTTATTCAGATACATCTTTAACATTTCTTCTGGGAGCTTATTGTATCGCCATCAAGAGCTAATTTTTTCATCGAATGAAAAAAAAACAACAACAAGTGTTAGGTAGATTGTTACATCAAGAAGGGCTCCGTGGCGCAGTGTTGAGTGCTCTTGCCTTAACGTGCAGAGGTCCCGGGTTCGATCCCCGGCAGGGTTTGGAAATTTATAATTTGTGAATTTTCTATGGTCCGGCCTGGTTTCGGCTGTGGCTAGTTACCACCCTACAGGTAACAGACGTGCCGCCAAGCGATTTAGCGTTCCGGTACGATGCCGTGTAGAAACCGAATAGGAGTATGGGTTTGATATAACTGCCATGCCCCTAACAGGTTAGCCCGCTACCATCTTATACTGCATCTTCACTTACCATCAGGTGCGATCGCAGTCAAGGGCTAACTTGTAGTGGATAAAAAAAACATTTTATCAAGTTTCTTTACCGACATGTAACTTAAATGACACAGTACCCACGAAGGCATAATCGATGACGTCATAAATAAAATCCCGGCTACATTATGAGGCATTTAAGGGCAAGCGATTATATGAGGTCGGGTGAAATTGAGCGCCTTTAAGAGCCTGTCATTTATCATCTGTGTACGATATCATTACGTCATGTTCATCCCGAGTTACTGACGCTAAGAAAATCTTTGCATAAGACCATCTACATACTTACCGACTTACGGACATGATTCAGTCAGCATTTCATTCGAGACTTTAACCGCGAGCCATTAGTCAAGGAAATCTATCAAAATAATAATAATAAAAAATATTTATTTATTCAAAAAGAATGTACAATTTCCTTAAATTACCCTGGACCCCCAAACTAGGATATACCCGTGACTCCATGACTTGGTGGTCAGTCTCTTCCAAATTAATCTAAAGTGACAAAAAGGATAAAGAACCCATTACAATATCACAAAATAGTTACACATCTGCAGGATAACTATGCCTATGAATAGTTATTACAGACTAACTACAAAAATTAAGAGTAAATTAAGACAATTGTACCTATAATGCTATGGCCTTTGAACGCAGCGTTTGTGTTGCTGTTGTCACCATTCCCAATCGAGCAGATTACTTTTGTTTTTGTCAAAATTTTGCAGAGATACCACAAAGACGTACCTCGTAGCTTTAGTTCTAAGATACCGTAACTAATTATCACCATCATGCTGACTTCAAAGTTACATCTGTTTTTGAAGTCTTTCCTCGCCTCACTCACCAAATGGCGTTCTTAATCGTTGAATTCCTCACCTCATTCACCAAATGAATTCTACCAGCTCTTAATTAACTGGAGGATAACGTGCCTGAATGTTATAACGTTTTTAAATTCTGTCATGTTAACTGCTCTGACGTTATTAAAGCATTCAAATTAATTAACAATAAGAAGACAAATGTAAGTGGGGCATTTCCGTTAACGTTATAAAATCATTGATTGATATCGTTGCACCCAAGTTAGTTTAATTATTAATAATTTTAAGCACTGAATAAGTTTAAAGTTAATGTTAAACGTAAACTCATTAAAAAATCCTATTACCATGTAAAAGGTTACTTAAATGACAAGGAAGCTTGGCAATGATTTGATCCAATGACTCTGATAGTTTCTTAGTTAAGATGATTTGTGAAATGGTAAGAATGAAAAAAAACCCGGCTGAGTTTATTGTGGGCTCTTCTAAGACCAGGGCGCGTTTGGAAACCTCATAGCTTTAGTTTTAAGATACAATTACTGATTATCACCATTTATTTTACAATTAACTGGACGTTATTAAGTGTAATGTACCTACCTAAATTGAATAAACATTATTTGAATTAACTTGACTAAGTAAGTAATTGACATCAATATGTGTACCTACAGTGTACCTAAATTGAATAAATTTATATTTTACTTGATTGATTCGACGTGTAGTGTCGACCCATTTTCTGCTCTTATAATTTCGTTTAGTTAGGATAGTTAGTGAGTGAGTTAGGACTTTTTCTTTTACTAAAGGATGAATAAGTACGGTCGGTCCCCGTTCCGGCCACGGCCGACCGTACTAATGCTTCAACATATTAAATCTTAAGTTGGAGATGGAAGTTGGTACGTATGCAGATCTTTAGACCAGGGTTGTGAGCATCGGCCCTGGCCGGTTTATAAATGTTGCCCGCAAATACAATGAATTAAACCAACTGAGCGCCCTTCTGTAAGGGAAGCAAGAGGAAAGCAAAAGGGAAGGAAAATATTATTTTGTATTTCCCACAGACCCGTTGTGACCTTTTGCAAGTCATTTACTATGTATTAGATGTTTTACACACACACTGCGAGGGGGAATGCATACTAGTGACTGGTCAGGACAAAACGTCCATACAAAAGGTCCATACAAAGATATATAAAATGACGCGGACATTTCACGTGGACGTTTTGTGCTATCTAGCCCATAGTTTGTTTTTATATGATTGAAACTCGACTCGAAGTCGACTGAAAAAAGGAGTATACTGTTTTCAGGGTTCATGTATGTATGTATGTATGTGAGTTTATATATTCCACCAAACTTCTATACGCTTGTACCGATTTTGATAAATGAGGTATCGTTAGAATCCCTAGCTTATTCCGATTGACATAGGCTAGTTAAATAAATAAAAAAATAATGGGGTGACCATGGTCCCGCATTAAAGACTAAATTAAAAAAAAACTAAAATAAGATTCACTATATAATCATCATCTAGAAAATGATGAGTAGATTCCAAAAATATATAACACTATAGTTCAATATCCAGTGATTCACAAAAAAATATCATATAATAAAAATGTGTGTGTAAAAGGCTATGCAAATCGCTTCTTAAGGAAGTAAACTCCAAAAATAATATGGCAGGGCAGTCGTATTTTTTAATTCATTAAATTAATTGCCCTTATACAAATATCTTGAGCAATGCGTAGACTACATGTCATATTATTCCGTTTAGGTCGGTGCGTAGGTGATCTATGCTGAATCTGCTACGAAGCTACGAGCTTTACCGACTTGTTTGACTTACGACATTAATATTATTGATGTATAATGATTTTAAAACTCCATTCAACTCCAAACTCCAGAGTTTCTGGATTTGCCATTACATAGATTTAAAGACTGTGTTAAACAGCATTCGTTAAGTCGGGGTTATTACACTATCGATGATTTTATTAACGACAAAGTTGCATGGAAGCAACCGGCCT
Organism: Erebia palarica; assembly: GCA_964035005.1. NCBI lineage: Eukaryota > Metazoa > Arthropoda > Insecta > Lepidoptera > Nymphalidae > Erebia > Erebia palarica. The sequence goes on from OZ035985.1 coordinate 38,776,030, forward strand.
CGCATCCAGTGACCCACAAGTCAGTGTAATACTTGTAACGTATGTGTTGTGTTGTCTACATATTGCAACCTTTTCTTTTCTATGAAAAGAGCAACTGCTGAGTTTCTTGCCGGCTCTTCTCAGTACAATCAGCTTTTCGAACCGGTGGTAGAGTCTTTACGTGTCATAAGTGACACAAATTGTCCTACATTAAACAATAACTTGTCAGCTTTACTAGCAACTATTTTTACCAACCCGGGAATCGAACAAAGGAGCTAGTCAGCTGCAGTCGAATATGCTAACCACTATACCATTTATCGGATAGAAGCAGGCGTTACTTTGCAAAAGTCATGATAAGAAGTCAAGAAACAAGAAGCACCAAAACAGACAAATCTATGTAGTACAACGTGCAGCTTGCGATATGCACCCCCCGATATCAGAATCAGAATAGGGATGATGACAACTCAATCAAATTAGCAACTTTTTATCAAACTTAAAAACGCACTTCTAATAATAAAAAAATAATAAAAAAATAAGGAAGTTGTATGAAATTCACCATTGTGGCGTCATAAAATTTCATCGCACTTTTTTTCTTTAATCTATATTTTAAAATAGTTATCATACCTAAAACTAACTGGGGATGTGAATTTTAGTTCTTTTGGAAGACTGTCTACTTAATAATCAGTTAGAAATAATTTATTTTTGATATAGGCATCATCCCTATCTTACGCATCGCCATCCACCCACCACTACAGCCTATTAACGTCCCACTGCTGGGCACAGGCCTCCACTCTCATAGGAGAGAGGGAATTAGGAGCTTAGACCCACCACGCTGCTCCAATGCGGGTTGACGGGATATCTTCTAAAGCACTCTCAAAGTACGTCCCTTATTTACGAGTACGGCAAGTTTTGGCAGCTGATTATACCATCTTACTATTTTTGACCGACCCGGGAATCAAACACAGGACCTAGTCAGTAGCAGTTGAACACGCTAACCTCTAAACCAATGAGGTTGAAGGTGAAGGCCACGGAGGTCGTCAAAAAGTTCAGTTGATGCCAACTTTAAGTCCATGTAACTAACTGTTGTCAAGTTACAATCCTGTGAACATAAACTACGTTAAAAGGCAGCGGTGTGTATACATTAAAGTTTAATACTGGAATAAACTAGTGTCGGATTAGTGGAGGGAACTGCGATGCCACAGTCGCCTCCTCGAAATAATTGCTACAGAGAGATACTGGGATTTATTTACTTGGCTTTATACTGCCACTTTATTATCTAATTCTGTGTAATCAAATGGCTGAAACCAGATAATACTCTGTGGGAATAGAAATGGTAGTTGTATTTTGATTACTGTTGATTACTGACTTACAATATATATTAGATGATCTAAAGATATAGTGGTAGATTCACTCGACGATTCAAAAGTACTTGTAAAAGTTCATTTGAATAAAAAGCATTTTGAATTTTATTATGTCACCGTATATGGTGGTATATGGTATATTATGGCGGGCTTTTTAACGACTATTAATCATATTAGTGATAGTAACCGGGACCGACGGCTTAACGTGCTCTCCGAGGAACGGGGGTGAAACATTGCCAACTTTCTAACTGCGGGCTAGTGCTGAGAATTTCTAGTCAGAAAAACCCAATACTCAATTATGGCCCCACCTGGGACTTAAGCCAGGGACCTCGTGGGCCGCAGTCAAACATGCCAACCACCAGACCAGAGGCAGGCAGGTAGTAGGCTTACCAAAATAAAATTCCTTTTCTTCTGTGTACCAAATAAGTACTTAAAATAAATTAACTTTAAAGTCTGAGATGGTCGCGGCAAGACATCAACAAAACAACTAAATGAAGGCTATTCCAAAACGCTCTACTTAGCTCCTCACGAAATCTCTTGAATTGTGAATGTGCAAGTCTTCAAGTCCGGAACATTAATCCTTTAAAAAGTTTGCTAACCATTCGGAGGCAGGTTGCTTTTTGTTCGCGGATTGTTAAGAGATTATATAAGCTTTAGCTGTTATCCTTACGCAGAGCAGCTAATGACAGAAAGGTTTAATACTAAGAGTCGTCTGGTCCGTGCTTTGATTTTTCCAATATTCATGTACGGAGTGGAAACATGGACCATAAGGGCGAGAGAAAGGCAAAGGATAGACGCGTTCGAGATGTGGTGCTGGAGACGCATGTTAAGGATTCCTTGGACAGCCAAGCGTACAAACGCATCTATCCTGTCACAGCTAGGGTTAAAAACGCGGTTTTCCTCCATATGTTACCAACGCCTGCTCTCTTACTTCGGTCACATCATGCGACGAGGGAACGACAGCTTAGAAAGACTTATAGTGACGGGCAACACCGAGGGCAAAAGATCTAGAGGCCGCTCACCAACCAGATGTTCAGACCAGCTGAGAGATTCTAAGTGCAAATTTCACACCATTGCAAGATTGGCCTCCGATAGAACCCGGTGGAAAAATTTAATCCGCACAAGGTTGCAAAATCCTCAGGACCACGATCTTCAGCAATGAAGCAACGACTTGAGAGAGAGAGAAAAGGTCCCGGTTTGTAGTGTCTATCACTTGTTTGGAAAGCAGAAAAGAAGTCGACATTAAATTCAACTGTAACCTTATAATATAATTATTTATGCCGCTATCTAAATATAAGGCTTCTTAGCAATTTTTCATTAAAAAATCATAAAACTATACAGTATACTAGCGGATGTTGAAGATTACGTAAATGACAAATGAATTTATAATAATATTAAAAGAAAGATTTTTATTATTGTGATGAAATGATAATGCTAAGAAAACACTGAAATTATCTTAAAAACATGGGTCTCAAAATTTAAAAAAAATGCATGAAAGTTTGTCTCTAATAACATGGAACTAGAACTTAGAAAGAATTTTCAGAAATAAATAATTAATTTTTAACGGCGTGTGAAAAACTCTACATTACAAGTTAGAACTCACACGTAACAAAGCAAACGACCCCTACAATGCCCCAGAGGCCGTACTGCCAACGCTTAAAGCAATACTTAAGCAATATTACTCAAAACGACAGTTTGATGTCACGTACCTTGTCGTTCCTAAAATAAGGATTATAATTACATATTATTTGTAAAGAGCGGAAGAGCAATCTACGTAAATTATCTAATTACAAGAAATTTAAATTACCTCAAACTGATAATATATACGGGAAAATAAAATGTATGTATATCTTGGCCAAAATCATGAATGATTTACCTTTGTCGCTTCATAATATTAGTAACTTAAAAAAACCATCTTCATAAGGAAATGTAAGAAGCATTTCCTGGATAAAAGTGGCACTTCTTGTGACAATATTATCTAGAAAACGCTTCCTATATGTAAGTCGTTACGTTTTTTTTGTTGAATTTAGAAATAACAATATTTTAAGCTATATTAAGTACTATACTAACCTAAACCAAACTTATTTTATTTTATATTTTCTTTATTTCACATAAAATGTTATTTATATACCTACATAAATATATTTTACTAATAACTGCACTGTAAAATCGCTATCCTCGCATAAACGTGAAAGTTTTTAGAGGATGCCTAGTGTATATACCCATAATATCAATGTATGTTAATCTTGAAAAAAAAAAATAAAAAAAAAAAAAATTTGAAAGTCAACAATAATTAAACAATATGGCTTTAAGCGTTGGCAGTATGGACCCTGGAAGCGCTGTGCATGTCTCACACCATTAGCGATCGTAATATTTATGCGGTAAGAACGATAATTTAAAAAGTCCGCCTCTAATCGTAATATTCATGACAGGCAATAATCCCGCTTTACATGCCTCGAACATGAAACTGAGACCGCGGGACATTAGCCCGTAATATATTTTTGACTGCCTCGTTGGTCTAGGTACATACCCATAATATCAATGTATGTTAATCTTGAACAACAAATTAAAAAAAAATATATATATATATATATATGAAAGTCAACAATAATGAAACAATATGGCTTTAAGCGTTGGCAGTATGGACCCTGGAAGCGCTGTGCATGTCTCACACCATTAGCGATCGTAATATTTATGCGGTAAGAACGATAATTTAAAAAGTCCGCCTCTAATCGTAATATTCATGACAGGCAATAATCCCGCTTTACATGCCTCGAACATGAAACTGAGACCGCGGGACATTAGCCCGTAATATATTTTTGACTGCCTCGTTGGTCTAGGTACATACCCATAATATCAATGTATGTTAATCTTGAACAACAAATTAAAAAAAAATATATATATATATGAAAGTCAACAATAATGAAACAATATGGCTTTAAGCGTTGGCAGTATGGACCCTGGAAGCGCTGTGCATGTCTCACACCATTAGCGATCGTAATATTTATGCGGTAAGAACGATAATTTAAAAAGTCCGCCTCTAATCGTAATATTCATGACAGGCAATAATCCCGCTTTACATGCCTCGAACATGAAACTGAGACCGCGGGACATTAGCCCGTAATATATTTTTGACTGCCTCGTTGGTCTAGGTACATACCCATAATATCAATGTATGTTAATCTTGAACAACAAATTAAAAAAAAAATATATATATATATATATGAAAGTCAACAATAATGAAACAATATGGCTTTAAGCGTTGGCAGTATGGACCCTGGAAGCGCTGTGCATGTCTCACACCATTAGCGATCGTAATATTTATGCGGTAAAAACGATAATTTAAAAAGTCCGCCTCTAATCGTAATATTCATGACAGGCAATAATCCCGCTTTACATGCCTCGAACATGAAACTGAGACCGCGGGACATTAGCCGGTAATATAATTTTGCTAGACCATAAACATTCTCAATGCGGGGAGCGTGGAACTCGTTAGGCAGATTTTTTGTATATTATTATACGACTGCCTGAAAAAAGGAGTATATTGTTTTTAGGGTTCATGTATGTGAGTTTGTATATTCCACCATAATTAAAACTTCTATACGCCTGAACCGATTTTTTATAAATGAGGTATCGTTGGAATTCCTAGCTTATTCCGGGTGACATAGGCTAGTAAATTTTTTAAAAAAATTTATGGGGTGACCATGACCCCCATTAAAAACTAAAATTGAAAAAAAAATAATCGAAAATAAGAATAACTATATATTCATCATCTAGAAAATGATGAGTAGATTCCAAAAATATAAAACACTTTAGTTCAATATCCAGTGATTCACAAAAAAATATCTTTTAATAAAAAGATTCTGTTTAACTAGATTAATTTAGATTTTTAACTTTTTAGTTCGTTTTTGACAGGGCAGTCGTGTTTTATAATTTTTTTAATATTGCCTATCATGTTTTACTTGAATACTATTGGACTGAACATGTGGAATATAAATGTCACCGTAAGATTATAAAAACCGTTAGATTATAATCTTACTCGAGAAATTGTTAACTGTCGAGAGATTGTGAACCGTTCAATGTTCTGAGTGTAAATTTTTGAAATATTCATTGTATTTACGTTTTCTAGTCTGTTTCTTGTAGGTTAGGGTAGGGTTCGACATAAAAAATTAGGTTCTATCGGGTTAATATACCTAACAGATTACAATTTACCGAAAAATAATGCGTTAAATTGTAATCTTTCGACAGTTTGCAATTTCGCGAGTTAGATGATAATGTAACGGTTTTTACAATCTTACGGTGACATAAATATGGATAATCTTATGCAGTAACAGTCATTAATAAACAAATCAGACACTCTTAGTGTCTGTTTACTTGACCGTCTGACAGTTTGTTACAGGTCCACGGTCCCATCTGCTCAACCTATTTTGAATCGATGACATTTGATACAGATAGATATGCCTCCCTTTTTTGACGACCTCCGTGGCGCAGTGTGTAGCGCTGTTGTTTTAACGTGCGGAGGTCCCGGGTTCGATCCCCGGCAGAGTCAATTTGGGAATTTATAATTTCTGAATTTTCCATGGTTGGCCTGGTGGGAGGCTTCGGCCGTGGCTAGTTACCACCCTACCGGCAAAGACGTGCCGCCAAGCGATTTAGCATTCCGGCACAATGCCGTGTAGAAACCGAATAGGGGTATGGTATGGGTTTAATATAACGGTCATGCCCCTAACAGGTTAGCCCGCTACCATTTTAGATTGCATCATCATTTACCATCAGGTGAGATTGCAGTCAAGGGCTAACTTGTGGTGGTAAAAAAAAATTGTATCACGGGCAAGGACATAAAATGATTTTTACTGAGGGAAAGGAGGTTTTCAATCCCTAACATAAGTCATGCAGTCCCGGGCATCATCTGTATAGTGTTGTAAGTATTGCTGTTAGAAGTTTGAGTGACCACAGTGCCAAAATTCCGTACTCCGTAGTCGTTACATGACGTAAAGACTTGGAAGTTCTTCACATGATACTGACATTGTTATTTTTGATTGCGTTGTATAATTTATTTGATTTTGATTTCTCTGACATTAGTTTATTTTATATTGAATTTAATTGATATTTTTTTAGCTGAAATCCTAATAATTTATTACCTTACCTGCTAATTATTCCTAATATTTGCACACTATTAATTGAGTTGAATGTTTATGAACAGATTATTATTTTACCAACATTATGTACCTACAAACATTCTTGCAAATAAATGATTAATTATTTATTTATTTATTTATTTATCACACTAAGGAAACCATTTGATGAGGAACACGATCCCTGCAGATACATACCGCTTAGACTACAATCGCTCATTAAGCCAGGTCAGCTGTGAAATTTCTCATCAAATTAAGTCGAAAAATAGAGGTTTTTAAGGCAAGGACAACAGTTTCCCTAAAATCCTACCTTTTTTCACGACCTCGCTAGTGCTGTGGGCTTATAATAAGAGATCTCGGGCTCGATCCCCAGCAGGGTCAACTTAGGAAGTTATAGTTTCTGATTTTTCTCTGATTTGGTTTGGTGAAAGGCTTCAGCCGTAGCTAATTACAACCCTACCGGCAAAGACGTAGTAACCGCTACGAGATTTAGCGTTCCGGTATGAATTTAATATGACTGCCGTACTTCTTTTTTTTTTCGAGGGGGAGATGTCGTACTCCTAGCAGGTTAGCCAGACAGGCAAGTAAAAAAAAGACCTAAAAAATACTTCAGGAAGTTCTTTATAGACTCGAAATGGACAGAATAGAGCCTTTGGACATAAATGCGTGTTGATATAAGACCCGCGGGAGGTCCCTGTGCTATTTTAGGGTCGTAAAAATTTACCCTGCATCTGTTAGGACGGTGAAATTAGAGTGTTAAATACACAAATGGGTCTCTTCCACAGGAATTAACTTAATAAAATTCTTGCCATGTTTTTATGACTAGACTAGGACTTGCCTAACTGCTTGTTTTGTACCTTTTCTTTTAAGTTTCCCAATTCATAAGTGACTAGCTGATGCCCGCGACTTCATCCACGTGGATTGTTCCCGTGGGACTCTTTAATTTTTCGGGATAAAAAGTAGTCTGTGTGGTGTATGTGTATCCAGATGTGTATTACATGTATGTGTGTGTAATCCAGATTATAATGTACCAGTATCTCCGTTCCGAATTTCATCCAGGTACTAACCTATTGATTGAGTTACAAACGTTCATCCATCCATTCAGCCATCCAAACTTTTATTTTTAATATTAGTATAGATAGAGTATAGATAATGAAGACGTAATAACGAAATGATTTAAAAAAGGGAAAGTGTTTTTCTTTAGTTATTACGATTATACTCGGGATGCGTTATTATTTCTACATAATTAATTTTCTAATACAAGTAAGTATATCCCTTAATAACACTTATGAGGGATGAGGGTCCCTTCGCGACCATGTTTTTGCAAATATTATGTTTACACCTATAAAGTTGAAGCGGTCGTGTCTCCAAGTATTCTCGTCACTTCCAAAGACCTTGTGGAAAGTGCATTTACCTCAGGCTTTAAGGTTAAGGTCAGAACATTAACAACTAAGTGGCTGCAAGACCTAGGTAATTTAAGTAATAAGTTTTTTTATTGTTGACAAGCTGATGCCCGCGGCTTCGCCCGCGTGGTTTTTTGTATGGGGAAGTCAAGGGAAAATGTTTTTTCTTTTATTTTATTTTTTCGTCAATTTTCCAAAAAATCAACAACCATGAAAATCGGTCCAGCCGTTCTAGAGTTATAAAAGTGTTCGAACAAACCCGACTTTGTTTCATATATTATGATTTTCAGGTTTATAGGTTGCAAATACTTTTACAAGAAAACTTAGTTTTTCAGTCTCAAATTAAATATGTTAGTTATATGTTTCTAATAAAGTTATGAAACTCTCAATGGGAAAATTTCACTCACACTTACTTTTCAGTATTTATCATAGAACCTCTGAGGAAAACATTTGATAAACTACAGGTAAAAAAAAAAAAATTAAGCGGAAGAAATCTAAGGAAAATTCTAATTTAAATAAAGAATTTAATTTTGTCTACTACATGTTTATACAATTTCCGCTATTTTTACATTAAGACAACAAAAAATAATAAACTTTTAAGGAAAAAATTAAACAAATATAAATTAAATATCCCCAAAGATACTAATCCTTCGCCAAGTGAAAAGGTTTAATTAACATCAAAAAGAATCATTTTTCGTTTCGTCGAGTGTTGTTTTTCCGAGAATTCTTCTTAATTATCCAGAAAATTGATATTTCCCCTATTTACCTGTTTCAAATGTTTATTAAAAACGAATTTCACGAACCGTTGACTCGGAAATTCAAGTGTAAAAACGATAAAAAACGATCCTTGTTGTAAAAGGACCAATTTTATGATAATTTTTATAAATATTAATTTTATTCTCTCTAAGTAGGGAATTGCCTGCATGGGGACGCTAATAACGTTGAGCCTAAAAGTTCGTAAATACACTAAAGACATTGAAATGTCTGCACGAAACATCCGCATCGGTATTTTGTCCTGTCGCCTAGCGTGCGCGCTTCATATTTGTGTGATTGATGCGGATCGTTACGTTACGCTGTATTATTTATTTTTCTTTCTATCGATATAACTTACTAAATAACAAAGCACTGTTATATAAGACTGAACTGAATAATGCTTTAGTGTAGTAGGTAGAATATAGTAGCTTTTAAACGACTAAATAAATATCAAAAAGTAACAATATCGTTTGAGCTCAAAAGAAAGCTTTCAAAGTAGAACTCCTTCGAAAGCACATAAGTGATCATTATATTCAGTAACGCGAGCTTTGACACACGATTCAGTTAACATGGCAGTCGTTATCTCTCTGTGAGCTGGAAATAAACGTAAATGTGTTTATTTACTGCCTCGTTGGTCTAGTGGTTGGCATGTTCGACTGCGGCTGACGAGGTCCGGGGTACCAGGTCGAGCCATAATTTAGTGTGTGTTGGGTTTTTCTGACTACAAATTCTCAGTCTCTGAGACCTTCTGTCCAAAAGGTCTCAGTGACCTCCGGTACCGTCTAACATGTTAATAGTTGCTAAAACCCGCCAACCCGCATTGGGGTGATGGATCTAAGCTCTAATTCCCTCTCTCCTATGAGAGTGGAGGCCTGTGCCCAGCAGTTGGACGCTAATGGACTGTAGTGGTGTTTATTTGTACATGCTAAATCATTGTGAAATAGATTATTGCGAGTTTTTCAGAATTTAGTTTGTCTGCTCTGTGTATTGTGAAAACGATTTAAAAACTGCGTTGAATTACAATCGAAATCATTAAAATAATATGATTAGCTGAAACTTTTATGCTCGAATGGAAGCAGGCGTCATTTTTCGGATATCCATCATGACCAAGGAACAAGGCTATAATCAGCTGAAGCAGTCAAATCTATAAAGTGAAACGTGTAGTATGCTATGTCCGCCCCTCCCCCCCCCCCCCCCCCCGCTTCTTAACACGCAGGAGAAGCAAGCAATCAAATCGGTAGACTTCATACATTTTTAAGCTCATTATTAAGAACTCTTAGGCTTGCATGCTTAGTATTTTTTCGGCGTTCAGTGTTTTTAATTTAAAAAAAAATACGGAATTTTAATTTGAATATTAAAAGGTCGCTTGAAAAAATCTAAAGTAATGCACTGATAAATTAAAAAAAAATATGAGCGACCTTTCAAAATTTAAATTTTGTACTGAAACTTTCAGAAACTTATTTTTTTTTTGGTCTATTAAATTATACCGTAACGAAAAAATTTAAAAACAAAAAAAAAAACGATTTTTGAAATTAAAAAAAATTTGGAGCGACCTCTTAATTTTTTTTTGAACTGACATTTAGAGAGGGCTCTTAAAACATCAAAAACTAACATTATTTCACTCGAGACTCAAAAAAATTCTCGGTTTTTTTGCGCCCCCCTAAATTGCTTAGAAATCCATCTTAGTTCTCTTCACACTTAAAATAAGTGATGATTAATTTCTTAAAACGCATGTATTCCAAAAACTAAGATGTGCTTGGTTGGGTTTCAGAGCATGGACCGCCCGAATGATAGTCTGAAGTCTTCATACATATGCTATCACCATATCATCTGTTTAAACAAATTTTTCCAAAATACCCTTGGCGCTAAGAATTATATTTCATTTAGAATTCTAACTCAAGATTCTCAAGCACCAAGAGGCAGACCAGAATGTGTAATAAGTGGCATTCCAGAGCCTCCTAGAGCTCACTTGACACACCCATTTTCTCATGCAAATGGCCGTTGTATTAACGTATCCCAATTGCTCGGGCTCATCATAGATATAAAGACGTTTACAATTTCTACAGGCTTGCTTGAAAAAACAGATCTAGCGATATTGCCTATGTCAAAAACTGCTTTTTTTTATGATTATTAAATGGTTTAAACGATCTTCCAAAAGATGTAATACAGTATACTTCCACTGTTCATTTTATGTGGTTTCAAAATATCCAATAAAGTAAAATATGCGTCAAATTTTGATGATGTCACAAGCAAGTATTTCATAAGTACGCGTTTTGACCATAAAAAAAAATTGTTGATCTGAATAGTTGTCAAACACACAATTGTGTGTGATTCTGACGTTAATAATTTCTCAATTTCTCAATTAAACTAAAATGACAGGTAGTCTAAATTTCCTTTTCATAATGCTCCATAATAAGTAAAAAACCAGTACTAGATTCTAGACTTGTGAATTTAGTTTAGAGGTTATTCTATAAAAACTATGGCCAAAAATTTAATCACAATCGAACTCTATAATATTCTACTAGCTAATGCCCGCGACTTTGTCTGCGTGGATCGAGGTTTTTTGGTTCCCGCGGGTTCATTTTCCGGGATAAAAAGTAGCCTATGTACTATTCCAGGCTATAATCTATCTCTGTGCCAAATTTTAGCCAGATCCGTCCAGCCGTTGGGGCGTGATTGAGTAACAAACATCCATACATCCATCCAAACTTTTGCATTTATAATATTAGTTTGATTTTGTACTGTTCAAAAAAATTGAAGATAACTTTAGGATTCCCATTTTTGGGCAACATCATATCTTGGATATTTTATCAATGGTTCCCAAATTGAACTTTTATACCTGTTCAGACATTTTGGTCGTGTTTTCGTTCACCTCTGAATTTTCCGGCTATTTCGGGAATGTTTTCCATCCGCTGGTTTTATCTGAACACCTAATGTTGCTATTTGACTTTTCTTTACAGTATGATGACGAATACTGAACATCTATGCGAGGCATGGAGGTAATGTATCAATGCAAATATAATATTTTTCAATCCAACTAAAGATATTATTAAGTCAATTTTATTAATGTGTTATTATTAGTTTTTTTGCATTGCTTCATTTTTTATAGATACGCATGAAGTTGCCTCAAAGTTTGTCGCGATTTTCAAGGTTATCTAAGTTATCTAGTTATATATTATAATATTTAGTTCTGAGTCATTATGCATGAATGAAATTTAATAGCTGAGTAAGTTATAAATTATCACGAACAAGAAAGAAATTACAAATAAACGTAATGAGTTTGTTTTGCGTAGAGTAAATTAATAATAGTTTATGCATTGCGTTACATTTAGTTTCGTCATTTTATTTTTCTTTATTATAAAAATATGACTTTCCAATAATTGTTCTAGACAGGAATCAAACCACCACACCACTGGAAAGGACCACCTACTCATGGTCATAAGATCATAAATCTGGCAATGAGGCCTGGGTTCTTATCGAATTTGTGCATTGTACTACCTAAAATAAAATTGAATCTAACTTCTAACAATAAGCCGTAATACTTGTCTTATTAAAAAAAATATCAAAAGGTATTAAAACTATTGTAGTACGGTAGCTACGAGGTAAGGAGCTTATTTTCTATCAGATTAGACATCAAAGTGAAATCGTTGCGAACAAAGATCTACAAGATTTCGTACGTTTTTAGTTGAGTTTCTTTGAATATTCTTTTCACTTGTTATTCCTATAAGTTTTTTTTGGAATTGACAAGGTCTACTAACGTATGGATTTGTAGTTTAATAGAATAAGTATAATCATTACGCTTTTATTGTCTGGATTCTGGAGGTAATAATAATGCTATTCAAAAAACAGTAGAACACAAAGGGATAGAACCATTTTGGTATGATTTTTGAAAATTCATTTGACCATTCTTAAGCTTGTAGAAGTTCATTTAAATAATAAACATTTGAATTTTGAATTTTCTTGTTGTTGCGGGCAATAGTTAGTCTAAACTAATATTATAATGAGGAAAGAGTTGTTTGTTTGTTTGTAATTGATAAACTCAAAAACCTTCAACAAATTTAAAAAAATCTTTCATTTATTTAGAGCTACTTTATCAAATCGTCACGTATAAGAGCTTTCGTGGCGTGCGCTGCGTAAATAGTAAAAGTTACATGAAAACAATGTATGGTGGAACTGTTCTTCTAAAAAGCTCAAAAAAAAGTCCGCAATAGCCTAATATAAATCTATCTTTTAAGATTGTCTCACAATAACCATTTTTACGATATTTAAATTTGGACTAAAGCAAAGCTTTACTTTGTTGTTTATATTTTGTATTTGGACAAAAGTTGAATCGAGCTGAATAAGTGTAATGAGTCCCTTCAGGCTATTTCAAAATGACTAAAAGTCATTACACGACGAAAATAAACGTGAAAGCTCACTCAGCTGTCAAAATAAAGTAACGTGACATGTGCGAGGGACGGGGCCGGGACGGGGCCGGGACGAGAGCGGGACGAGGACGGGACGATTTGCATTTTAACGAGCTATCATATCAGGCGTAAAAGCCACTACGCATGATAACACCACTTGGAAGTTTAATTATGCGGGTCTGATACTTATGTCCGCTCGTAGTAGAACCATATCGCCGTCGACATATTTTTTGAAGCGCCTTTTATTTTGCTGAATTTAATTTGAAAATCGTTTTTTTTTAGTTTTATCAAAGTCCACTGTAAATATGATTTTAAAACAAGATAGGTACTTATTTGAGTTTTTCTCTAAATTCCAAAAAAATACCAAAGTAGGTAAATTTAATTTAAAAATCGTTTTTTTAGTTTTTTCAAAGTCCACTGTTAATATAATTTTAAAACAAGATAGCTACTTATTTGAGTTTATCTCTAAATTCCAATCCAAAATCAAATTTTTAATTACATAATACCGAAGAACTAAATTTTCCATTATTCAAATTTTATAATTTTGATATTATAACTATTAAACGCATTATAAACCGACTTTCAAAAAGGAGGAGGTTCTTATTAGGCGCGTATATTTTCTTATATGAAGTATCTACATGAATTTTGTCTTAAATGGAATTCATTCATTTCTTAAAATCCCACGAAATATACCTACCTACTGAGAAAAGATATTCATGAAAAGAGATTATACTGTTTGCTTTGATCTCTAATCTCATTGTTACTACTTTAAGCTTCTTAGTGTTACGTAAAATATCTGTATTACGTTTTTGTCTCACTTAGATTTTAAGAAATATAGTATTTACTAGCTGATGACCGCAATTTCGTTCCATTTAATCCAATTCAATGCAATTTATTTTGTGTGTTCGTACTATGGATTTATATATAGGTTGTAGCTATCCAGATATAGATTTTCATGGATAAAAATTCATATATGTCTCTGTTCGGCCCGTAAACTATATCTAAGTAAAAAGATACTCCAATCTATTGTCTCATTACGGAATTATTAAAAAAAAAACTCGTTCTCGAAAATTATAGTATGGGTAGAAATTTCGTATCTATACTGTGATAACTGTAACGCTATACAAATAAAACAAAATTATGAGCTCTACGCATCAAATAGATCCGTTGCTCCGAAAGATAAACCAACAAACAAATGCACATATCGCATATTTATAGTATCCGTACAGTTAAGATTTATTGCTATTGAATAAAAACTCGACCATAACCAATAATGATAAACGTCAACATGCCTTATCACGTGACTAGATATCTGAGCGCAGTATTAATCACTGTCACGTAACGGATAATGTGACGGCGAGATAACAGTGACTGGTGATACGTCGGTGACACGATCGTGACACCACAGTGACACGTTATCCGCGCAACGAACAGTTTTTTTTCTGATTACACCGCCACAGTACAGGCTCTAATTAATAACGCTGCAATCTAGTAATCAGTTGTTGACGCGACAATAGGTTAATCTATAACCTACAGATAAGAGAAAAATGATAGATTTTGCCTGTTTCACTAACTTAGCTCCAGTTACACAGGCGGCTTTTATTTAACAAATACAAATACAAATATTTTTTTATTCAAATAGACTTTTTACAAGTGCTTATGAATAGTCGAATGAATCTATCACTAGTTCGGAATGACGTTCCTACCCAGAAGGACCAGCAAGGAACTCAGAGCTCTTTTTTTTTTAAAGTATATACTTACAATTGCATTAATCTAAAGATACATACTCGTAAGTAACAGCAGCCCTGGGAAATGTTGGAGCAAGTGAAATCCATGCGCTTTTATAATTCATCAACAGTTAGTGTTAAACTTTATTGACCAATAAAAAGAAAAGGTTTCACAAAGTTATTATTTAAATCGTGAAAATTGGAATATTGGCATATGCAGTAAGATAAAGTTATATGTATGTCCGATATAATTTATTACTAGATTATGCCCCCGATTCATCCGCGTGGATTAAGATTGTTTTAATTATCACGGGAACCCCTTAATTTTCCGGGCTAAAAAAAAGCTTACGTCCTTCCCCTTATCGCTGTTCAAAATTTCGTTATATTCTGTTGAAAAGATGGGCCGTGGAAGCGTAGCAGACAGACAGTCAGACACACTTTTGCATTTATAATGTTAAGTTTGGATATACATAAATAAAATTGTATATATGGTTTATGAAAAATCCCATGAAAACTCCCTGATTTTCCGGAATAAATAAGCGTAAGCCCCGCTCTGGGATTGAGCTGATGGGCAGTGAAAGCGTAGCAGACAAACAGAGAGACTGATGGACAGAAGGTAATATAGATTAAAGATTTAGGCCTAGAGTTGACAAGCTCTTATAAAACGGTACCTAACATTTATAAACTTTAACTGGCAGTGATGCAACAAGGCCTTAATTATTAAAACACGCTATTCTGCAGGTTTTCATAGAAGACTACTACGTGGATTAACATTTCTATGTACACAACCGCAAGAGGTCAGGTGGTGGAGTACAGGAAGACTTTGAGGCACTCAAGTCGCGACCCGAGACACGTGTACTGCTTAGGTTGCTTCAAAGGTTGCCTTAATTGGATTATTTTCGGCTTCCCTGTTCTTATATCTTTCTTTTGGTGGTTAAAAGTAAAGTAAAATATATTTTATTGTACACAAAGAATTGAAAAGACAAAAACAATAATATTAATAGATACGGCACAACAGGCGGTTGGTTAGTGTTTTACACCTATTTTGTACATTGATGTGCTAAAAGAATAGAATGAAAAAGGAAGAAATAACAACCCAATTGCTAGAAATAAGTACTAGACCATCGATTATACTCGGTGTACACTTAAACAATTTAATCTTAGTTTCGAGCTACTTTTAATAGTTGTTCAAAAACTCAGTAAACTTTTTAGCTTAATGAGCTTACTAAGTAAAGCCAATAAAACGTATTACTAAACTACTAAACGTAAATACTTGAACAAGTCATAATTAACAAAATTAAAAAAAATTAAAAAAAGTTAATATTCTAAATTAATCTAGCTAAATTAGAATCTTATTCACATTTTTACTAAATGATATTTTTTTGTGAATCACTGGATATTGAACTATAGTAGTTTTATATATTTTTGGAATCTACTCATCATTTTCTAGATGATGATTATATAGTTTATCTTATTTTCGAAAAAAAACAACTTTAGTCTTTAATGCGGGACCATGGTCACGCCATAATTTTTTTTTAAATTTTACTAGCCTATGTATATAGTAGTTATGGTGGAATATACAAACTCACATACATACATACATACATACATACATGCTTACATACATACTTACATACATACATGAACCCTGAAAACAATAAACTCCTTTTTTCAGGCAGTCGTATAAAAAAGCTGCTTCTTTTTCTTGCAAGAAAAATATCTTCCATTCTGGAATCAATTTAATTCCTCTACGATTGCACTCCGGTGCGATTTCAAATACAAAGTGAAATAATATATTCCTATTATTTAATATTCTTCAGACAATTCTGTGTCTTCTCTCCTTTGTGAAAGGGGGTAAACTCGCGTGTATATGATGAACAATTTCCGTTCTTTATAATATAATGTGCATTTCTCGTAAATGGGAGGCACGTAACATTTCGAATCACCTGTTTGTATTGCGTTTATGCCCTGTTCGTACTTGACTGAATAGTTGATATATTTGTTTTGATTTTCCGAAGTGATTTTCCGGGCCTTCGCTGTTGCTGTTAAGTATTTTGTTCTAGGAGTTATTCCGTAGTTAGTCCATAGTGGGTATTTATGGCATCTAGTTTTTAGCCAATCAGTTTCAATTTAACTCGTTATTTATTACTTTTCTTCATCTTATGATCAATAAATGTGTCTGTTTATCTTTATATCTGTCTGTTGCCTTTTACAGCTCATGTAATAAACCGATTTTGACGAAATTTGGTACCGATGAATAGCGGGGATAGACATGTTTATCTTTATCAGAAATTTAAAAGAGATTTTTTATCCCTTTATCCCCACGGACGTAGTTGCGGGCACCATCTAGTATTCAAAATATTCTTTACACAATTTATATTCTAATAGCAGACCTATTTCTCACAAAATAATTCAAGCGTAATTTCAATTTTATCCTCGTAAATAACAATTTCTTCTTAAGAACTATACCTATAAAATAGTCAAAGGCGGTAAAGGGGTACACTCTAGACATCTCGAGCCTTTTCAGGCTTCAAAGGGATAAGAAACACCCTCGACGAAACCACGTAATTTGATAGTGAACCTCGCATCAGCACGCGACTCTGTCTGACTTTTGGGTTGATTTTACCCACAATAAAACGTAGACGGTCTATATTTGTTTGCCTTAAGAGGTTGTGTCTGTTTTTTCGCCTGTTCATTCGTGAGTTTAAGTAACTTTGTCAGTACTATTACCTTATTATTATTTGTTATTTGTAGCATTGTGACTTATTGTTATGTTTAAGTATGGGTGAGATAATATAGCGACTAGTTCTGACAGCATAATATTATTATTATTATTTGATTACGCTGGTTATGCAACGTTGACCTATGTCGGTAACTAATGGGATGGCCACTTTGGGCCTCAAAATTGGTCCTCGCTTTCATACTCAAGAAAGTAACTTGAATTACTGGCCTAAGCCATTAGAGTTAAGTGTGATATTGAGTGAATTAGAATGTTTTAAAATTTACTATTTACACCTTTGGTCTTCAAGTTTCTGATGAGACTTTTTTAGCCAAGATCTAACCCACATAGCCAAGATCTGACTCTGATGAAACGGGCAGTCGTGGCAGGTCTCAATAAGTTGAAGTTTGTACCTTCCTAAAATCGATCAAATCGCTAATAGGGATGATGACAACTCAATCAAATCAGCAACTCTTTATCAAACTTAAAAACGCTCTTCTAGTATGGAACTTGTATGAAATTCGCAATTGTAACGTCATCAAATTTCAACGCACTTTTTTCCTTTAATCTATATTATAAAATGGATATCAAACTTAAAAATAACCGAGAATGTGAATTTTAGATCTTTTTGAAGATTCTACTAGACTCTATTCTAGACTCTATTTAATAATCAGTTAGAAATAATTTATTTTTGATATATTCATAATCCCTATTGCCGATGCTATAGCTGTTACATGTTTGCTTTGATCCTCCGGCAAATCCGGACTTGCATCCAACACGTTGGTGATCTTTTTTTTTTACATCACTCGGGGTCCACTCAGGCCCCCGAGGAGACTGTTTTGATGGCCAGCTAACCAGCTTTCGGGGAACAGAATAAGTTGGTAAATGGTTCCCTGGTTCTCTTTGTTGGATTAAAACTTAATACAATTGTTGTTAACGTAATATAATTGTAACGTGTAAACTAAACCTTATATATTATCTATGACAGCATGCGAAAATCCTTGTACGCAGAGCCACGAAATGAACCCCGCTTTAAAAATGTAATGTCAGCCATCACCGATGACAGGCCACTCTAGTCACTTGTCTCTTGTTCCGAGGCTCTCTTGGTGAACGCACACGTACCGCTCTCTCCCGCGACTTGCATTGTCTAGTTAGATATCATTTTAAGAATAAATCAATCCAAGTTCATCGAGCATTATTGTTTTATTGAGCCCAAAAACCCATCACCCTTAGCTGCCATGGACACCCACGGAATAGGTAGGGGTCGCACTATTCTACTCTGCCGGTACCACAAGGCACACGTTGGTGATCTGTGAGGTGTGATCATGATTACAATCATTGGCAAAGGCCTCCTGCGGGAGTGTAACCACGCATAATATTCACATGTCGAGCATGAACCGGCCTCTGAGGCCTGCAGAGTGTCTGAGAGGTGAAATTGTGGTAATTACCCCACGCTTTGATGCAAATCGTGGCGAAATTAAACACCTCCCCAGACTGCCTGCCGGCGTTACGTAATGGGCGTAATGTCAGTATTATATGCGCGTAAACATACGGTTAGTGTGGTCTGGCTACGGTGGCGGTATCTATTTGTCTAACTCCTTAGTTGTTGGTCTAAGCACTAAACATACCTCACCTACCTTTACCCCAGTTAAATTTATTTTATTTTATTGCAAAGGTACACAAAACAGGTTGTCACCGAAACATTGTTTTTTTTATCCACTACAAGTTAGCCCTTGACTGCGATCTCACCTGATGGTAAGTGATGATGCAGTCTAAGATGGTAGCGGGCTAACCTGTTAGGGGCAAGTTATATTTAACCCATACCCCTAGTCATTGTCAAAATACAAAAAATTAAAAACACGATCCAGACAACAATCCTACATATGTGTACACAATATTATTTAGAAAATACAATATTTTATATCAAAATCACAATAATAGATATAGTTAATTAACATTAATATTGCTTAAAAATTAAAAAATTAGAGTGCAGTTTCAAAAAAAAATCATACTAATATTATAAACGCGAAAGTGTTCGTTCGTTTGTCCTTCAATCACGCCGCAACAGGGCAACGGGTTGACGTAATTTGTTCCATGGTTGTAGTGGAGGACCTTTTTTTTTATTATTTAACGAGGGGGAAATCTTCGTAAGATACCTAGCTTCTTGGGGTAGAAACCAGGTTATGTGAGCTTTTACTCACTAAAACCCCCTCGGAAGCCATCTTACGCGCATGTCGGGAAGCCTCGAGATCTCATAAATGAACGCAATCGAAGCCTCCCTTGCGCGGCACTTGGGTTCATCTCTAGCAGAGCAGTCCTCTGCGGTCACTTCACGTGCTTTGCTGTAGTGGAGGACCTGGAGAGTGACATGTACTAAACTTTTATCGCGGAAAATGTGAATTAAAAAGGGTATTTTGGGGAAGAAGTCGCGGCCATCAGCTAGTATGACATTGAAAAAGGGCAGCGGTTTGGAAGTTGCTTTAAAACGTCAAACGGCTGCAGCATCCACGTTGGTCGAAATTCGAGAGAAGTCACGCGAACCCAGCTCTCTTGACGGAAGTATTTTCTCATGCAAATGGCCGCGTTACAAACGCGCTCAAAATTGTTTCGTATCCAAATTGCTCTTTTATTTTGGTTCGGCCATTCCGCCGCGTTTTCGCTCACATCTAAATTTGCCGGATATATTCCGGATATGTTCCGGATACGCTCCCGGTCCGGTGTAGTTAACAACGTGTTATCGTTAAACAATTCACGTTCTATATTACCTAGTTTTGTTTTCATTTTTTTTAGTTTTAACTGTTACGAACATTTTACAGAATGTTAATTTTTTTTTTGCAATACTTACCAATTTGAAAATGAAAAATCATTTTTAATTTTTTCGCAAAACATACGGATATTTTGCGAAAAAATTAAAAATGATTTACGTTCCTTTTTCTTGCCATATTGAAGATGCCTTCAAGATGGCAAGAAAAAGGAACTTTTGTGTATTTTATATTTTACTAGCTAATGCCCACGACTTCATCTGCGTGGAGCGAGGTTTTTTGGTTCCCGCGGGAACTCCTTAATTTTCCGGGATAAAAAGTAGTCTATGTGCTATTCCAGATTATAATCTATCTCTGTGCCAATTTTCAGCCAGATCCATTGAGTCGTTGGGCCGTGATTGAGTAACTAGCATCCATACATCCATACATCCATCCGAACTTTCGCATTTATAATATAAGTAAGATTAGAATTACAATTAAAATTATAACCCGTCCCGTCCCTTTTCTTTTTCTTTTCTATAATAAGAGCAACTGCTGAGTTTTTTGCCGGCTGTTCTCAGTAGAATCAGCTTTTCCGAACCGGTGGCAGTCTTAACGTTTCATAAGTGACACAAGTTGTCCTACATGAAATAAATAAATCATTTATCATTTATTTACCCGACTCAACAAATGCTGTTATACAGTTTTTAAATTCATACAATAGGCATGATGACTGATTTTGAAATATAGTCAGATTATGTTCGGAAGTATCTACTATTTCGATAAAATATCTTATTTCAACATAAAAATAAGGTTTGGTAGAAAAAATTGGTATTTGAAATTTAAATTTTAAAATTCACGCCAAATCGCTCGCGAGTGTCATGGCGTCGTTTGTGACGTCACTATTGTTTTTAGCAATGTACTCTGTGCAGTGTGTATTAAACAATAATGTGATTGTCAAAGCTCGAAACCAACAATTGTGACGTCATACGCGTTTTGGTGTTTAATCCAATATGGCGGATTGCTGTATTTTATAGATTTATTTCATCAAAATAAATAGCAATCTTACTCGAAATAGAAAAATAAATACGTTTTTTATAGTCCATGAATCCTATTTCATTAGATAAATTCATAATTTAATTGATTCTTGGTTACTGTCATCACGCCTATTGCAAATCCAGAAACTCCTTGGGAACCATATTATAAAAGCGTACACTCGACCCACACGCACACGATATGACATAAAGCTTTGACACTGAGAAATTCCTCAATAATAATATATTGTTTGTACAAATTCTTTTCGAACCATAGTAAAATACTCAATCCTTTTTGTTATATTATACTAGCGAATGCCCGCGACTTCGTCTGCATGGTTTGAGGTTTTTTGGTTCCCGCAGGAACTTTAATTTTCCGGGATAAAAATTAGCCTATGTGCTATTCCAGACTATAATCTATATCTGTGCCAAATTTCAGCCAGATCCGTTCAGCCGTTGGGGCGTGATTGAGTAACAAACATCCATACATCCATACACCCATACGTCCATCCAAACTTTCGCATTTATAACATTAGTAAGTTATGATAACAAGCGTGTAGATTTCCTCACGATATTTTTACTTTTAAATAGCTGTAAAAGGCTTTAATAAAACTGATTGATCGAAAGTATACACAAACCTACCATACATCAATCCAAACTTTCGCATTTATAATATTAGTAAGATTGTATGTACAAATTCTTTTGGAGCCATAACAAAATACTCGATCCTTTTTGTTATATTATGTGATAGATGAAATTATGCGTACTATTTTTAGAAGACTATGCTAAAAGGGAATTCCTCGTCTCATATTAAGTGGGTACGGGTATTAGATCGCGAAACACGTCGTACGTATTTCTGGAATGTCAATTTCGCTAGGGTGCAAACCTTTACGTCATTCGGTTCGATTGTAAAAGGTTAAAGAGGTCGTGAAGGTCCCGGCATTAGCCAACATTAGCTGTTATTAATAAAACATATCTCCGTATGACCTTTTGCAGATATCACTTATCAATTTTAATGCTACGAGTATATTATTATTCTATAGAGCCAAGGTTATTAAAGGTTCAAAGGAAGGAGTTTATCAGGTAAAGGTCAATATCTAGGAATCAGCTTTCCGAACCAGTGGTAGAGTCTTAACGTTTCATAAGTTATCGTACATGAAATAAATAAATCATTTATCATTTAATATTACCAACTTAATTTCATACAAATTGACGATTTGTCAATTTAAAATAAAAATAAATACTAATCCATACTAATCCTTACTTAATATTATAAATGCGAAAGTGTGTCTGTCTGCTACACTTTCACGACCCACTTATTCCACCAATTTTGATGCAATTCGGTAGAGGAAATAAAAATAAATACTAATTCATAGTAATCCATACTTAATATTATAAATGCGAAACTTTGTCTGTCTGCTACGCTTTCACGGCCCACCTATTCCACCGATTTTGATGCAATTCAGTACAGGAATAGATTATATCCCGGGTAAGGACATAGCTTACTTTTATTCCGGAAATTTAAGGAGTTCCCGTTTATCTAGTATATAATAAAAGTAACAGGAATTTTTACGAGTATTTAGCAACTACTTCAAACATGATTGATACACATGATATAACTTCTTTTTTTTATAACTTTTTGGTATCCCATGCAATGTAAACTAAACTGTAATGTGTGGTGTTTTCATCCCTTTTTTCGTCGCAAATTGATGTTTAGCTTTCACTAAACAATATTGGCGAGAGGTATCTACTTCTATATTCTTTTCGAATTCAGTGGTTGAACTCGAGAGTATAAAAAAGTGTGTGAAAGAAATCTTTGAAGGAGACAGTTGTAAAGGCCGTGTAAAGCGGAAGAGGCGAAATTGCGGAAACAATTTATGGTAACATCGATAAGATGCGGAACACGTGCTCCGGTAGATCGCGATAGCGACGATTCCATTCCGGCCGCGCCCTACGTTACTGCGCTCCGCTTTAACTCACTTCACAGGACTCGTCTTACTTTTTTACTTATATCATAAATGCGAAAAAATTTAGTACAGATACAGTAAAATATTGTATCTCGGAAAATGACACAGGGTGCACTTTTTATTCCGGAAAATTAAAGAGTAACAGAATTGGCATAATAACCATAACAAATACACTACACCGGATCAAGAATCCTGCCAAAAAACGAACTAAAATGTTAAAAATCTTATTCACATTTTTATTAAATGATATTTTTTTGTGAATCACTGGATATTGAACTATAGTGTTATATATTTTTGGAATCTACTCATAATTTTCTAAATGATGATTATATGGTTAATCTTATTTTCGAACTTTTTTTCAACTTTAGTCTTTAATGCGGGACCATCGTCACCCCATCATTTTTTTTTTAAATTTTACTAGCCTTTGTCACCCAGAATAAACTAGGGATTCTAACGATACCTCATTTATCAAAATCGGTTCAGGCGTATAGAAGTTATGGTGGAATATACAAACTCACATACATATACATACATACATGAACCCTGAAAACAATATACTCCTTTTTTCAGGCACTCGTATAAAAATCACGCCATAGACTTATAATGGGTGGTTTACATCATTCCAGTCGCTATATGTTATAACTTACTTTCAGCATTAGTCTGGAGTTCTAGGAAAGATCCTCAACTTCAGCAAAAGTAGATAGTAAGAAACTCACTAAGTAGGGAACAATTTATTCAGTCTTTTATTCATAACTAAAGTCTCCGTGTTTGCAAACGTTACATAAATATTTATCTAATCGCAATCTACTAGTAAAGCATGATATAAAGAAGCTTCGTAGATTCCGATTGACATGGAACTTTATGAGACGTGAGATGTTTGTTTGTCTTTGACTCATCTTTGACTGGATAGACATTTTTGACTTCAAAATAGGCTTGCGCTTGAAGACAATCATGCTTAGTGCAAAGCAATGATGAGGATCCAAACGGACAACATTTATGTAGGTTTAATAGGACTGCCTCGTTGGTCTAGTGGTTAGCATGTTTGACTGCGGCTGACGAGGTCCCGGGTTCGAGTCCCGGGTTGAACCATAATAAGTATTGAGTTTTTCTAACTAGAAATTCTCAATACTAGCCCGGAGTTAGGAGAATGGCGGTGTTACACCCTCGTCCCTCGGAGAGCACGTTAAGCCGTCGGTCCCGGTTATTATCACTAACATGATAATATTCGTTAAAGCCTCCCAACCCGCATTGGAGCAGCGTGGTGGGTCCTTTTTTTTATCCACTACAAGTTAGCCCTTGACTGCGATCTCCCCTGATGGTAAGTGGTGCAGTGATGCAGTCTAAGATGGTAGCTAACCTGTTAGGGGCATGGCAGTTATATTAAACCCATACCCCTATTGGCTATTCGGTTTCTACACGGCATCGTACCGGAACGCTAAATCGCTTGGCGGCACGTCTTTGCCGGTAGGGTGGTAACTAGCCACAGCCGAAGCCTCCCACCAGGCCAGACCAGGGAAAATTCAGAAATTATAAATTCCCAGATTGACCCTGCCGGGATCGAACTCCGCACTATAAGACAACAACGCTACACACTGCGCCACGGAGGTCGTCAATCTCGGGGTCGGGGTCTAACCTGTAATTTCCTCCCTCTTAAGACAGTGGAGGCCTGTGCCCAGCAGTGGGACGTTAATCGGCTGTAGTGTATTGTAGGTTTAATAATTAAAAAAAAAAAAAAAAACAGCGGTCTCCTAAAGAGAGAGGTCTCTTATGACAGTGGAGGCCTGTGCCCAGCAGTGGGACGTTAAGTGTAGGTTTAATAATTAAAAAAAAAAAAAACAGCGGTCTCCTTTCCCACGCCCATCAGAGTATTAAACTTTTGAGAGTAAAACCGTTACGAGGGCATTGCTAATTAGGATTCCGCTGTAAAATGTTGGATGGACACTTCAGCGGTGTACATACATAGCTGCTACTAATTCTATTAGCTGTCTATTCATGAACTTGTCCATTATATTTTATGTCTTTGCAATTTTGAAAATATCATAATTATAAAAAAGTTAAAATGCTGTTTTATCTCTCTCTGCATCTTATTGATTGGTGCGGATCGTGAATCATTTTCGTTGAGCATTATAGTAGTAGATTTTTTTCTTGAGATAATAATACGATGGATTCCCAGGTCCTTCCGCATTTGACACGAGTAAGAGTGTTTCAATATAAATATGAATATAAATGAAAAATTGAAAACGTATCGGCACCGTGTCGTCATGTATCGAGGCTCTTCCGGACGCCATTTAAATACATAACATGGAGTCATTCTAAATAACGAGTTCAAATTTAAAAACTGGCTCGTAAGGCACGTTTGTGAGCGCAATGCAACTAGAAGTAGTGCGGTTACCAAATATGCACTTGTCGATAGATTTTTTTTTTCATCGTATCGCTTACATCTTCCCCGGTAGGGTGCAACTAGCCACAGCCTACCACTAACTCAGACCAGAGAAAATTCAGAAATTATATATTCCCAACTTGATTTGGCCAGGGATCAAGCCCGGAACTTCGTCACAAGACCACAGCATTCACCACTGCGCTAGGGAGGTCGATTTGATGTAAAGTTTCCATACACAAGGAGGTTTCCATATACAAGGAGGAGGAAGGTTCCAGGTTTTACTCATTCAGCTATTTTTAGTAAGATATTTTTACATGAAACTAGATAATGCCCGCAACTCCGTGCGCGAAGATTCAGTTTTTTTATTCCCAGGGGAATTTTCTGGAATAAAAGATGGGATTGGGATGGGACGGGATTTAACCTAGCTTAAGTGCATTATTGTAAATTGTATACTGAAGGTGGATCAACAGTGTATTTTACGCCTACACCTATGAAAATGAAAATGAAATGAAATGAAAATATTTATTCAACTGAACTGTAAAGTGTATAGGTATTACAATTAAACATTTTTACAGGTCACAAGTAAATGTTATTAACTTTAATTGACTAACAAACTAAAAATTAACTATAATATTATTATATTTAACATTCGAACAAAGATCCAGATCCCCAACAGTACCCGTGTACTTGGCCATCTTAATAACAATATCGATGCAGTAACATCACTAACAAATGAGGTCCTTATACAAATAGCGCACTTATTGCGGCTTCCCAGCGCGGGTAGCGGGGGCGGACGGGGTGGACGGGGCGGAAGGGGCGGACGGGGCGGACGGGGCGGACGGGGCGGACGGGGTGGATGGGTGAACGGGGCAGACGGGGCGGACGGGGCGGACAGGGCGGACGGGGCGGACGGGGTGAACGGGGTGGACGGATATTTAATATTATTGGAGAACTTCCGACACGCAATGCGACAAACAGAATGCTCGCTCAAGGCCTTTCTAACTGTCTACTCGACTTTAGATTCGCGGTTTCCGTCGTTCAGAGTAAACTATTGCTTTGCGAAAATCCATGATACAAGGAACAACAATCTTAAATCGCTGTAACCTGCAAAACTAAAATAGTCTGTATAGTACAACGTCCTGCTTCCATACGCAGTTGGGCAGAAAAAGTCTGACGGTAAAAACCGCGCGTAGCTCACTTTTACGGACATACGAGTACATTATTTTGTTATACCTCAAGGGGATTTTCGATTTTCGATGAAAGCTTCTAGTCGGTTTGATCTTCAACAATCATCGTCATAACTGAACCAATTCGCACAAATTAATTATATAAACGCATAAACCTTCGCCTTGAATCACTTCGTCCGTTGGTGAAAACCGTATGAAAATCTGTTCGGTAGTTTTTGAGTATATCGCGTTCAGACAGACAGACAGACGGACGCGGCAGGGGAAATCCGTATTATAATATGTAGTGATAGTTCGCTCTCAAACATTTTGAAACAGGATCAGGATCGCGATCGTTTTAAATCGCTTAGTCGGCTTATTCCCCACTCAATTGGATGAAAACATATTTTTTATTCATTCAATGCAGAACGAGACTGTGAAGTGGATGAAACTCCAATTTATATAAAAACTTTTAGGCTGGTAACGTGATATGACCGCTTTGGTTTGTTTAGAAAATACTAGAAAACACGCACTCCTCCAAAAATATTCACTACAAAAAATTTAAATCTATGTTCTGATTTTTTATTTGGAGTCGAAATATAAAAGTTTTTATTTTTGTTAGCTTTTTGGGACTTTGGAAATATTTTTGGATAAAATAACTAATGACTCTGGGCACAGAATTAATTAAACGAACTTACCTGTAACTGAAGTAAGATCATAATTATACGAGGATTCGTCCGAAGAGCATGTTATACTTGCACGAAAACACGAACATATTATAATATCCTACTAGCACAATTATTTCGGCCTATTTTGGAGATACTTAAAGTATTAAGTACTTCAGATAATTATTTTTTTTATGTATAATACCACTTTTGATTTTAACTTTTACATTTAGCTTTTGGCTGCAGCTTCGCTCACGTTAAGTTAGTTATTTTAATTCAAATTTCAAACCCCTATTTTTGGTTTTAGCTGTGCGTTGATATATTATCAGTCAGTCACCTTTTCCTATTATTTCAATACCTCATTTGTCAAAAATGTATGAGTAGCTTTGGAAAACATGGGCGTTTTTTCAAACTTACCACACTTAAAGTGAAACTGCTTAGGAGTATCCAACCAACAATTGAAACCATTTCTGAGAAGGTACCAGACACTAAACCTCCTTTACTAAAATAATGTGACACTACAACTAAACAAACATAGATTGAAAAACACGTAACCCTTTCTTTGCTTCAACGTAGTCGGGATAAAAGAGAATATTTGCTATATCAAATCGAAACTGAATCAGCTCAGTTGCGTATTTTCCACTGAACCGAATGAAAACATATTTTTCTGGTACACAGTCCACCGCGGACGCGGACTGGATGAATTTTGAATCTATCTAAAAACTTTGCAACGTGCTCCTAACTTGATATGACAGCTTCGGATTGGTTTATAAACAATACGTTCCCGATGAAATATACGAGCATTGGGATTTAAGCCAATATCTACTGACCCTTCGCTCCATTGGTCTGTCACGCTGGAGTGCGTTAGCGTAAACCTCAGACATGTTATTGGTATCCGTACTATTTTGTCTCAGATTAACGTAACTGCAATGTACGTGACAGTTGAAAACTTAAACTCAGCTGAGTATTAAAGTAACTAGGGCCGCTGAACGGGAAACTTACTCAAAATCATATTTTTTATTCAAATAAATTTATTAAAAGTGATTTTTAATCGAGAGAGAAACTAAAACTGTTCGGAATGCCATTTTACCGAGAAGAACCAGCAAGAAACTCGGTGGTTGCTTTTATATGACTGCCTGAAAAAAGGAGTATATTGTTTTCAGGGTTCATGTATGTATGTGTGTATGTGAGTTTGTATATTCCACCATAACTTCTATAAGCCTGAACCAATTTTGATAAATGAGGTATCGTTAGAATCCTTAGCTTATTCCGGGTGACATAGGCTAGTAAAATTTTAAAAAAAATTGATGAGGTGACCATGGTCCCGCCTTGAAGACTTAAGTTGAAAAAAAATATTCAGAAACAAGATTAACTATATAATCATCATCTAGAAAATAATGAGTAGATTCCAAAAATATATAACACTATAGTTCAATATCCAGTGATTCACAAAAAAATATCATTTAATAAAAATGTGAATAAGATTAAATAATTTAACTAGATCAATTTAGATTTTTTACTTTTTAGTTCATTTTTGGCAGGGCAGTCGTGTTTTTTAATTTTTGTAATTATGACTTGTTTGAATCAATTGATTTACAATGACATCAATAGAATAGAATAGAATAGAATAGAATAGAATAATTTATTTGCAAGAATGTGGTACAATTATTAGGTCTTAAAATTATTTTGCGCTGACACATTCAACCGTTTCATTAGTGTGCAAATTTTAAAATATAATTCATTCAAATAAGATTAATAAATATTACAATGTCAATAGCTAAGTCATATACTCATTCAAACTATAGAAACATTTCTCCATTAGCCAGTCTCGAATATGTAGATCAATGTGTAGATACATAGGTAACTGCAGTCCTGGGGCGATTAAGAAGAACAAATAAATAAAGCGAAGAACAAATAAATTAAGTTTCTTTCTCCAACAACATTCTTCATACTTTCAATACGCACTGTTGTATCACCAACCAAAGTTCACTACCAAAGGTTAAATGGAATAGAATGCCTCTGGAATGCATAAGAGCATTCGTCCAAGATGAGAGCTCTCAAAAATGTCCTCAAAGGCCTGTGGTGTTTCCAATCCGCACTTGAGGCCCAATTGTCTAAGCCAATCGTAATCATTTGACAGCTCATAATGTATTACTCGAACTTTTGAAGGAGTTCATACATGCTTTTTTTTGGCGGTGTTCCACCCCCGTGCCTCGAAGAGCACGTTAAGCCATCGGTCCCGGTTATTATCACTAACATGATAATAGTCGTTAAAGCCCGCCAACCCGCATTGGAGCAGCGTGGTGGGTCTAAGCTCTAATTCCCTCTCTCCTATGAGAGTGGAGGCCTGTGCCCAGCACTGGGACGTTAATGGGTTGTAGTGATACATGCTTTTCGACGTGCAAGCATCTATGAACTCCTTATACAGGTCCAATAATACGTTTGACAAACGATTACAATTACTATTTCTTTACACAATCGGGGAGTTGGTCAGCTTTGTGAATCTAATCCAATCCATCCTTTTTATACGACTGCCTGAAAAAAGGAGTATATTGTTTTCAGGGTTCATGTGTTTATGTATGTGAGTTTGTATATTCCACCATAACTTCTATACGCCTGACCCGATTTAGATAAATGAGGTATCGTTAGAATTCCTAGCTTATTTCGGGTGACATAAGCTAGTACAATTAATGAAAAAATTTATGGGGTGACCATAGTCCCGCATTAAAGAGTAAAGTTGAAAAAAAAATTTGAGAATAAGATTAACTATATAATCATCATCTAGAAAATGATGAGTAGATTCCAAAAATATATAACAATATAGTTCAATATCCATTGATTCGCAAAAAAAAACATTTAATAAAAATGTGAATAAGATTCTAATTTAACTTATAAGATAACTTTTCTTAAATAATATTATATAATATGTAAATTTTGATGATGACGATGTGATTATTAACTGAATGGTTTTAAAGTGCAATAATTGAGTATCCCCCCCTTTTATGGAATTTGACATATGTTATTAAGTAGGAACTATTATCATATTATCTCTGATTATGTTATATTATTTTCTTTCGTTTCTAATTGTAATTTTGTACGACCTTTTATTAATTTAATTTTATCTAATTTTCTTTGTTTTTTTTTTTAAATTGCTATACAACTTTGATGATGATAATGATGATGATGAATATTCATACACCATTAATTGGTAGAATGTATAAGTCTCTCAAACTGTAATCATGACAGCTTTATATCACCTACATTCTCATGAATAAATTATTATTTATTTAACTAGGTTAATTTATCAGGGCAGTCGTGTTTTTTTTTTAATTTTAATTATCAGTCTGTGAGATAACTCACTGATGCTCATGTGCTCAGTGATTGGCGACGTGTGTGGGTGATGATGATGACGAATGAACAACGCACTGGTAACCCTCGCGAGAACTCGTTGAAGCACTGTTTTTTTTATCCACTACAGAGTAGCCCTTGACTGCGATCTCACCTGATGGTAAGTGATGATGCAGTCTAAGATGGTAGCGGGCTAACCTGTTAGGGGCATGGCAGTTATATTAACCCTTATTTGTACACGGCATCGTACCGGAACGCGTAATCGCTTGGCGGCACGTCTTTGCCGGTAGGATGGTAACTAGCCACGGCCGGTTCGTGTTAGAGTTGTTGAATGGTGTTGGAATTAATTGGAATTTGTCAGTGTTGAACGCGGGCCTTTTATTGGCTTTCTGTCGGCACAGTTTTGTGAAATTGTATTTATTAGCGCGGTGGGTACATGATTGATTTAGAGCCGCGATAATTTTCGCGGGACGCTTGTTGATTTTTGCTCTTTTTTCACGTCGCTTTTATTGTCGAGCGGAAAAACGGTCCAAATTCTATTAGTAACAGATATTTTTCTTTGTTAAAATCCTTCTGGTTTGCTAAATTCATATCTTTTGGATCCAATTTCAAATCTACTGCTTTTGGATTTAAAACTAATTGTTAAGTTTCATTCAGAACCACCACCACTACAGCCCATTAACGTCCCACTGCTGGGCACAGGCCTTCACTCTCATAGGAGAGAGGGAATTAGAGCTTAGACCCACCACGCTGCTCCAATGCGGGTTGGCGGGCTTTAACGACTATTATCATGTTAGTGATAATAACCGGGACCGACGGCTTAACGTGCTCTCCGAGGCATGGGGGTAGAACACCGCCAACTTCCTAACTCCGGGCTAGTACTGGAAATTTCTAATCACAAAAACCCGATACTTAATTATGGCCCGACCCGGGACTCGAACCCGGGACCTCGTCGCCGCAGTCAAACATGCTAACCACTAGACCAACGAGGCAGTTATACTGAACACAGCACAATCATGAATCATTCAGAAATAGGATAGGATTTACAGAAAACGACCTTCCTTTCGCAATGTCGAGCGCTGTTGTCTTTACGTAGGAGTTAGCGGGTTCGATTCCCGGCAGAGGCAATTTGGGGAAGTTACCAGCCTATCGGGAAAGACGCATCGCCAAGCGATTTAGCGATACCGTGTTAAAACCCAATAGGGGTATTGGTTTAATATAACTACCAAATCCCTAACAGGTAAATCTGCTACCATCTTAGACTGCATCATCACTTACCGTCACGGGATATTGTAGTCACTTATAGTGGAATTAAAAAAAAAATACAAATAAAAAGAAACACTTTATCCATAAAAAAAAAAACATGGAAATAATATGAAAAACCGATCAGTGGTAATCGCGTCAATCTAAATATAGACACCGCATCATTATGCGTTAAAAGCAGCCGCGATTGTGATCCGAGGCGGGGCCCATCAATTCTAATAAAGGATTGGAAGCCATATTTCTGCTCCCCGTCGCGTGTGTCAATCAAATTGATGGACTGCTGGAAAAAGGATCAAAGCGAAATGCCGCCATGGCCGTCTCGACAACGGGTACTTCCGATATGCTTTGTCTTTGACGTCCCGTGTAATTGTTTATTCATGGGATTTGTATATCATAAGGCTCTGTAAGCCTAGTGGTTTAAAAACGTGCTAAACCATTTGAAACAAAAGCACGAAAGTTATATACCGCCGCCATGGCCGTCTCGTCGACAACGGGTACTTCCGATATGCTTTGTCTTTGACGTCCCGTGTAATTGTTTATTCATGGGATTTGTATATCATAAGGCTCTGTAAGCCTAGTGGTTTAAAAATGTGCTAAACCATTGGAAACAAAAGCACGAAAGTTATATAACGCCACCATGGCCGTCTCGTCGACAACGGGTACTTTCGATATGCTTTGTCTTTGACGTCCCGTGTAATTGTTTATTCATGGGATTTGTATATCATAAGGCTCTGTAACCCTAGTGGTTTAAAAACGTGCTAAACCATTGGAAACAAAAGCACGAAAGTTATATAACGCCACCATGGCCGTCTCGTCGACAACGGGTACTTCCGATATGCTTTGTCTTTGACGTCCCGTGTAATTGTTTATTCATGGGATTTGTATATCATAAGGCTCTGTAAGCCTAGTGGTTTAAAAACGTGCTAAACCATTTGAAACAAAAGCACGAAAGTTATATACCGCCGCCATGGCCGTCTCGTCGACAACGGGTACTTCCGATATGCTTTGTCTTTGACGTCCCGTGTAATTGTTTATTCATGGGATTTGTATATCATAAGGCTCTGTAAGCCTAGTGGTTTAAAAATGTGCTAAACCATTGGAAACAAAAGCACGAAAGTTATATAACGCCACCATGGCCGTCTCGTCGACAACGGGTACTTTCGATATGCTTTGTCTTTGACGTCCCGTGTAATTGTTTATTCATGGGATTTGTATATCATAAGGCTCTGTAACCCTAGTGGTTTAAAAACGTGCTAAACCATTTGAAACAAAAGCACGAAAGTTATATACCGCCGCCATGGCCGTCTCGTCGACAACGGGTACTTCCGATATGCTTTGTCTTTGACGTCCCGTGTAATTGTTTATTCATGGGATTTGTATATCATAAGGCTCTGTAAGCCTAGTGGTTTAAAAACGAGCTAAACCATTTGAAACAAAAGCACGAAAGTTATATACCGCCGCCATGGCCGTCTCGTCGACAACGGGTACTTCCGATATGCTTTGTCTTTGACGTCCCGTGTAATTGTTTATTCATGGGATTTGTATATCATAAGGCTCTGTAAGCCTAGTGGTTTAAAAACGTGCTAAACCATTTGAAACAAAAGCACGAAAGTTATATACCGCCGCCATGGCCGTCTCGTCGACAACGGGTACTTCCGATATGCTTTGTCTTTGACGTCCCGTGTAATTGTTTATTCATGGGATTTGTATATCATAAGGCTCTGTAAGCCTAGTGGTTTAAAAATGTGCTAAACCATTGGAAACAAAAGCACGAAAGTTATATAACGCCACCATGGCCGTCTCGTCGACAACGGGTACTTTCGATATGCTTTGTCTTTGACGTCCCGTGTAATTGTTTATTCATGGGATTTGTATATCATAAGGCTCTGTAACCCTAGTGGTTTAAAAACGTGCTAAACCATTGGAAACAAAAGCACGAAAGTTATATAACGCCACCATGGCCGTCTCGTCGACAACGGGTACTTCCGATATGCTTTGTCTTTGACGTCCTGTGTAATTGTTTATTCATGGGATTTGTATATCATAAGGCTCTGTAAGCCTAGTGGTTTAAAAACGTGCTAAACCATTTGAAACAAAAGCACAAAAGTTATATAACGCCGCCATGGCCGTCTCGTCGACAACGGACGTACTTCCGATATGCTTTGTCTTTGACGTCCTGTGTAATTGTTTATTCATGGGATTTGTATATCATAAGGCTCTGTAAGCCTAGTGGTTTAAAAATGTGCTAAACCATTGGAAACAAAAGCACGAAAGTTATATACCGCCGCCATGGCCGTCTCGTCGACAACGGGTACTTCCGATATGCTTTGTCTTTGACGTCCTGTGTAATTGTTTATTCATGGGATTTGTATATCATAAGGCTCTGTAAGTCTAGTGGTTTAAAAATGTGCTAAACCATTTGAAACAAAAGCACAAAAGATATATAACGCCGCCATGGCCGTCTCGTCGACAACGGGTACTTCCGATATGCTTTGTCTTTGACGTCCCGTGTAATTGTTTATTCATGGGATTTGTATATCATAAGGCTCTGTAAGCCTAGTGGTTTAAAAATGTGCTAAACCATTGGAAACAAAAGCACGAAAGTTATATAACGCCACCATGGCCGTCTCGTCGACAACGGGTACTTTCGATATGCTTTGTCTTTGACGTCCCGTGTAATTGTTTATTCATGGGATTTGTATATCATAAGGCTCTGTAACCCTAGTGGTTTAAAAACGTGCTAAACCATTTGAAACAAAAGCACGAAAGTTATATACCGCCGCCATGGTCGTCTCGTCGACAACGGGTACTTCCGATATGCTTTGTCTTTGACGTCCCGTGTAATTGTTTATTCATGGGATTTGTATATCATAAGGCTCTGTAAGCCTAGTGGTTTAAAAACGAGCTAAACCATTTGAAACAAAAGCACGAAAGTTATATACCGCCGCCATGGCCGTCTCGTCGACAACGGGTACTTCCGATATGCTTTGTCTTTGACGTCCCGTGTAATTGTTTATTCATGGGATTTGTATATCATAAGGCTCTGTAAGCCTAGTGGTTTAAAAACGTGCTAAACCATTTGAAACAAAAGCACGAAAGTTATATACCGCCGCCATGGCCGTCTCGTCGACAACGGGTACTTCCGATATGCTTTGTCTTTGACGTCCCGTGTAATTGTTTATTCATGGGATTTGTATATCATAAGGCTCTGTAAGCCTAGTGGTTTAAAAATGTGCTAAACCATTGGAAACAAAAGCACGAAAGTTATATAACGCCACCATGGCCGTCTCGTCGACAACGGGTACTTTCGATATGCTTTGTCTTTGACGTCCCGTGTAATTGTTTATTCATGGGATTTGTATATCATAAGGCTCTGTAACCCTAGTGGTTTAAAAACGTGCTAAACCATTGGAAACAAAAGCACGAAAGTTATATAACGCCACCATGGCCGTCTCGTCGACAACGGGTACTTCCGATATGCTTTGTCTTTGACGTCCCGTGTAATTGTTTATTCATGGGATTTGTATATCATAAGGCTCTGTAAGCCTAGTGGTTTAAAAACGTGCTAAACCATTTGAAACAAAAGCACGAAAGTTATATACCGCCGCCATGGCCGTCTCGTCGACAACGGGTACTTCCGATATGCTTTGTCTTTGACGTCCCGTGTAATTGTTTATTCATGGGATTTGTATATCATAAGGCTCTGTAAGCCTAGTGGTTTAAAAATGTGCTAAACCATTGGAAACAAAAGCACGAAAGTTATATACCGCCGCCATGGCCGTCTCGTCGACAACGGGTACTTCCGATATGCTTTGTCTTTGACGTCCCGTGTAATTGTTTATTCATGGGATTTGTATATCATAAGGCTCTGTAAGCCTAGTGGTTTAAAAATGTGCTAAACCATTGGAAACAAAAGCACGAAAGTTATATACCGCCGCCATGGCCGTCTCGTCGACAACGGGTACTTCCGATATGCTTTGTCTTTGACGTCCCGTGTAATTGTTTATTCATGGGATTTGTATATCATAAGGCTCTGTAAGCCTAGTGGTTTTAAAAACGTGCTAAACCATTTGAAACAAAAGCACGAAAGTTATATACCGCCGCCATGGCCGTCTTGTCGAAAACGGGTACTTCCGATATTTTTTGTCTTTGACGTCCCGTGTAATTGATTATTCATGGGATTTGTATATCATAAGGCTCTGTAAGCCTAGTGGTTTAAAAACGTGCTAAACCATTTGAAACAAAAGCACGAAAGTTATATACCGCCGCCATGGCCGTCTCGTCGACAACGGGTACTTCCGATATGCTTTGTCTTTGACGTCCCGTGTAATTGTTTATTCATGGGATTTGTATATCATAAGGCTCTGTAAGCCTAGTGGTTTTAAAAACGTGCTAAACCATTTGAAACAAAAGCACGAAAGTTATATACCGCCGCCATGGCCGTCTCGTCGACAACGGGTACTTCCGATATTTTTTGTCTTTGACGTCCCGTGTAATTGATTATTCATGGGATTTGTATATCATAAGGCTCTATAAGCCTAGTGGTTTTAAAACGTGCTAAACCATTTGAAAAAAAAGCACAAAAGTTATATAACGCCGCCATGGCCGTCTCGTCGGCAACGGGTACTTCCGATATGCTTTGTCTTTGACGTCCCGTGTAATTGTTTATTCATAGGATTTGTATATCATAAGGCTCTGTAAGCGTAGTGGTTTAAAAACGTGCTAAACCATTTGAAACTAAAGTTATAATATGTCTCCAGCTCGCAGATCGCAACGGGCGGATGGATTAAGGAAGGCGAAGGACCAAATTTGGTGGCATACTCTCGAAAAGGCCTTTTTTGATATGTGTCACCATAAGATTGCAAAAACCGTTAAATCGTAATCTTGCTAGCGAAATTGTAAACTGTCGACAGATTGTGAATCGTTCAATGTTCTAATTGTCAATTTTTGAAATATTCATTGTATTTACGTTTTCTTCTCTTTCTTGTAGGTTAGGTTAGGGTTCGACATAACCCGATATGGATATGGATAGTGTGGATTGGTTTGCTTTATAGAACGTAATACCGATCAAAGTAATAGTGAAACAGACACCGATCATTACACGCTAAAAGCACCCGCGATAGGAATCTAAGGCGGGGGTTCGGGGCTATCAATCTTAATAAAGGCTTGAAAGCCATATTTTTCCTTGGAGCCGCGTGTCAATCACGTTGATAGGGCGATACTGGGCGGGCTGATCAAAGAGCTCCGCCGAACGTCCGGTCGACGGACCTCGCTTTCCTTTCCTTTGTTTTCCCTTCTTTTGTGAATATTTATACACTTGTAATACACTTGTTGTTGGGTTTTTCTGACTAGATAATATTCCCGGTGCTAGCCCGGAGTTAGGACAAATGATAAATGATTTATTTATTTTTTTGATGTAGGACAACTTGTGTCACTTATGAAACGTTAAGACTCTACCACCGGTTCTACTGAGAAGAGCCGGCAAGAAACTCAGCCAACAACTAAGCCACTATGGCATCAGGACGTTGGCGATGTTTCACCCCCGTGCCTCGGAGAGCACGTTAAGCCGTCGGTCCCGGTTATTATCACTAACATGATAATAGTAGCAGCCCGTCAACCCGCATTGGAGCAGCGTGGTTGATCTGAGCTCTAATTTCCTCTCTCATATGAGAGTGGAGGCCTGTGCCCAGCAGTTGGACATTAATGGGCTATATACAATACATTTGTACATTGGATTGTTGTGTACTGGCAATAGACTAAGGTAGGCAATGCACTAAAATATAAGGGAAATGTTTGCGTATAGGTATTTCATTGCTTCGTTCGTTATTTTTGTGACTTTTTCTTGTTGATAAGTCTATCTTGTTGATATTTATTATGAGTATATGCAACAGAGCATGAGGTCCAAAAATTTGTTGGAATTTCTGTCAAGAAATTCAGGTAATTCATGCTAATTAGTCTGACATCTCCCAAAGCCTGTTGAATTGTTATAGAGAGATTGGACTACATAGTTATCTCTACAATCGTTATGGATTGCTCACTCATCGGAATAGAGTGAAGGAATAGAAAGTACACATACGTAATACCAAATGTAATCAGTGGCGTACAGTTCATAGAGGCACAAAAGCACTGCTTACCCAAATGGAATTAAGTCAATGCTCATTTTTCATTAAAATAGCTAGTAAATAGGTATTTTGACTAACTAATGCCTACCCTAGCTTCAAAAGCTGTGCACGCCAATGAATGTAATACTCATACTTCAGTCAGAAAAACTGAACCTCATCAACTTAAGTGACTACTTCTAGTTTCTCGGGGTCAAGGCGACAACCGTTACTCTAAAAATGTCAACAAGCCCCATGTCCTGACCTAATTACCGATACTCGATGGTTCTCTTGAGTCCAGGCACTGGGACACACGTGCGCTATCACACTAGTGCGTAAGTGCTCTACCGTTGTAGACCGTATAGGAAACAAGTCATAATTAAAAAAATTAAAAAACACGACTGCCCTGCCAAAAACGAACTAAAAAGTAAAAAATCTAAATTAATCTTGTTAAATTAGAATCTTATTCACATTTTTATTAAATGATATTTTTTTGTGAATCACTGGATATTGAACTATAGTGTTATATATTTTTGGAATCTACTCATCATTTTCTAGATGATGATTATATAGTTAATCTTATTTTCGAATAATTTTTTTTAACTTCAGTCTTTAATGCGGGCCATGGTCACCCCATCGATTTTTTCATTAATTGTACTAGCTTATGTCACCCGGAATAAGCTAGGGATTCTAACGATACCTCATTTATCAAAATCAGTTCAGGCGTATAGAAGTTATGGTGGAATATACAAATTCACATACATACATACATGAACCCTGAAAACAATATACTCCCTTTTTCAGGCAGTCGTATAAAAACTTGATGTCCATCAAACATCAAAATGGTACTAAAATTCTACAATACCTATACCTTCATAAATTTTTACTCCTGTCCATTATAACGAAGAGAAGACATCTGAAGTTCGCTTCGTCGAGTCAGATTATTGTGGGACTAGCTTTTTTCCGCAGCTTCGCTCACGTTAAGTTTAATTTACATAGGAAATTCACACCCTTTTTTATCCCTTTAGGGGTTGCATTTTCAAAAAATATTTATTAGTGTATGGGGCGGATAGGAGATGAGCCCGGTGAGAGGCTTTGGCCGAGGCTAACGGCAAAGACGTACCGCCAAGCGTCACGGTACGATGCCGTCTAGAAACCGAGTAGGGGTATGAGTTTAATATAACTGCTATACCTCTATCAGGTTAGCCTGCCATCTTAGACTGCATCATCACTCACCATGAGGTGAGATTGCAGTCAAGGGCAACTTGTAATGGAATAAAAAAAAACTGAATATATCATATCGGTTGCTGCGAATAGCAACCATAGGTGCGATTTGAGTGAAATTGACATTGACGCGAAATTGAGCTCTAATTGAATGCAATTATGGTTTATTTTACTTCGACG
Organism: Erebia palarica; assembly: GCA_964035005.1. Classification (NCBI taxonomy): domain Eukaryota; kingdom Metazoa; phylum Arthropoda; class Insecta; order Lepidoptera; family Nymphalidae; genus Erebia; species Erebia palarica. Next base: position 38,815,576 of record OZ035985.1, read on the forward strand.
CCGAACTTTGACGATTTCATCGCCAACTTTAGACAATCGGGGGACAGGACGGGGGCTGGCCAATCTTAAGGTAAACGTCCGACATAATTGCGGACCCTCGAGGTTCCTTTTGTCCGGAAACAAGGACACCCGTGCTCTATCGCGTCAGTGCGTCAGCTCATTGTGCTGCAGGGGCTCAGTGTGGCTCGTAATCAATAACCGGTACTGTCTGCCTCTTGAGCCGTGATATATGTAAATGATGATTTATTACCCTCCCGCTGAATCGAGTGGTTCATATGGCGCTGGGATAGTCTTTGTTGATGGATTTGATGGCATTATTTCAGGCTAATAGTGTACAGTAGAATGACCTAGGACTCAGTTAAGTATTTTATTTTCTAGGAAGTAAAGAAAATGCAAGGATGCATGGCAAGGAACCACATAGATGTCCTTTAAGAATGAGAAGGGCTAAAGCCATGGTACACTACGCTGGCCATGCGCGGATTGGCGGACTTCAAACAATTTAATGAACTCTCAGGTAGTCAGGTATACTCACAATGTTTACATTCGCCTTTATAGTAAGCGATTGTCATATCAGTTACTAAAGGCCACTAGGTTTTCCCTATTTTTCATGGCAAGCTATTTTAGTTTTGGTTTTTGAAACCTTCCAAAAGTATCCTGCTGCTGCTAAGTTTGAAATCTAAATATGATAAATGATAAATGATTTGTTTATTTCATGTAGGACAACTTGTGTCACTTATGATACGTTAAGACTCTACCACCGGTTCAGAAAGATGATTCTACTGAGACGAGCCGGCAAGAAACTCAGCAGTTGCTCTTTTCTTAAAAAAAGAAAAAGGTTACATTATGTAAACAATACAACACATACGTGTACATTACGTATTGAAATGAAATGATTTATTTATTTCATGTAGGACAACTTGTGTCACTTATGAAACGTTAAGACTCTACCACCGGTTCGGAATTCTACCGAGTAGAGCCGGCAAGAAACTCAGCAGTTGCTCTTTTCATGGAAAAGAAAAGGTTACAATATGTAGACAACACAACACATACGTTACAAGTGTTCCACTGACTTGTGGGTCAGGTATTGGAAGGATACGGTTACTTTTATGTAAATTACCTAACTACCTCCTCACAAATTATAAATTGAAGGATAACAATAAATACGTCTTCACCTAACCTCAACCCACATTCATTCTATAATCAGCTAATCAAATAGCACAACATGAATATTACGATCATGTATATTTAGACGCTCAATTACTGAGCGTCACTGAGCAATGAGCATTCGCGTTGGATATATACGAGATGATTCCATTTTTTTTTATCCACTACAAGTTAGCCCTTGACTGCGATCTCACTTGATGGTAAGTGATGATGCAGTGGTGGTAGCAGGCTAACCTGTTAGGGGCATAGCAGTTATATTAAAGCCATACCCCTATTTGGTTTCTACACGGCATCGTACCGGAACGCGTAATCGCTTGGCGGCACGTCAGTGGGGTGGTAACTAGCCACGGCCGAAGCCTCCCACCAGGCCAGACCGGGGAAAATTCAGAAATGATAATTTTTTTTTTTTTTAATCCACTACAAGTAAGCCCTTGACTGCGATCTCACCTGATGGTAAGTGATAATGCAGTCTAAGATGGTAGCGGGCTAACCTGTTAGGGGTATGGCAGTTATATTAAACCCATACCCCTATTTGGTTTCTACACGGCATCGTACCGGAACGCGTAATCGCTTGGCGGCACGTCTTTGCCGGTAGGGTGGTAACTAGCCACGGCAGAAGCCTCCCACCAGGCCAGACCAGGGAAAATTCAGAAATTATAAATTCCCAAATTGACCCTGCCGGGGATCGATCCCGGGAGCTCCGCACGTTAAGACAACAGCGCTACACACTGCGCCACGGAGGTCGTCATAATGCCGAGATTTGCGCGGTTACCGCATCCTCGGATGTTTGTGAAGAAGCAACACAAATAATTGAGGCACCTGCTTTGTTTGTCCACGAGGCGACGCGGGGGTGGAGAGGGGTGGAGAGGGGTGGAGAGGGGTGTAGAGGGGTGGCAAGGGGTGGCTTGTCAGAGAATGAAAGTATGTGCCTTTACTTCTAGGAGCAATGAATAACTTTATTCCATTAGCCACAAACTAATCTCATCCGGTTACAGCGTCGCTAGTAACTATTAAGAATAAAACAAAAACCAAAAACTAAACAGGCATAGAAATCATTAGTCCACGAGGCGACGCGGGGGTGGTGAGGGGTAGCAAGGGGTGGCTTGTCAGAGAATGAAAGTATGTGCCTTTACTCCTAGGAGCGATGAATAGCTTTATTCCATTAGCTGTATAATCCCACAAACTAATCTCATCCGGTTACAGCGTCGCTAGTAACTATTTAAAATAAAATAAAAACAAAAACTAAATAGGCATAGAATATATTAGTCCACGAGGCGACGCAGGGGTGGTGAGGGATGGCGAGGCAGAGAATGAAAGTATGTGCCTTTACTTCTAGGAGCAATGAATAACTTTATTCCATTAGCCACAAACTAATCTCATCCGGTTACAGCGTCGCTAGTAACTATTAAGAATAAAACAAAAACCAAAAACTAAACAGGCATAGAAATCATTAGTCCACGAGGCGACGCGGGGGTGGTGAGGGATGGCGAGGGTTAGCGTGGCAGAGAATTAAAGTATGTGCCTTTACTCCTAGGAGCAATGAATAGCTTTATTCCATTAGCTGTATAGTCCCACAAACTAATCTGATCCGGTTACAGCGTCGCTAGTAACTATTAAAAATAAAATAAAAACAAAAACTAAATAGGCATAGAATATATTAGTCCACGAGGCGACGCAGGGGTGGTGAGGGATGGCGAGGCAGAGAATGAAAGGATGTGCCTTTACTACTAGGAGCAATGAATAACTTTATTCCATTAGCTGTATAGTCCCACAGACTAATCTGATCCGGTTACAGCGTCGCTAGTAACTATTAAAAATAAAATAAAAACAAAAATTAAACAGGCATAGGAATTATTAGTCCACGAGGCGACGCAGGGGTGGTGAGGGATGGCGAGGCAGAGAATGAAAGTATGTGCCTTTACTTCTAGGAGCAATGAATAACTTTATTCCATTAGCCACAAACTAATCTCATCCGGTTACAGCGTCGCTAGTAACTATTAAGAATAAAACAAAAACCAAAAACTAAACAGGCATAGAAATCATTAGTCCACGAGGCGACGCGGGGGTGGTGAGGGATGGCGAGGGTTAGCGTGGCAGAGAATTAAAGTATGTGCCTTTACTCCTAGGAGCAATGAATAGCTTTATTCCATTAGCTGTATAGTCCCACAAACTAATCTGATCCGGTTACAGCGTCGCTAGTAACTATTAAAAATAAAATAAAAACAAAAACTAAATAGGCATAGAATATATTAGTCCACGAGGCGACGCAGGGGTGGTGAGGGATGGCGAGGCAGAGAATGAAAGGATGTGCCTTTACTACTAGGAGCAATGAATAACTTTATTCCATTAGCTGTATAGTCCCACAGACTAATCTGATCCGGTTACAGCGTCGCTAGTAACTATTAAAAATAAAATAAAAACAAAAATTAAACAGGCATAGGAATTATTAGTCCACGAGGCGACGCAGGGGTGGTGAGGGGTGGTGAGGGATGGTGAGGCAGAGAATGAAAGTATGTGCCTTTACTCCTAGGAGCAATGAATAGCTTTATTCCATTAGCTGTATAGTCCCACAAACTAATCTGATCCGGTTACAGCGTCGCTAGTAACTATTAAAAATAAAATAAAAACAAAAACTAAATAGGCATAGAATATATTAGTCCACGAGGCGACGCAGGGGTGGTGAGGGATGGCGAGGCAGAGAATGAAAGTATGTGCCTTTACTACTAGGAGCAATGAATAACTTTATTCCATTAGCTGTATAGTCCCACAGACTAATCTGATCCGGTTACAGCGTCGCTAGTAATTATTAAAAATAAAATAAAAACAAAAACTAAACAGGCATAGAAATTATTAGTCCACGAGGCGACGCGGGGGTGGTGAGGGGTGGAGAGGGGTGGTGAGTCAGAGAATGAAAGTATGAGCTTTTACTCCTAGGAGCAATGAATAGCTTTATTCCATTAGCTGTATAGACCCACAAACTAATCTGATCCGGTTACAGCGTCGCTAGTAACTATTTGCCTGGTGGGAGGCTTCAGCCGTGGCTAGTTACCACCCTACCGGCAAAGACGTGCCGCCAAGCGATTTAGCGTTCCGGTACGATGCCGTGTAGAAACCGAATAAGGGTATGGGTTTAATATAACTGCCATGCCCCTAACAGGTTAGCCCGCTACCATCTTAGACTGCATCATCACTTACTATCGGGTGAGATCGCAGTCAAGGACTAACTTGTAGTGGATAAAAAAGAAAATTAAATAAAAACAAAAACTAAACAGGCATAGAAATTCGTTAAAAATCTTTTTTATTCAAGTAGATATTGACAAGTGCTTTTGAATCGTCGAGTGAATCCTAACGCATTCCGAACTAGTGGTATTGTTCGGAATGCCATTCCTACTGAGATGAAGAAACTCGGTAGTTTTGGAAAAAAACTACAACCGCAGTTATATAAGTATCTACATCAATGTGTAGATACTTGAGTAACTACTGTTCTTAGCATACCAGTTAGAAACTCGGTAGTTGCGCTGTTGAAAAAAACTATTTACAATTACATCAATGTGTAGATACTTAAGTAACTACTGTTCTTAGTATACCAGTTAGAAACTCGGTAGTTGCGCTTTCGAAAAAATCTATTTACAATTACATCAATGTGTAGATACTTAAGTAACTACTGTTCATAGCATACCAGTTAGAAACTCGGTAGTTGTGCTTTTGAAAAAAACTATTTACAATGACATCAATGTGTAGATACTTAAGTAACTGCTGTTCTTAGCATACCAGTTAGAAACTCGGTAGTTGCGCTTTTGAAAAAAACTATTTACAGTTACATCAATGTGTAAATACTTAACTAACTACTGTTCTTAAAATTGCGAGTCAAATCCATGCTCGTTCGAGTAAAGTGTGCAAGTATTCTTTATACTCAATACTCAATATCATTTATTCAATATAGGTACATTGTAGGGACACTTATTGACGTTAAAAATTACTTACTTATAAAACATGATGGTGATAATTGGTTACGGTATCTTAAAACTAAAGCTACTTTGTACAATGATGTCACAGTGCATCTTCTTGTCTGTGTGTCTTCACTGGGTCCAGCTCAATACAAACTCATACAAAGTTATTTAGAGCTACGCTGAGCATCTTTAGTGGGGCTAGACCTTTGCTACGTTAAATTTTCCGCGAGCTCTCGGCCTGAGTGGGAGGCTTGGTAATTAATATTCATAATCCAGTTAAAGAAACACCGCATTCAGTTTCAAGCGCTTAATGATGGAGGATTCCGCTTCGTAATGTATTGCGATTTGATTTGGTGTGATATTCCGTGATGTGATGAATATAAATGGAAATAATTTTACTTGAGGTTTTTCGTACGAGAGTTTCGTTTAAAATAATGTCATAATCAATCAAAATATTTATTCAGTACATTGTACACTTTTTGGACGTTATTAAAACATAATTATTAGACCTGATGATAATTACTAACTACGGTATCTTAAAACTTAAGCTACAAGGGTTCCTTATTCCATATACCTATAGTAATAAATAGAAACGATCTGACTCTCACTCATTGACTAACTCATCAATGCCCAGCCAAAATCCATAGACCTAGAAAGCTTTTTTAAGAAATTTTTGCAGAGAGACCCACTCTAAATTGTTGGCATTAGGGCCAATTAAATGAAAATATAAGGATTTTTACTTCCTATGAAAGCAAATTCGCAGTTATTCACTAGTCATACCAATATTATAAATGCGAAAGTGTGTTTATTTGTTCTCCAATCACTCCGCAACGTAGCAATGGATCGACGTGATTTTTTGCATGCGTATAGTTGAACACCCGGAGAGTGACATGAGCTTCTAGTTATCCCAGATAATTAAGGAGCTCAGGTGGAAATTAAAAACTGACTCCAATCCCAGACTAAGCCGTCGGCATTAGCTAGTTTTTCATAAATATTAGTCTATGAACAATAGACAATAGAGTTTGAAAGGAGTCGAAATTCGACACAAATTCTATCAATCCCTCTATTGAGCTGACATGGGTTATCTATGTTCTATCAAGTTACAACCCCGCATATCAACCCTATTTGATTAGGATGAAATGAGATCCACCAAGAATAGTTACTAGATGAAATGGCAAGAGAAATAAAAAAAAAACCATCAAATAATATGCTTACATACTGAAAGCAACTCAAACTTTAGGTTCGATTAATGTCATTGAGAATCAATGTTATTGTGTTTAATATTTCAACATTATAATGATAATATTATGAAATTATATCATCACAATATCATGATAATATTATTATTTATACTTGTCAAATTAAACGACGTGATAAGCCGCGCTCAATGTATAAAACCTCGTCAACACATTCAGGTCAAAAACATTGATTTAACTTTGATTACATAACTTCATACTTAACTTCATTATGTGTTTGTCGTTTAATCGGATTATTTATATTGATACGTGATTATCGGCTGGAAATTGATCATTGATTTCTTCACTAAGAGAATAGCTATAATGTTACCGATAGCTATATATATGTCACCGTAAGATTGTAAACACCGTTAGATTATAATCTAACTCGCGAAATTCTAAACTGTCGAAAGATTAGAATTTAACGCATTATTTTCCGGTAGATTGTAATCTGATAGGTATTTAAACCCGATAAAACCTAATTGCCCTGCCTGCGGCCGGGCACTACTTCATTATTTATGTCGAACCCTAACCTAACCTACAAGAAAGAGACAAGAAAACGTAAATACAATGAATATTTCAAAAATTGACACTCAGAACATTGAACAGTTTACAATCTTTCGACAGTTTAGAATTTCGCGAGTTAGATTATAATCTAACGGTTTTTACAATCTTACGGTGACATATATAGCTCAAAATAATGATATTACCCAAACCTCTTATCGGTTTACACAGTACATCATTTCCCGTAGAATGGTAACTACAACTAGCCACAGCTGAAGCCAGGCCAAACCAGAAAAAAATCAAAAATCATCAGACTCATTCAAAATTTATGATTTCTGAATTAAACCGCCGCCCCGCCGGGGACTAAGCCCGGGACCTCCTAGCTCAGTAGTCCCCATCGCTCACCATTGCTCCAGAGTGGTAAAAATAATGATCAATAACTTGATACAAATAATAAAAATCCGAATCGTTCATCTGATTGTCTGAACTCATCTCGTTCTGACCTTTTTACACGACTGTCCGAAAAAGGAGTGTAATGTTGCCAGTGTTCATGTATGTATGTCAGTTTCTTTACTCCACCATAATTTTTAATGCCTGAACAAGATATGGGTGTTCGGGGTATGTTTAAAATCCTTACTGTATACCGAGTGACATGACAGTGACGAGTACATTTTATGAAAAAAATATTATTTGGCCTCGAGCAATAATATTTTGACAGCCGTAATTTAAATTTTTTGATTATTTATAGCTTGTAAGGCTTTAATATAAGTTCCCTGATTTATACATTTTGATGTTCGTTGATATTTTCTATTTACGATACATATTTATTTATTTATTTATTTAGACATCTTTATTGCACACACAAAATATACAGAATACAGTTTTAAAGCATTAATTACTAGTAAAACTAGAAATGTGCAAAGGCGGTCTTATTGCTAAAGCAATCTCTTACAGACAACCTTCGGTGAAAGGATAAATAAACGGAAGCGCGGGATGGTGCTGTATTTAAAAAAAAATAGATAAGAAATGCATACATACATAATAAAGTATATACATTTTAGCCCAATAAATAGATGTAAATATATACTACTACTACACAACTACATATATAAATATATACCTATATAAATAAATATATATCATTAATATATTCTCCAATAAAGAATAAAGTAAACACTAATAATTACAAAGAGATAAATAATGATTATACAAACGACTTTTGAAAATTGAGAGCGATTTGGAATGGCGGATTTCAGAAGGCAGACTATTCCACAGTATTACAGATTAGTAATATCAGGAATATAAGGTTTATTCAAAGCAACATTTCCCTGCTCTTTTGCATACTGCACATAACTTGGTGGCGCAGTTTCTAGCAACGTTATCACGTAGGTTTGGAGCTGCCCAGATCTAATGCCTCTAGATCTCTGGCACTATTGCAGATGGAAATTGCGAGTTTCATCTCCGCTACAAACGCGAATTTCGGCTGTGATGCACAAGTAATCTCGCAATTTGATGATGTATGTTATGACATGGTGAATGCTTCAAGTCAAACTGAGTCACTCAAGATTGTATATTATTCAAATAAACTTCTACAAGTGGTTTATGTCACATTTCACGAAGATTATATTTTATTTTATTATTATTTATTATTATGATTTATTAGCCCTATGAATCTTCCACTGGTTTGAACTACCCTTCACTATCCTAATCGCTGAAAGTTTATAGACCAATTCCATTAATCGCTTAATATGTCTTCTTATAATAATCTCTTTTAGGTTTATCAAATCCTATTTGTTGTTAAAATTGTGTATTTTTGTAGTGAAAACTTCTTTAGCCGTATTGAGCACTCTTTGGTAGGGGGTAAAGTTGTAGATTCGAGTGACCGACATGCTCGCGAACTCTGAAATGCTCGCGAACATTGACTTGCTTGCGAAGCGACATGCATGTTACGAAGGCAAAAGGTCTTAAATATCAATATACTACATTCGTAATTAAACTTTAATGTCTTAGTGTTAAGGTTTACTTTGACAGGTTTACCATCAGGTGAGATCGCAGTCAAGGGCTAACTTGTAGAGGATAAAAAAAAAAAAATCGGCAGTCCCTATCTATGACTGCCAATTTTTTTGTTACTATGAGCTATCTTTTGTGATCCTGTAAACAGCTCTAGCTGGAGTTGGGCGATAATACCTATAACACAGTTTTAAACTAACGCAGCCGATAACATTCATTCGTTAATGAGGGACCTTTGCAAACTTTTTATACTATGAATAAAAAATTTGAAGTACATGTACGTAAGGTTCTTCCTCATCCTCCCACTTGCCTTTCCAACAAAATATTATTTACAGATTTACTCGACCAAAAAATTGCAGACGCCAATCAACAAAATGAACTCTTTACGATTGACGCGCAGCGCTAACAGACATCTCCTCTGATAAATCCCGGAAAATTTGCCGAAATAAAAAGCCTATCATAATATTGGATTCAGATTTTTTCGTAAAACACAATCGCCATTCGAAATTCAGAAGCATTGGCATCCGATAAAAACTATTGTTTATTTTGGGCACACTGGGATATTATTTCCGAGACAGCAGTGTAAATATTTCGGTACCAGAATTAGGTATTTCGGATTAACTTTACATTTTACTTTTAACCTTGCTTTACCCAGTCTAGGACGAGCGTAGTTTGAACGTTTCCGTTTGTGCAGATCCTTGACCATAAGTCCATGAGCTTTCAAATTTCGCTTAAAAATTACATTAGCATTAGCCGTGATCCATATGCCAGTCACGTGGCACCGCTAGGTCTAGGCAGACGGCTGGAGCTAGGTCTAGATCTTAAGTGTTTGGACTCTAACATTTTTATAGATTCTCTCCACTGTATGAGACTCTAATAACAAGCATTTAGAGAGAGAGAGATTTTTCGAGATGTTGGTATTTTGACACCTTAAATTCAATTAGAAATACGTCGTAATTTAGTAAGCAAGTATATTTTTTTGCTTTAGCTAAGCTAGAGCGTGCTTTCCAAGACAATGCCTATTATATTCTAGATTTGAAGATACCTATATTAAAAGTGAAAGAGAAAACGACCACTGGAAAGACATTTCATATCCAAGGGGTTCGAATTAGAAAAGAAATTGCATAAATCTTACTAATATTATAAATGCGAAAGTTTGGATGAATGTATGGATGTATGAACGTGTGGATGTATGGATGTTTATTACTCAATCACGCCCCAACGGCTGAACGGATCTGGCTGAAATTTGGCACAGAGGTAGATTATAGTCTGGAATAGCACATAGGCTACTTTTTATGCCGGAAAATTAAAGAGTTCCCGCGGGAACCAAAAATCCTCATACCACGCAGACGAAGTCGCGGGCATTCGCTAGTCTACGAATAAAGCAAACTTTTAAAGCAGGGAATTTCGCAAGATATCATTTGCTTTCCTAAAAACTGCATCCCAATTTGCAACATTTAATACCTATTGATTAAAAGTCTCAGTTGAAAACACAAACAAACAGCGATATTGAGAGCGCACTCGAAATGAAAACCGCGGTATAGCAGCTGTCAGAGCAATGGCTTCACAATTACTGCCTCGATACCGCCATTGTTTCCAACGTCAACGTGGAATCAAAACCCTTTTCTCCCCATTGAAGGGTTGAGTAGTGGAAATAATCTGCCTTTTATGAGTAACACAGTTGATAGGGTTGAAATAATCAACTTTATTTACATAACCGGCCTCGCATCCAGTGACCCACAAGTCGTTTTTTTTTATCCTCTACAAGTTAGCCCTTGACTGCGATCTCACCTGATGGTAAGTGGCAGTCTAAGATGGTAGCGGGCTAACCTTTAAGGGGCATGGCAGTTATATTAAACCCCTATCTGGTTTCTACACGGCATCGTAACGGAATGCGTAACCGCTTGGCGACACGTCTTTGGCTGTAGGGTGGTAAATAGCCACAGCCGAAGCCTCCCACCAGGCCAGACCAGGGAAAATTCAGAAATTATAAATTCCCAAATTGACCCTGCCGGGGATCGAACCCGGGACCTCCGCACGTTAAGACAACAGCGCTACACACTGCGCCACGGAGGCCGTCAAATTCAGTGTAATGTTAATTGTAACGCAATGTATGTGTTGTATTGTTTACTTTTGTAACCTTTTTCCTTTTAAGAAAAGAGCAACTGCTGAGTTTCTTGCCGGCTCTTCTCAGTAGAAACAGCTTTCCGAACCGGTGGTAGAGTCTTAACGTATCATAAGTGACACAAGCTGTCCTACATGAAATAAATAAATCATTTATCATAACACATGAACAGTTTTATTTAACTCGATCTCTAAACTAAACTTAAATGACAATGGACCTAGGAAGCTGAAAGGCACATGGATTCCTACAATGTAGACCAGGAAAAAGACCGTATTTTTCAAAATTTCAAGCGCTGCATGTTGTAATACTAATATTATAAATGCGAAAGTGTCTGTCTATCCGTCCGTTTGTCTGTCTGCTACGCTTTAACGGCCCTTTGATGAAATTTGGTACAGCAATAGGTTGAATCCCGGGCAAGGACGTATTCTACTTTTTATGACTACTATTCCATGCGGATGAAGTTGGTTGGATCATCTAGTCCATACTTATCCGCATAAACGCGAAAATTTGTGTGTCTATCTGCCACGCTTTCACGGCCCATCTGTTCAACTGATTTTGATGAAATTTTGTACAAGGATATGATGTATCTCGAGGAAGCACATAGGCTACCTTTTAACCCGGAAAATTCAAGAGTTCCCGAGGGAACTGAAAAAAATTAACTGTTCAACCGATTTTCATGAAATTTGGTAGGCACAGAGATAGTTTGTATCCCGGGGAAGGACATGGACCTCTTTTAATCACGGAAAAGTCAAAAGTTCTCGCGGGAATCAAAAAACCTTAATCCAGAGGACGAAGTCGCGGGAATCATCTAGTATTAAACAATTGAACAACAGTTAACTTCTCAAAATTCTTCTGTTCGTTATAAAATTCATACCAAACAAGTTCTTTCAACAGTATGACTTCAATTAACAAACAGAATAACACATAGACCGTAACATGGAACATACATAGTATACGGGATGCCTCAAATTACTTCTCTTTGTCAGCAATTCACTGTTGCATTTCGACATTCATTGCTCCATAAACACGACCTGAATCACCAAGTCTCCAGTCATTCCAGTTAATGTAGGACGTATGTCGACTGTTGCGTTTCAGTAGACTCACTGAAATGCAATCGGAATACCAATATAGTTTAATCTATTGGAGAATTAATATATCTAACTGGATAATGGACAATAAGCTCCCAGAAGACATGTTAAAGATGTCTCTGAATAAGTTCAAAGTTAATGTAAAACGTAAATTAATTGAAAAATCTTATTACCATGTAAAGGACTACTTAAACGACAAGGAAGCTTGGCAATAATTTGCTCTATGGCTCTGATAGTTCCTTATTTAAGATGATTTGTGAGATGGTGATAATATAAAAAAAACCGGATGAGTTTGTTGTGGGCTCTTCTCAGACCAGAGCGCGTTTGGAACCCTCGTAGCTTTAGTTTTAAGATACCGTAACTTATTATCACCATCATGTTGTATAAGTAAGTAATTTTTAACGTCAATAAGTGTACCTACAGTGTACATAAATTGAATAAATGATATTGAGTATCGATTATGAGTGTTGTTTGGCAATGTGATAGATTATCAGATGGATAATTGTCTTTGTTACTAAGATTCACGAAAAAAATACCCATCATACCTATTAATTCAAACAAGCAGTAGAAATTAGTTGAAAAACTGTCAGAAGCTCCCACTTTTTTGGATACGTAAAATCGATTTTGTTCTGCATAATTTATATTATAATCCGGGTAACAAAGGCTACCTTTGTTCCCCGGATTATAATAGCGAATCATCAAATTCAGTAGTTTAGGCGCTATGATGGAACATTCATAAATACAAACATACTTACAAATACTGCTAAAATCATTGCCCTTCCTTTTGGCTTTTCCGTAGTCGTATCCAAATATTTAGGTAAGTAGGTATATCCTTGGAAAAACTGACTCACTAACGCAAACGTAGATTTTATAGTTTACGCTGGCTGTGTTTAGAAATTTGACATAATACCTGTACCTCAGTTCACAGGTCACACTGTGAAAAGCAACAAGTCATAATTAAAAAAAAATTAAAAACACGACTGCCCTGCCAAAAAACGAACTAAAAAGTTAAAAATCTAAATTAATGTAATTTAAAAAATGTAATTTATCTAATTACAATCTTATTTCACATTTTTATTAAATGATATTTTTTGTGAATCACTGGATATTGAACTATAGTGTTATATATTTTTGGAATCTGCTCATCATTTTCTAGATGATGATTATATAGTTAATCTTATTTTCGAATTATTTTTTTTCAACTTTAGTCTTTAATGCGGGACCATGGTCACTTCATCATTGTTTTTTAAATTTTACTAGCCTATGTCACCCGCAGTAAGCTAGGGATTCTAACGATACCTCATTTATCAAAATCGTTTCAGGCGTATAGAAGTTTATGGTGGAATATACAAACGCACATACATACATGAACCCGGAAAACAATATACTCCTTTTTTCAGGCAGTCGTATAATAAGGAAGATATAAAGAGCATTGGAAAATTACAAATTACGACAATGATTAGGAGGGTAACTATCATAAACACCCCTCGATAATTCATGAGTCATCGATGAAACCAATTTCGAATTTCAACTGCTCATATGTCCGTTCCCGAATACGCGGAATACATTAACCACTTCGACTGCAGCATCGCGATTGGGGCAATCCAAATCCAGCAATGCATGTCGAATTGTCGCAAGGTGGGAAATCGACAGCGATGTCAGTCGGGGGGTAATAAAAGGGGTACGCGGTGTTGTCACCCCATTAGCTAATTGAAGTGAGAACCGGACAAAGACGAGTGGGGACACATGTGTAATTTGAGTGATGGCTCCTAGTACCAGCATTGCATTTACATCTCATACCTTTGATGTTCCGTACATTACTCAATACTCAACACTCAATATCATTTATTCAATATATGTACACTGTAGGTACACTTATTGACGTTAACAATTACTTACTTATAAAACATGATGGTGATAATTGGTTGCGGTATCTTAAAACTAAAGCTACGAGGGTTCCAAACGCGCCCTGGTTTGAGATTCGGTAGCCATATAATAAGAAATAATAATGAGAAAGAAAGTACATTTTGATCAATATATTCTTTACTATTAAATAATTAATCATAATTAAAAAACACGACTGCCCTGCCAAAAACGAACTAAAAAGTTAAAAATCTAAATTTATCTAGTTAAATTAGAATCTTATTCAGATTTTTATTAAATGATATTTTTTTGTGAATCACTGGATATTGAACTATATATAGTGTTATATATTTTTGGAATTTACTCATTATTTTCTAGATGATAGTTATATAGTTAATCTTATTTTAGTTTTTTTTTAATTTAGTCTTTAATGCGGCATCATGGTCACCCCATAATTTTGTTTAAAATTTTAATAGCATATGTGACCCGGAATAAGCTAGAGATTCTAACGATACCTCATTTATCAAAATCGGTTCAGGCGTATAGAAGATATGGTGGAATATACAAACTCACATACATATATATACATACATGAACCCTGAAAACAATATACTCCTTTTTTCAGCCAGTCGTATAAAAAGGTCTGTGTCCTGGAAAAATTTAGTGATTATACATGTGTAACTTTGTACCCATTTATTTTAGTTAATTTTATTATTTATTTGGAATTTAAGGTGAATGTAGGTACCTATTCGTCCGTCTAGGGTCAAGATCCAATTTTAGATTAGATTAGATAGATAGATGCGTTCATTTTAGACCTAGTTAAGTAAAGTAAAGAAATTGTTGAAAATACAAATTCGCATTCATTGAAATAGTGATTCATTGGTAATTACTTTGTAAAATATTTATGAAATGAAAAATAATAAGCATCTAGAAAAGGGTACTTTCTAGTCACTCAGCGGTCTATGAAACGATTTAGAGAGATAAAATCCGAAACGAGTTTATACTTACGTACGAACGTACGTAAAAATTCAAACCATACAAACAAACATCTTAACTTTCACTTTTATAATATTAGTAACTATCTATCTCTACTTATATTATAAATGCGTAAGTTTGGATGGATGTTTACAACTCAATCACGCTAGAACATGACATTCGGCATGGAAATAGATTATAGCATAGAATAGGTAATAGTATGATTATAGTCTGGAATCTAGACTAATATTCTAAATGCGAAAGTTTGGATGGATGGATGGATGTTTGTTACTCAATTACGCTAGAACGGCTGAACGGATCAGGATGACATTTGGCATAGAGATAAATTGTAGTCTGAATAACACATAGGCTACTTTAATCCCGGAAAATTCCCGCATTCCCGAGTTCCCGCGGGAACCTAAAAACCTTAATCCACGCGGACGAAGTCGCAGACATCGGTTAGTATCAATACTCAATACTCAATACTCAATACTCAATATCATTTATTCAATATAGGTACACTGTAGGTACACTTATTGACGTTAAAAATTACTTACTTATAAAACATGATGGTGATAATTGGTTACGGTATCTTAAAACTAAAGCTACGAGGGTTCCAAACACGCCCTGGTCTGAGAAGAGCCCACAACAAACTCAGCCGGGTAAAAATTAATAATATCGATATAATTATCATTCCAATAAAATGAATGTTCGAGAATTGACACGGCAATCTGATAATTCCGGGTACATGACAACAGGCAGTCAAATTTCACGACATCAACGAACAATCGACACCCCGCGGATTTAACAAAACGAGAATATGATTAAACGTAAATGTTCCCAACATTTACGTTAAATCTAATTATTCGACGACCTCCGTGGCGCAGTGTGTAGCGCTGTTGTCTTAACGTGCGGAGGTCCCGGGTTCGATCCCCGGCAGGGTCAATTTGGGAATTTATAATTTCTGAATTTTCCCTGGTCTAGTCTGGTGGGAGGCTTCGGCCGTGGCTAGTTACCACCCTACCGGCAAAGACGTGCCGCCAAGCGATTACGCGTTCCGGTACAATGCCGTGTAGAAACCACATAGGGGTATGGATGCCATGTCCCTAACAAGTTAGCCCGCCACCATCTTTGACTTCATCATCACTTACCATCAGGTGAGATCGCAGTCAAGGGCTAACTTGTAGTGGATTAAAAAAAAATCAATAGTGTTCACAAAACAATGGGCGACTGTGATCGAATGGTAATAATTATTGTAAATCGGTTTTATTGCTATATAAAATAATAATTTGATATTGATTATTCTTGCTATCTAAGCTTATTAATGAAACTTGTAGACCACAAATTCCATAAGTTACGTCAAAATTAAAATTCTCTTCTGCGTCTAGTAAAATTAATTTACGTTTAATCAAATTAATTCGATAATTTTCACAAAAAACTGGACGACTGTGATCGAATGGTAATAATTATTGTAAATCGTTTTTATTGCTATACAAAATAATCATTTGATGTTGATTATTCTTGTTACCTAAGCTTACTAATGAAACTTGTAGACCACAAATTCCATAAGTTACGTGAAAATTAAAATTCTCTTCTGCGTTTAGTAAAATTAATTTACGTTTAATCAAATTAATTCGATAATTTTCACAAAATACTGGAAGACTGTGATAGAATGGTAATAATTATTGTATATCGTTTTTATCACTGTATCAAAATAATCATTTGATGTTGACTATTCCTGCTACTTAAACTCATGAACTAAACTTGTAGACCACAAATCCCATAAGTAGCGTAAAAATAAAAATTCTCTTCTGCGTGTAGCCAAAATTAATTATCTCAACAAGAATACCAATAATTCAGCCGATCACTACAATTATCGATATATGTTTGATGCAGTTTTAATACCATAGGGCTTTTGGATGTCACATCGTACATTGTGTCAGTCTGGATTATTGAGCAGTATTACCCCAGGTCAATATCTGGATGTGTGACCATCGTTGGTCTAGTGGTTGGCATGTTCGACTGCGGCCGACGGGGTCCCGGGTTCGAGTCCCGGGTCGGGCCATAACAAGTATTGGATTTTGTTGACTAGACATTCTCAGTACTAGCCCGGAGTTAGGAAGTTGGCGGTGTTTCACCCCCGTGCCTCGGAGAGCACGTTAAGCCGTCGGTCCCGGTTATTATCACTAACATGCTAATAGTCGTTAAAGTCCTAACTCTCTACTCTCTAAGCTCTAACTCCCTCATTATTTCTGCTTGCCTCGACATGAACGTAAAGCCCGGTTATTATCAGTAACATTATAATAATTAATAAACACAAAACATAAGAAGTACTACTCATTACGGACCAGACCGGACGAAACGTCTGCGTTGGGGAGAAACGACGTTTTGGAGAATCCTGTCCCCCGATTGTATAAGGGAACCGTTATCGTAATCGGTCGTCAAACGTATAATTCGGCCTGTTTATATAGAGTTCATAGATGTGCCTGCCCGTCAAAAAGCATGTATGACCTCCTTACACAGTTCGGGTAATATGCTTTAAACTGTTAAACTAGTGGTTCGCCCCGAACTGAGACCTCGCGGTACCCATAAGATAGTTTTAACTATATATTGTAATAGTTAACTTTTAACATTAGACACAAAAGAGCTATAGAGTTATTGAAGAAACGAATAAACTTTTTCAGAACGCCTTCTTTTGACATCATTGTGAAGTTATGTTAAAAATACTGAAGGTCATTAAAAATTAAATAATTTATTTTCCTTGTAATATCTATCTTATTTTAGTATTTGTTGTTCAAGTACAGAATATAATTCAAATAATTGATCAAGTTTCAGGTTCGGCCTTTCAGAAAATTGAGAGTTCTGAGGTCAACTTTGGACGTTAGAAAATCTCCACTTTGAAACCCCCATTTCGTAAATTTTAGGGGAAAAATAAAAAAAAATTTTTTACTCTATTCCTAATTATCTTTAAAATGATATACTGCAACCTTATGTAACGCTATAAAAAAATATTTTACTTCGCATTCGCTTCTTTGAGAGCCCCTCTGAAATAAAGATTTTTATAACTTTTTAAGCCATATTCGGCTGGAGGCCATCGGTTTACATATTATATTTAAATTTGAAGTAATTATGTTCAGTAATTCAGAAGTTATTAGGCTCTGGCATACGTACGGACGGACGGACGGATAAGTGCAAATTCACTCAAGTAGATTCGGAGAACTTCGCTTCGCTCGGTCAATGATTAGGATTTGCTTAGACAATTGGGCCTCAGGAAGCCCTCCGTGTCTGTATATTATCATCCCAAGATAACACCTTCCAATGTGATTTATAGAAAGGGTAAATGACATAGCAATGGGGCATTATGCAGAGCTGAGGATGAGAAACTTATTAATTCACTAGCTGATGCCCGCGACTACGTCCACGTGGACTGAGTTCCTTTTATTCCCGCGGGAACTCCTTAGTTTACCGGGATAAAGAGTAGCTTATGTTATTCCAGACTATAATCTACCTCTATGCCAAATTTCATCCAGATCCGTTCAGCCGTTCAGGCGTGATTGAGTAACAAACATCCATCCATACATCCATCCAAAGTTTCGCATTTATAATATTTATTTGATTTGTTATTTGATTATGTTAACGAATATCCGAAATTGAAATTATAACTGAATAATGAAATTTGTTAGGTCACATGTTAATGTTAACGTAGGGTATTAAATATGAAATAAACGCCAGTCAATTTGGCGATGCAAATGAACAATGTATGGAGCCGGATAGCTTCGAACCTGTTTACGAATCAATGTCGACCGGAACAGCCATATAAGTTAACAAGTACTACAAAATTAAATGAGAGAGAAAAATGATCCCTTTTCATTGATCGAAATATCAACATCGAAAATTGAAATGTTAACACTCTAGCTTTATAAACGTAAAGCCAGATGACATGGAATTTTTCTGACGTACTCGTTAAAAGTTACAAAATAATTTTCATTTCTCGAAGAACCGACGATAATACGCAAATTATTTCAATACTTAATTTATTTATAACATACAGGAGATACAGGAGTATTTTATGTTACGTCATGTTTTGACTCTACCACCGGTTCGGAAAACAGTTCTACTGTGAAGAGCCGGAAAAAACTAAGAGCTAAAATAATATGGTGCTTAAAAGACTCAGTACCAGAGGCTCGTCAATGTATCGCTGGTTTTGCGGAATTTGTTTATCAACTTATTGAATGAACCCATATCAAAACTTAATTGGTTAGTTCCAGAACGTAACATGTTGAAATTCCGAGTACGTCAGTAGTACTGGATTCAGGTATTTTATTTTTTTTATCTACTACAAGTTAGCCCTTGACTGCGATCTCACCTGTCGGTAAGTGAGATGTAAGATGATGCAATATAAGATGATAACGGGCTAACCCGTTAATGTTAGGGGCATGGTAATCATGATTAATACATACCCCTAATCGGTTTCTACACGGCATAATACCGGGACGCTAAATCGCTTGACAGCACGTTTTTGTCAGTAGGGTGGTAACTAGCCACGGCCGAAGCCTCATACCAGACAAAGATGACAGGTGGCGCAAAATGGCGATACAAGAAAGTCCTTACCAACCAGACTAGACCTTTATGCAGCTGTTAGTAGACGTGTATTGGTAAGTCCCACAAACTTATCTGACCAGATAACAGCGTAGCGTTCATATATATAGCATAAGCACTTGTAAAAAGTCTATTTGAATAAAAAATATTTGTATTTGTATTTGATGGTAGATAATATCTAAAAATTTGAATAACAGGCATAAATATTACTTCCAATTTTTGCCACCGGGCCAGTTAAGATGGTGGGACTGTAGACTACGATGATAAGCAGATTATACATATCTTTGAGACACCAGCGAAATTGGAAGTCACAGAAGACAACAATGTAACGCGATTGAGTATAGCCTAATTATAAGCAAACACTAAGCGACTTAGTGCTAGTAATTTATGTACACTAATATTAATCATGGCTGCTTGGATCCCATCCGCCCGCTTCACACGCTAATCCTTGCCACGCCCTTTCCTATTGCCGTTATTATAAAGGCTGCACACGTGCGACAAGACTGTCTTAGCAGATGTTCTCCTGCCCTATCTTCCTCGCTATTTTTCCATATTTTCTCACCGTTTAAACCTTCCCTGGACTACGACAAACATTTCAAAACCAAAATCAGCTAAATTGGCCCAGCCGTTTTCGAGTTTTAGCGAGACAAACGAACAGCAATTGATTTTTATATATATATAGATATAGATGTTGCCCTCTCTGGCACAGTGTTAAGCGCTGTTGTCTTAACGTAGATGTTCCCGGCTTCGATCCCCAGCATAGTCAGTTTAGGAATATATAATTTCCGAATTTTCTCTGGTCTGGCCTGGTGGGGGGCTTTGGCGGTACTTACCAACCTTCTGGCAACGACGTGCCTTCAAGCGATTTAGCGTACCGTTACAATACCGTGAACCGATTTAGGGTTTAATAAAATTGCCGTACCCCTAACAGGTTAACCCGCTACCATCTTGGACTGCATCACCAATTACCATTAGGTGAGATCGCAATCAAGGACTAACTTGTAGTGGAAAAAATCACCTCGCTACGAGCAATTTCGTAGTCACTTCGCATGAACTGGCTTGTAAATAAGGACACTGGACTCATCTGACATACGAATACCTATCAGTCAGGATAGTTTTAACGTATGAAAATACAATCGAAGAATAAAAAGGCAGACTGTAGTGCAGTTACTCATGTACCAGCACTGATTTTGTTAATTTTTCGTGTTAAAGATTACCCGCTGAATTTTTTGCTTGTTCTTCGCGGTAGGAAGGTTATTCCGAATCAGTGGTAGAATCACTTGATGATTTAAAAGCCATTGGTAGGTATATTTGAATAATAATCCTTCTTTTCCTTTCTATAATACTTATTATGTTTACGTGATTGGTAAAAAAGACTAGAAGAAAGTTGGTAATAAAAATATTAAGAGAGGGCGAAACTTTACGATGTAAACTTTTTTATTCCAACGAAATCTTTCCTGGTTATGGGTACATGATTTAAATAAATAAATAAAAGCTTTATTACTTCTTATTGCCAGAATTACAAAAAACACTTATCGACTAAATAAATAAATATCCTACGAATAAATAAAAAAAATATCTAACAATATATATTAGGAGGAAAACTCAGCATTACCAAGCATTGATAATAATGCTCAGTGCTGGTTTTCGGTTTATTTTTGGATTTAGACATCATCACCATATCTAAGACTAATTCATCGTAGGTGTACATCCTACTCTTCGACCAAAATTAATTTGGTTTTCAAATCAATTACTAGAACAATCTAATAACATAAACAGGTCAATAATTATTATGAATTTCAAGCAATTATTGTTACTACGCCATTGCCTCGGTACTGTTTCTACCATATTTAGTGCAAACAAACTAATATTTTGAATAAATTTCCTAACTATTGTTCTAGAGTTAAACTGTTCTGTTAGGAATAAAAATTCCTGGTTTCATCCCAACTGTTTTGCAACTCTTACACCCTTGAATTTAATGATCAAATTTGCATGAACGCTTCCCACGCTTGGCTTCCAACGTGATGCGATTGATGTAATGTGACACTTACGACTTGTATGTTAGGGTAGGGTTTTCGATGGGTTTCCTCGGTTGTTTGTTGAAGGGATCGAGACCTTCACGGTACCGAACTGGAGTTCCGACTTCCGCATCTCGTTAGCATACTAATGGAGTCTCGGGGCGCTCATATTATTGGATTGTTGTATTGTTGCCGGCGAGGCCCTGGGGAGCTCTCGACAGCGTCCCGCATTTAAGCCGCAACTCGGAACGTCCTACCGGGACCGCAGCATCCGATAGTTTCAGAAGTCTTAAAGTTTCATAATTTTATAGTATCCACGGATGCGTTATATTGAATTTTCTGGTGCAAAACTTAATATCGCCGTGTAACAAAGTTTTCTTGTTATAACATTTAATGCGATAAATAGAGACGTAAGTATTATGACCATTACAGCAGTAGTCTTTATTTTATCTGTCTTTCTATATGAATGATGTTGAAGTCTATATTCTTACTGATTTTGTCATGACATCCAAACCTTAGCGCGAACATAACAATTGGTAATATTTGTCATTATAAAGGGCTACAATAGTAGTCATGGGGTCCGTTAGAATTTAACTTTTCAAAGTTATATTATGAATATCCAAAACGCCAAAATATTTACATTTGCGATGATACAGCCGTACTTTTAACTGAAAACTCATGTCTATAACCAAAATTTCAGTAGTGCAACCATAAATTGTTATACTGGTAAATAAGGAGCTTTTACCTGTGCTCCCATTAAAACTCAAACAGTTTTTTTTTTTTTATTTTTTTAACAGGCTTCCAAAAAGGAGGAGGTTCTCAATTCGGCGCGTATTTTTACCGCTATTCAAATAAGCTTTCAAACTGTTGCTTCTTTTTTTTTGTTTTTTAACAGACTTCCAAAAAGGAGGAGGTTCTCAATTCAGTATTATCAAGTAATTAAAACTCAAACGGTTTCTTTTTTAATTTTTTTAACAGACTTCCAAAAAGGAGGAGGTTCTCAATTCAGTATTATCAAGTAAATAAAAATCAAACGGGGTTTTTTTTAAATTTTTTAACAGACTTTCAAAAAGGAGGAGGTTTCCAATTCAGTATTATCAAGTAATTAAAACTCAAACGGGGTTTTTTTTTTCAATTTTTTTAACAGACTTCCATAAAGGAGGAGGTTCTCAATTCAGTATTATCAAGTAATTAAAACTCAAACGGGGTGTTTTTTTTCTTCCTTTACCTTTTTTAACAGATTTTCAAAAAGGAGGAGGTTCTCAATTCGGCGCGTATTTTTACCACTATTCAAATAAGCTTTCAAAGTTTTTTTTTTGTTTTTTAACAGTCTTCCAAAATGGAGGAGATTCTCAATTCGGCGCGTATTTTTACCACTATTCAAATAAGCTTTCAAAGTTTTTTTTTTTGTTTTTTAACAGTCTTCCAAAATGGAGGAGGTTCTCAATTCGGCGCGTATCTTTACCACTATTCAAATAAGCTTTCAAAGTTTTTTTTTTGTTTTTTAACAGTCTTCCAAAATGGAGGAGGTTCTCAATTCAGTATTATCAAGTAATTAAAACTCAAACGGGGTGCTTTATTTTTCTTCTTTTACCTTTTTTTAACAGATTTTCAAAAAGGAGGAGGTTCTCAATTCGGCGCGTATTTTTACCACTATTCAAATAAGCTTTCAAAGTTTTTTTTTTGTTTTTTAACAGTCTTCTAAAATAGAGGAGGTTCTCAATTCGGCGCGTATTTTTACCACTATTCAAATAAGCTTTCAAAGTTTTTTTTTTGTTTTTTAACAGTCTTCCAAAATGGAGGAGGTTCTCAATTCGGCGCGTATTTTTAGCACTATCCATATAAGCTTTCAAAGTTTTTTTTTTTGTTTTTAACAGTCTTCCAAAATGGAGGAGGTTCTCAATTCAGCGCGTATTTTTACCACTATTCAAATAAGCTTTCAAAGTTTCTTTTTTTTTGTTTTTTAACAGTCTTCCAAAATGGAGGAGGTTCTCAATTCGGCGCGTATTTTTACCACTATTCAAATAAGCTTTCAAAGTTTTTTTTTGTTTTTTAAGTCTTCCAAAATGGAGGAGGTTCTCAATTCAGTATTATCAAGTAATTAAAACTCAAACGGGGTGCTTTATTTTTCTTCTTTTACCTTTTTTTAACAGATTTTCAAAAAGGGGGAGGTTCTCAATTCGGCGCGTATTTTTACCACTATTCAAATAAGCTTTCAAAGTTTTTTTTTTGTTTTTTAACAGTCTTCCAAAATGGAGGAGGTTCTCAATTCGGCGCGTATTTTTACCACTATTCAAATAAGCTTTCAAAGTTTTTTTTTTGTTTTTTAACAGTCTTCCAAAATGGAGGAGGTTCTCAATTCGGCGCGTATTTTTACCACTATTCAAATAAGCTTTCAAATTTTTTTTTTTTTTGTTTTCTAACAGTCTTCCAAAATGGAGGAGGTTCTCAATTCGGCGCGTATTTTTACCACTGTTCAAATAAGCTTTCAAAGTTTTTTTTTTGTTTTTTAACAGTCTTCCAAAATGGAGGTGGTTCTCAATTCGGCGCGTATTTTTACCACTATTCAAATAAGCTTTCAAAGTTTATTTTTTTTTGTTTTTTAACAGTCTTCCAAAATGGAGGACGTTCTCAATTCGGCGCGTATTTTTATTCAAATAAGCTTTGAATAGTTGTTCTGAATGGTCCAGTGAATGGTCCCACTCAGTGGGGTGTTCGCGACGCGCGATTGGCAGACGACAGCGGTGTAAAGGTTTTTTTTTCCTCATAAAGTTCCATTATAATATAACGGCAACTTTACTGTCTACTACCGTCTAGCCTATGGGCTAATAAGTAATATTATTCTAGCTTAAACTTCTACTTATTATTAATTTCTGCATCCAATTTACAGTCCAATAACCGTCCTTAGTTTATTGTAATATACTTAACGTTCACTACGTTTTTGTGACCTACATAAGTAGCACAAGCACTAATTAAAATGTTACTAATTTGCACAAATTAAAGCATAAATTAATGTTTAGTAATTATTATTACAATATCTACATTGTATTTACCACTGCTATCCTATATACATAAAAACAATGTAAAAAAAATAATAATATATATTTAAATTATTATTTTTTTTACATTGTTTTTATGTATACATTATTTATTTATTAATATTATGTCTCAGTACACCCCTCCCGCTTTCTTTTAAAAGTTTCCTCTGCCATAAGGTTGTCTGGAAGAGATCGCTGTTTAAGCGATAAGGCCGCCTGTTGTGCCGTATCAAATGATACATAAATGATAAATGATTTATTTATTTCATGTAGGACAACTTGTGTCACTTACGAAACGTTAAGACTCTACCACCGGTTCGGAAAGGTGATTCTACTGAGAAGAAGAAACGAATAAGCAAGAAACTCAGCAGGTGCTCTTTTCATAGAAAATAAAAGGTTCACCTCGACTTTCTTCTATTAATATTATTGTTTTTGTCTTTTAAATTATTTGTGTACAATAAAGTATGTTTTACTTTTTTTACTTTTTTATACGACTCCCTAAAAGTATATTGTTTTAAGAGTTCATGTATGTATGTATGTGAGTTTGTATATTCCACCACGTTTTGACGCTCAAAGGGTGATTCAAATAAGCTTTGAATAGTTGTTCTGAATCGTCCAGTGAATGGTTCCACTCGGTGGAGTGTTCGACAGCCGACAGCGGTGTAAAGGTGCTCGCTCATTGTTGCAGCGGGCGTACGCACGGTGGACGTCCAGGCGGTGGAGGGCATGGTGGCACAGTTCCCCTGCGCGCTCGGCACGCCCGCCAACGACAAGGTGTACATGGTGTTCTGGTTCCGCGACGACGCCGGCATTCCTCTCTACAGGTCAGTGTATCCATAGCTTCTACGCCTTTAAACTGCTCTTAAATACATATCAAAAATTGCGGAACTGGCACGAGGATTTACAAAATTACTACAAACACAAATGTATCATCTAAACACATGTTTCCAAGCTTCTACGCCTTTAAACTGTTTTTTTTTTATCCACTACAAGTTAGCCCTTGACTGCGATCTCACCTGATGGTAAATGAAGATGCAGTCTAAGATGGTTTAGGGTGGTAACTAGCCACGGCCGATGCCTGATTGCCGAGGCAAATCTTAAATACATATC
Source organism: Erebia palarica (assembly GCA_964035005.1). NCBI lineage: Eukaryota > Metazoa > Arthropoda > Insecta > Lepidoptera > Nymphalidae > Erebia > Erebia palarica. The sequence continues at coordinate 38,841,255 of OZ035985.1, forward strand.
AAAAATTGCGGAACTGGCACGAGGATTTACAAATACTAAACACACAGGTTTCCAAGCTTCTGCGCCTTTGAACTGTTCCTAAATACATATCGAAAATTGCGGACCCGGCACGAGGATTTACAAATACTAAACACACAGGTTTCCAAGCTTCTGCGCCTTTAAACTGTTCCTAGATACATATCAAACAATTGCGGAACCGGAAAGAGGATTTACAAATACTAAGAACACAGGTTTCCAAGCTTCTACGCCATTATACTGTTCTTTTTTTTTATCCACTACAAGTAAGCCCTTGACTGCGTTCTCACCTGATGGTAAGGGAAGATGCAGTCTAAGATTGTAGCGGGCTAAATCGCTAAGCGGGCATCGTACCGGAATGCCAAATCGCTTGGCGAAGTCATTGCCGGTAGGGTGGTAACTAGCCACGGCCGATGTTTCTCATTGCTAGAGACACAAATGTATCATTTCTATCAAAAATTGCGGAACCGGCACGAGGATTTACAAAATTACTACAAACACAAATATATCATTTCTCGTTCACAGAGTTCCATCGAGTATGGGCCTTTGAAAGTAGTTTCCATACTTTTTTTTTACCACTACAGGGAAGCCCTTCACTGCGATCTCACCTGATGGTGTGATGAACCAGTCTAAGATGGTAGCGGGCTAACCTTTTAGGGGCATGGCAGTTATATTAAATCCATACCCCTATTCGGTTTCTACACGGCATCGTACCGGAACGCTAAACCGCTTGGCGGCACGTCTTTGCCGGTAGGGTGGTAACTAGCCACGGCCGAAGCCTCCCACCAGGCCAGACCAAGGAATATTCAGAAATTATAAATTCCCAAATTGACCCTGCCGAGGATCGAACCCGAGACCTCCGCACGTTAAGATAACAGCGCTTCATACTGCGCCACGGAGGTCGTCGAATACTGCAATATATCGCTACTAGATGGTATTAACAGTCGCTTGGACTGGCTTATAATAGATACGTATCTCCTATATTGACGCGAAAGTGAACCGTAGCCTGGCATTGCAGGAGCGATTCTCAGAGAGACGCAGGTTCAAATCCTGCCGGTTCCGCAATTTTCGCAAATACCGAACTTTTATGTCTACTTGCAGAGGCCATACTGCCAACGCTTGTAGCCATATTATTTCATTATTTTTCTTTTCGTGTTATACAATCATAATCCTTATATGGAGGTACGTGACATGAAACAGTCATTTAAGTAACATTTAGTATTTTAAGTATTATTGACTGCCTCGTTGGTCTAGTGGTTGGTATGTTCGACTGCGGCCGACGAGGTCCCGGGTTCGAGTCCCGGGTCGGGCCATAATTGAGTATTGGGTTTTTCTGACTAGAAATTCTCAGCACCAGCCCGGAGTTGGGAAGTTGGCGGTGTTTCACCCCCGTGCCTCGGAGAGCACGTTAAGCCGTCGGTCCCGGCTATTATCACTAACCATGTTAATAGTCGTTAAAGCCCGCCAACCCGCATTGGAGCAGCGTGGTGGGTCTAAGCTCTAATTCCCTCTCTCTTATGAGAGTGGAAGCCTGTGCCCAGCAGTGGGACGTTAATAGGCTGTAGTGGTGGTTGTGGTGGTTTTAGTATTGCTTTATGCGTTGGCAGTATGGTCCCAGGTGCACGTCACACAAGCGATGTGCTATACCTCTTGTAGTTCCATACATTGTAAGGCACGTATGCGCGTACGCAGCTAATATGTTTCGTCTTAAAACCTATTTTAATCTTGCATAATCTTGTGTAGACTTTATATTTGGCTTCATGGCTGAATATATTATTGTTTGTATAACTATTGAATTGGTATGTCCCGCATTATAAAACGCCAAAATCATTACATACACCCACCAACATTATATCAGTATTACGCTGAGTCGATGCCCTTTTTGGGATTTTATACGACGCAGATTAGTGTTTATAGCATCAGAGTTTAGTCTATAAGTTTATCGGAACAGTGTTAAAACCATAAGTTTTATTCTGTATCCTGTAGTTTTGTTTGTTTTTTGTGTATTTTAAATCTATATATATAAAAATCAATTGCTGTTCGTTAGTCTCGCTAAAACTCGAGAACGGCGTGACCGATTTTGATGAAATTTTTTGTGCATGATTGGGTGGGTCCAGGGATGGTTTATATTTATAATTCGACCCGGCAGGGGACGCTACAGTCGGGTTCTAGGTTCAGGGCAGGACGACGTCTGCCGGGCCCACTAGTCCTAAATAAAGATTTTATTAATTTACATACAAAATAACTCAAACAAGGGAATCTCATTAAGATAACGTAGACGTTAGTACGTGATCGTACGGGCGGTACTTCGGACAGAATGCGGGACGGAGACTATATAATTATTGCATACAATGCACAAGTTTTCACCCCCTGCAACGTTACTGGGGCTTGTGTCACAAAGTTCCCACTCTAAGTGAATGTAAAACTATGTTAAGTCTGCCCCTAGCTAAAGTTTAGTCAGCTTCGTTAGGTGGAGATTATAACTGCTGTGTATTACTCTTTAAGGTGACACTGCATATTATGCGAGTAGGTACTTGATAGTGCCTTTTATGGAATTTAAAGTTAGGACAAAAAGTAAACAAATTTATATAAAAAATATTACGTCATCTAAATATATACTATATGTCACCGTAAGATTGTAAAAACCGTTAGATTATAATCTAATTCGCGAAATTGCAAACTGTCGAAAGATTACAATATAAAAAAATTCGGTAAATTGTAATCTGTTAGGTATATTATTTCATTTCATTTCATTTCATTTATTTTATTTGTGAATACAGTAGGTACAGAAAGGTGTTACAATTATAAAAGTCTCTCATGTATCCTATCACAGTGTGGCGTATATATAAATAATATGGCTAACAAGCTTTAACCTAACAAGGAAATTATAATGTTAAAATTAAATTAAGTATTTATAATAAAGCACTTTCACAAACAGACTACAGCATAGTCAACTAAAGTCTTCATATTATGCATGAATTATTTATATTCATTTAGACGATCCTCTAGTCACTCTTCAATTTTCCTAATCAATATCACACATTAAATTATTAACCCGATAGAACCTGGTTATTTATGTCGAACCCTAACCTAAGCTGCAAGAAACAGACAAGAAAACGTAAATACAATGAATATTTCAAAAATTGACACTCAGAACATTGAACGGTTCACAATCTGTCCACAGTTTACAATTTTGCGAGTTAGATTATAATCTAACGGTTTTTACAATCTTACGGTGACATATATAAGAGTAAAAGGTGACTGTCTGACTGACTGACTGATCTATCAACGCACAGCTGAAACCACTGGGCGGACCGGGCTGAATTTTGGCATACAGATAGCTATTATGACGTAGGCTTTTTTTTATCCACTACAAGTTAGCTCTTGACTGCGATCTCACCTGATGGTAAGTGATGATGCAGTCTAAGATGGTAGCGGGCTAACCTGTTAGGGGCATGGCAGTTATATTAAACCCACACCCCTATTTGGTTTCTACACGGCATCGTACCGGAACGCGTAATCGCTTGGCGACACGTCTTTACCGGTAGGGTGGTAACTAGCCACGGCGGAAGCCTCCCACCAGGCCAGACCACGGAAAATTCAGAAATTATAAATTCCCAAATTGACCCTGCCGGGGATCGAACCCGCACGTTAAGACAACAGCGCTACACACTGCGCCACGGAGGTTGTCCAAAATCATCCATCCGCAAAACAAGGTCGGCATCCGTTAAGAAAGGATTTTTGAAAATTTAGCACATAAGTTGGTCAAATAGGGCTTTGAAATTATGAATATTGAATCTAACGTGAGCGAAGCCGGGGAAAAAGTAGGTCTATAAAGCGGGTCAGTTTTGTCTCGTCATTGTATCACGGGATGCCATTAACTGGCACCAGCGCGGTGGCAGTGTGGCTGATAACACTAGCCGGCTGGCAGCGTTCCAGGATAGGCCAGGGCTAAAGTCCAGATTTATCTAGGGCTCTGCCAGAAAACAAATATTGCACCTTGTCAGCCGAGCTATACTAGGCTTATTGTGACATTTACTGTTATATAATTTATTATTGACATTGATAATGGAAAAAAAAGCTTGAGAGGTGTCAAGGGACACCCGCATGGAACGAAGTTCATCAGCAATATCCGGAATTTGTGCAGAAACACTGTCAGGATTCATTATTGTTATTATTTTTTATTATTTATTATGTACAAAAACCTGTATACACTCAACAAAAATAATCGTCGCGACACCACACTGTTCAATGCGAAATAGAAAGACGAAACGAAAATAACTGGCTTGCTTGAGAGAGAGAGACAGAGAGAGAGAGAGAGAGAGAGAGAGAGAGACAGACACAGAAACACGCACACGCCGCACGGCTCATAGGCCTATTAAACTGCACTTTTCACAGGGACCCTTACACTTGAATCAGTGTAGTGTAATAAGATTTAGGGAGTATGGGTCCCTAATTTGGCCCTTATTGCTGTGTATTAAGCGACGCTCAAACTATTGGCCACGCCCACACTTACCTCAGGGCCCTGTATTACACATTACATATTATTACAACTATAGCAAAAAGTGTCGTTACAACTTTTGGTCTTAATTTTTTCCATCTAGCCCCCTTTCGCAACCCGCGATAAGGAACTTCGTTCCAAAAATATATACTCGTAAATGACAATGATTCAACATACATTATTATATTGACACATTTTAAATTGTTGGACTTATGGTAATTATGTTGGATATAACTATATTATAAATAATTGATAAAAAAATTACGATTTAAGGATGTACATGAATATTTTTACACACTGCCACTGGCGGTAAATTGTGAACGGGACTAATTTTTTTAAGATAACAACAGTTGTTGTTACCCACAATAAAAAAAAAAAATTAAAAAAAAAAAAAAAAAAGAAATTAAAAAATTGGCAAAATAAAAATTATGAATTATGAATCGATGATTTATCTAGAAACATGCTTTCGTTTGATTTAAGTTGTGCAAAAGATTCTTGTTATTGATTACTGTGGAGTGTAATGGCTCTAAGTAGGTAAATTATTCACATGAAATAATCGAATCGTATTGGTCTTTGATAGAAAATTCAGGACCCGATCTCAGGTAAGGCACAATCTTTAACAATTACAGTGTTTTTTTGGTTCTGAAGTCAACAAGGGGAACCTTTTTAGTTACGTCATGTCCGTCCGTCCGTCCACGAATGGTCCCATGGCTTAGCTCAGAGACTATAACGTTAGCATTATTACTGTTAGTCATTATATCTCATGAAACAGGAAGTATAATATCAGTCGATTTGACTCGTTTCATGTCATTCGATTTAATCTGCGAATACCGACGCCATATTGAAGATAGAGCTTTTAGTTTAGAGCTTAACGATAGCAATCGTGGCCAGACCAAATGAATATTGTCTTTAAGTTTAGCTAACTTTTATCTTATTACATTAAATCTCTCGTGGAATCGCTCACGTTGTGACCATTTGCTCGTGCAAGTTCCAAATGAGAGTGCAAATATATTAAAAGTGTTTATTAAAACCTACTTCTGGATTGTCCCTTACAATAAGTACTAAAAATATGTAATTTGGCATGAGTATACATATCACAACAACACAACTACAGCCCATTAACGGCCCACTGCTGGGCACAGGCCTCCACTCTCATAGGAGAGAGGAAATTAGAGCTTAGACCCACCACGCTGCTCCAATGCGGGTTGGCGGGCTTTAACGACTATTATCATGTTAGTGATAGTAACCGGGACCGACGGCTTAACGTGCTCTCCGAGGCACGGGGGTGACACCGCCAACTTCCTTACTCCGGGCTAGTACTGAGAACTTCTAATCAGAAAAACCCAATACTCAATTATGGCCCGACCCGGTACTCGAACCCGGGACCTCGTCGGCCGCAGTCGAACATGCCAACCACTGGACCAACGAGGCAGTCAGTCGAGGCAGGCGAGTATACATATCAATCACGCTGAAAAAGTGGTAAAATAAAATTTTGAAAAGAAATTATGAGTGGGGTGGATAGTACCTACACAGTACACCTTCTGAATGTCGAGTTTACAAAGTATAAGATGTGATGGTGATAATTAACCACGTTATTTTAAAACTAAAGATGCGAGTAAAATATAACGATTTTAAATTGAAAACTAAGTTCTTACGCAGAAATAAAAAATCGAAATAGCCATTATGTAACAATGTTTGACAACTATTCATACAAAAGCCGTCAAGTTCCACATCATAAATCATCAGATACGAGTGAGTTATGATTTGAATACGAATAGGAGGAAATAGGGACATGCTATCAATAAGTTGCCGAAAGTATTTCTCTAGATCTGTGCCCTTGTCTAAGTTTTCATAATGCATTTACGATTGAACATATTCGGTTGTTAGAACTTATTGGCATCAAAGTAAAATGAACCTTAAATACATTGATCTAGAGCTCAATTTCGTTTATCACAGCCGTTTAGAAATTAAAATCGATTGTACTGAATTTGTGACTTTAAACTAAACCAAGGGTGTTTGACGCCAATGTGTTCGATCGCTCGAATACGAACAGAAATTGCAATGTTAAAAGTTAAAACTGGGACTGCAAGTAGTGTCAGAAACATCGAATAATAATATTCAAAAGTAATTTAACGACTAAAGTATTGAATGAAGTTAACAATAAAGTTTGTGGCAAGAATTACATACTAATAGACGATGCCCGCGACTTTGTACGCGTTTTTTGGTTTTCACATGAGCTCTTTATTTTTCCGAGATAAAAAGTCCATCTGTTAATCCAGGGTATAATCTAGCTCCGTTCCAAATTTGAGCGAAATCCGTCCAGTACTTTTTGGGTGAAAGTGTAACAAACATACACACACAAATTTTTGCCTTTATAATAACATTAGTGTGTTGAAATCGCAAAACTCCAGCCTTAGCTGTTACAGTTTCAGAACACGGACTTCGAGCGTTTTTCCTTTTATACTTATACCTCCTCTCCTACTATTCTACGTTATTCAATTATAGGTGCTCGATACCGTATTATGTTATCTTGATATAAACTACTGTCTAGAGTTCGAATACAAAGACTTTCTTCATGAAACCAATATTGGAGATATTTTTATCTTAGGTTCTTTTCAAAGTCTTCTTCATAATATTATGGCATGCATTTCAAGATGTTTTCATGATCATCATCATTGCGCTAGCGAACTTTCATTATTGGACGTAAAAGATGTATGGATGGTAGCGAGCCAACAAGTTAAGGGTATGACACTTATATTATGAAACCCATACTCCTAAAAGGTTTCTTTCTATAAGACATCGTACCGGAAAGCTAACTAATGGTACATCTTTACCGGTAGGGTGTTAGTCACCACTAACCACGGCCGAATTCTCCCCACCAAGCAAAAATCACATCCTTTTAAATCCGTAAAACAAAATTGGAAATATAGCAGACAGACAAACAGACACAATAACGCATTTATTAGGGCTCTTTTCTGACCAAGGCGCGTTTGGAAACCTCATAGCTTTAGTTTTAAGACATTGTGTTTAATTATCACCATAACCTCTCATAATTCTCATGAGGTTCAGGTGTACTGTGTAGGTACCTATTTTGAATAAATATACCTAGTTTGAGTTTTAGTATGGATTCAATGAATTGTCATCATCGTCAGCCAATATGCATCCACTGTTGGACATGGCCTCTTTAAGATTGCGCCACCTTTGCCTGAATGAATGAATTGTAGCATAACCAAATTTTCAATTTTGTATTCAAACAAAATAATGAAGAGAATAGGCGCAACGGAATAAAGAAGGCAACGGTATTTATGTCCAACTTTAATATTCATTAGCAACCGTCTGAATTGTTGCAGTGTTTATTGCATCTGCAGGCTCGCGACCGGCATGGGAGCGCGCTGTAAGAAACTACGCTGTGACTTTGCCAGTTTGCCGGTATAATTAATTCATACGAATACAGCCCCGGTTCTTGCACTTACACGTATTATAACAAAACCAGGCAGACAATTTCAAAGATGGGAGGAAGATCTAAGGAACTTGATTGGTAGTATGTGGACAAGGTTAGCCAACAAGTTATAATTTAAAAAAATTAAAACACTACTGCCCTGCCAAAAAACGAACTAATAAATTGAAAATCTAAATTAATCTAGTTAAATTAGAATCTTATTCACCTTTTTTTTAATGATATTTTTTGTCAATCACTGGATATTGAACTATTGTGTTATATATTTTTGGAATCTACTCTTCATTTTCTAGATGATGATTATATAGTTAATCTTAGTTTCGATTTTTTTTGTCAACTTTAGTCTTTAATGCATGGTCACCCCATCAATTTTTTTTTAATTTTACTAACATATGTCACCCGGAATAAGCTTGGGATTCTAACGATACATCATTTATCAAAATCGGTTCAGGTGTATAGAAGTTATGGTGGAATATACAAACTCACATACATACATTCATACATACATGAACCCTGAAAACAATATACTCCTTTTTTCAGGCAGTTGTATAAAAATAGAAACGCGTAGAAAGATTTGGAGGAGGCCTATGTCGAAGGACACGCAGTGCAAATGTATAGAGATTAATATTATATTTTTTTAAGTGTCATATTTTAAGTCAAACTGTTAGCGCTGCAATAAAGGCTCATTTTATTTATATTATACCAAAACCCAGCTTTGTGCTTTAATAGCTTTAGCTCGCGACTTCTTCCGCGTGGACTACACATATTTCAAACCCCTATTTTACGCTCTTATGGGTTGAATTGTCAAAAATCCTCTCTAAGCGGATGTTTACGATAGATTACTTAGTTATCTGCATGCCAAATTTCAGCCCTATTCGTCCAGTGGTAAACCACTGGTAAAACAGGGGTAGCTTAAAAGCTGTGTAGTGATAGATCAGTCAGTCAGTCACCTTTCCTGTTATATATTTTGACTAGCTGATGCCTGGGACTTCATCAGCGAAGATTTAGTTTTTTTTAATCTCGTAGGAATCCTTTGATTTTCCGGAATAAAAAGTAGCCTATGTCACTCTCCGGGTCTTTAGATATAATATCCATGCAGAAAATCGCGTCGATCCGTTGCTTTGTTGCGGCATGATTGAAGGAGAAACCAATGAACCAAAAAAACAAACATTTTCGCATCCATAGTATTCAAATAATAAAAGGTTTAACTAGATTTTCCTAGATAATCGTCCAAAACTAGATTTTTCAAGCTCTTTAAAAGCTCTATTTAAATCAACCCACTCTTCCTACCCTATTCTTCGTGCGAATTACTATATATAATTGTAGTCAGTTCTTTTAAAAAAATAAAATACTATCTAATATTAAAGCTATGTTTAATAAAAAATAATTATTTTACGAACCATTTGGGATGTTTGAAATAATTGGATAATAACTTCCTAAATAATCAACTCTACAAAAACAGTTAACAGTGTTAGTTAGTTGTTAACAGTTAACAATAAACAGTAATTAGTGTTAAGAAATATAAATATTTTGCTTGGTTACGTTCTCAATGTGGCCTTTAATTAATAATAATTGGTAGCGAAGTTCCATTTTTTGTATCATAACGCGGCCTCGTTACTGTATTGCTTAAGGGACAATTTCATATTTTCTTATTAACAACAGCTATCCCAGGTACATAATAGGCAAAGCGAAGGTGTCACAGACTGTTAATTATAACCCCATTTTTATAATTAAAGGGTATAATAATAAGCCCCGCAACTTTTCGTATTAATTAAAAAGCTAAAAAACCGTCCGCACCTCGCAAACTCCTCGAGTATCCATTCCACATCTGGAGAGTCCGAAAGTTTAATACGTTCGAAAAGTTCCCGAATATTTCACTGTTTTACCCACTTAAGACAAATTGCTTTGGCCGTTTTAGGGTTTTTTTCAACTCGTAATTTCGCCATTCCCGCTCCACTTGGGGGAAACTAGATTGAGGACTGCAGGAGCACGGTTGTTTTATTCTTTCGTTCCTTTAGCTTTCAGCTCTTGCGTTTATTCCTATTTAAATCTTGCTTAGGATTATTATTTACAAAGTAAATTTTATTTATCATTTCTTTCTGTTACATATTCACGGCTTATCTATTTAACCTAATTTGACCAAAGGCACAGAAATATCTTACACTCCGAAAACGGACATTTGCGGCTTCTTATCGTGGAATCTTGAAGTTTTTCAAAAATTGGTTTATTTTTATACAACTGCCTGAAAAAAGGAGTAAATTGTTTTCAGGGTTCATGTATGTATGTTTGTATTTATGTATGTATGTATGTATGTATGTATGTATGTATGTATGTATGTATGTATGTGAGTTTGCATATTCCACCATAACGTCTGTACGCCTGAACCGATTTTGATGAATAAGGTATCGTTACAATCCCTAGCTTATTCCGGGTGACATAGGCTAGTAAAATTTAAAAAAAATTGATGGGGTGACCATGGTCCCGCATTAAAAACTTTATTGAAAAAATCGAAAATAAGATTAACTATATAATCATCATCTAGAAAATGATGAGTAGATTCCAAAAATATATAACACTATAGTTCAATATCCAGTGATTCACAACAAAATATAATGAAAATGTGAATAAGATTCTAATTTAACTAGATTAATTTTGATTTTTTTTTAGTTCGTTTTCTGGTAGGGCAGTCGTGTTTTTTAATTCTTTTAATAATGTTTTGTTACTAGTTGCATATTTGCATATGGCCAATCTTCAACGAAATATTTTTGAAGTAATTTTTAAGACATTTCATTCCAGCTATTATTTTGAATATCATTTAAATAACAAGCTCAACTTATTACGTCAGTTCACGAGTAAGTTTCGTAAAAATTCAATTCACGTAATGGTAAGATGCTCGCTAGTGAAATGTATAGTGCTCTTAAGACCCCACTCCCACATTCTTGAGTCGCTGGCTGGCTCGCCGTGAGGGGCTAACGTACTGTGTTACTTTGCTAATAAACCAAATAGGAACGACTACAAGCACTGGGGAATTTCTTTTATTGAATTTTATTCACTAAGATGATCTCCTCAGAAAATGTTATGACTATGGTATCGTAGGTGAGAGGTCTTTAGTTCAATTTGTCACTGGGTTAAACGACTGCCTGAAAAAGGGAGAATATTGTTTTCAGGGTTCATATATGTATGTGATTTTGTATATTCCACCATAACATCTGTACGCCTGAACCGATTTTGATAAATAAGGTATCGTTAGAATCCCTAGCTTATTCCGGGTGACATACGCTAGTAAAATTTAAAAAAAAATATATTAATTAAATAATCATCATCTAGAAAATGTTAGTAGATTCCAAAAATATTTAACACTATAGTTCAATATCCAGTGATTCAGAAAAAAATATAATAAAAATGTGAGTAAGATTCCAATTTAACTAGATTAATTTAGATTTTTTTAGTTCGTTTTCTGGTAGGGCAGTCGTGTTTTTTAATTTTTTTAATTACTAGTTGCATATTTGCATTAGGCCAATCTTCAACGAAGTAATTTTTAAGACATTTCATTCCAGCTATTATTTTGAATATCATTTAAATAACAAGCTCAACTTATTACGTTAGTTCACGAGTAAGTTTCGTAAAAATTCAATTCACGTAATGGTAAGATGCTCGCTAGTGAAATGTATAGTGCTCTTAAGACCCCACTCCCACATTCTTGAGTCGCTGGCTGGCTCGGCGCGAGGGCTAACGTACTGTGTTACTTTGCTAATATACCAAATAGGTACGACTACAAGCACTGGGGAATTGCTTTTATTGAATTTTATTCACTACGATGACCTCGGTGAATGTTGAAGAACATTCCCGCTCAGAAAATGTTATCACTATGGTATCATAAGTGAGAGGTCTTTAGTTCAATTTGTCACTGGGTTAAACGACTGCCTGAGAAAGGGAGTATATTGTTTTCAGGGTTCATGTATGTATGTATGTGATTTTGTATATTCCACTATAACGTCTGCACGCTTGAACCGATTTTGATAAATGAGGTATCGTTAGAATGCCTAGCTTATTCCGGGTAACATAGGCTAGTAAAATTTAAAAAAAAATTGATATTTACTATATAATCATCATCTAGAAAATGATGAGTAGATTCCAAAAATATATAACACTAAAGTTCAAAATCCAGTGATTCACCAAAAAATATAATTTAATAAAAAAATGTGAATAAGATTCTAATTTAACTATTTAGATTAATTTTCATTTTTTTAGTTCGTTTTCTGGTAGGGCAGTCGTGTTTTTTAATTTTTTTAATTACTAGTTGCATATTTGCATCAGGCCAATCTTCAACGAAGTAATTTTTAAGACATTTCATTCCAGCTATTATTTTGAATATCATTTAAATAACAAGCTCAACTTATTACGTCAGTTCACGAGTAAGTTTCGTAAAAATTCAATTCACGTAATGGTAAGATGCTCGCTAGTGAAATGTATAGTGCTCTTAAGACCCCACTCCCATATTCTTGAGTCGCTGGCTGGCTCGGCGGAGGGGCTAACGTACTGTGTTACTTTGCTAATAAATGATTTATGTATTTCATGTAGGATAACGTGTGTCACTTATGAAACGTTAAGACTAACACCGGTTCGGAAAGCCGATTCTACTGAGAAGAGCCGGCAAGAAATTCAGCAGGTGCTCTTTTCATAGAAAAGAAAAGGTTACAATATGTAGACAACACAACACCGTTACAAGTGTTACACTGACTTGTGGGTCACTGGATGCGAGGCCGGTTGCTTCAATGCTACTTTGTCGTTAATAAAATCATCGATAGTGTAATAACCTCGACTTAAACCCAATACGTACAACTACAAGCACTGGGGAATTGCTTTTATTGAATTTTATTCACTACGATGACCTCCGTGAATGTTGAAGAACATTCGCGATCAGAAAATGTTATCACTATGGTATCATAAGTAAAAGTTCTTTAGTTCGATTTGTGACTGGGTTAAATAAAAAATCTAGGTGTATGTATTTTTATATGGGGTATTTATCAAATCAAAAAATCCTTATCAAACGTCAAAGCGTGTGCTTAGGTATGTGAAATACTGATTCGTGACTGGTACTTTCAGTGCACTTTTTACTTTAATCGATTATTTAAAATGGTTATCAAACTTACAAATAACAGATGACGTAGATTTTATGTAATTTGGAAGACTCTCTTCGTAATATATCAGTAAGTTTCTAGCGTAATACTACGTAGAGAACGATTTTTATGAATTTATAATTGTCATTTGCCATTTGCAGTTATATTCTAAAATTATGCTAAGTAACAACTTCATTCGATCACTATAAATTATTAACGAAATCCTATCGTCACCTATGATTTATATAAATAAATAAGATTATAAAAGCTCTAAATGCTTCTTTGTTTCTAGTTCGTTTAATCGCAGTTCGGAATATGGGTATTGTACAAAATATTTTTGGATGTGGTTGCGTTAGAAAAAATGTATTGGATAGTTCTATTTTTCATTGAAATTAATATTTTCAGGCCGACCAAGTTAGATAGCCTATTTGGAAAAACAAAACAAAGAACGTTAAAATTTTTATTAATCGTTCTAAATTTAAATTTGGACTGAATTGCTTACTATTTTTTTTTAGAAATAAAACTAGAAAAAGGAAAAATTAATTTAGTGCTTGATATCACAATTAAATCAAATTTTTAGGGGACTGAAACTAAACTTAACATCATTGATATAAATATATTATTTTAGATTTTAAATAAAGGATTATGAAAGTATAAGACCATTTCCAAGAACCCAAACTCTGCTTCACCGAATTAAGTAAAAGAATTTTTTAAATGCAATTTCGTATCTTACTTAAATTGAATTTTGATTTGTTCTATGGCTCTGATAGTTCCTTTGTTAAGATGATTTGTGAGATGGTGATATTAAAAAGAAAAAAAACCCGGCTGAGTTTGTTGTGGGCTCTTCTCAGACCAGGGCGCGTTTGGAACCCTCGTAGTTTTAGTTTTAAGATACCGTAACCAAGTATCACCATCATGTTTTATAAGTAAGTAATTTTTAACGTCAATAAGCGTACCTACAGTGTACCTATCTATATTGAATAAATGATATTGAGTATTGAGTATTGAGTATTGAAAAGTATTGTAACTTAGCTAGCTATAAAACTGTAATAAGTATTTTTAAACATCCAATCGCCACTAAATAACTTCACCGATAACGAGTTACGTTATATCGACTATCGACTCACAGCGTGAACATCCAGAATTATCGTAAACTAGTGACCCAATACACTCCATACGTGCCTTGTCCCACCACTAGATTGAAATGCTACATCAGTCGAATTTACACCTTACTAAAGAGCATTTAGGGTTAAAGTAAGTGCAAAGTTACGTTGGTGTTTGTAAGTAGGGGGGTTATTTGTTGAATTTATCGTGGAGGGATATATTTTCCGATCGCAGCATAAAGTGGATAACATTTCAGTTAGCGGTAATGGTCGTTGCCAGCTTGATTGGCCCTTCGGAAACGGTTTTGTGACGTGCATTTAATATGATTTTATCTACGTGCAATTAAGTCTTTTTATACGACTGCCTGAAAAAAGGAGTATATTGTTTTCAGAGTTCATGTACGTATGTGAGCGAGCTTGTATATTCCACCATAACTTCTATACGCCTGAATCGATTTTGATTTATGAGGTATCGTTAGAATCCCTAGCTTATTCCGGGTGATATAGGCTAGTAAAATTAAAAACATTGATGGGGTGACCATGGTCCCGCATTAAAGATTAAAGTTGAACAAAAAATCGAAAATAAGATTAACTATATAATCATCATCTAGAAAATAATGAGTAGATTCCAAAAATATATAACACTATAGTTCAATATCCAGTGATTCACAAAAAATATCATAAAAAAAAGATTCTAATTTAACTATTTAGATTAATTTAGATATTTTTAATTCGTTTTTGGCAGGGCAGTCGTGTTTTTTTTCAAATGACTTGCAATTAATGAAGCTTTTTACTGAAACTGCATGGATTTAAGTTATCTCGAGACACGTACAACGCGATTTGCTTCCTCGTTTCTAATTCGAACCGCTAGGATATGGAGTGCCTTTCCGGCATCCGTTTTCCTTCCTTCCTTCCGGTACCTTCAAATCAAGAGTGAATGTGCGTCCTTTAGGCAAGCGCGCTCTACCTTACCCATTGTCCTACGTGCATCAAACAGTAGCTGACCCTTCATATAGCCTGAATTGTCGCGTGTGGGACCTTCTTTCCTTCGGCGATTTTCGACGTCCTCCATGGCGCAGTGTGTAGCGTTGTTGTCTTCACGTGCGAAGGTCCCGGGTTCGATCGCCGGCGGGGTCAATTTGGGAGTTTATAATTTCTGAATTTTCCCTGGTCTGGCCTGGTGGGAGGCTTTGGCAGTGGCTAGTTACCACCCTACCGGTAAAAGACGTGCCACCAAGCGATTTAGCGATCCGGTACGATGCCGTGTAGAAACCGAATTAGGGGTATGGGTTTAATATAACTGCCATGCCCCTAACAGGTTAGCCCGTTACCATCTAAGATTGATCTTCACTTACCAGTGAGATCGCAGTCAAGGGCTAACTTGTAGTGGATAAAAAAAATACGTCTGTCATTTTCTACGGCGTCGCTTTTGTCGCTCACCTAGGACAACGAACTTAACTTTCCATGTAGGATCCCCTTCTTTAGTCAATATCGAAGCTGGACGAATGGCAAGAGGATCTAGAGCAGAATCACAGTGCGAGGAACCTTAAGAGCTCGCAGATTTTCTTTAAAAGATTTTCTTCCCTTCCCTTCTGTACTGTGTATTGTTCAATCCCATGACTCCAAGTTATTTAAAGGAAAACTTTAAATATCTTGGTCATGACAGACCAGAAAGAGTTCTTCGGTCAGCCGGAAAACTCGTTCTTGCAGTCCCTTCATATCGTACAAAATGTTTCAAAAATTCATTTATGTTCATGGCCATTAGCTTGTGGAATGAACTACCCTCGCAAATACATCGAGCTAAAACTCTTAATAAGTTTAAAATTGACGTGAAAAATCATTACATGTCTCTCTGTAATCATCAATAGCGACATGTTTAATTTGTCCAATATTTATTATTTATATGTGTATTTAGTTAGGTATTTAGTCTGACGTATATCTATTTTATTTGTTTTATATATGTTAGTGTATTAATACGTTATAATTTTATGATATTGTTCAGTTTATGTATCTAATAGTATTTAAGTTTATTTTTATGCACCACCTCCCACTATCCACTTGTTCATTGTCTCCGTATCGATAAGGTTGTCTGGAAGAGATCGCTGGTTAGCGATAAGACCGCCTTATTGTACCTACGTTTTTTCATGTTTGTTATCTGTTTTTTTTTAAATATTTTGTGGTGTACAATAAAGAATATACATACATACATACATACATTCTTTTAAAGAAAACATGTCTCAATTCCAGTCCACTTCGCTTGTGAGCGTTGCGCTTTACTTTTACCTAAACTCAACGTAACAAATGAAAAAGGTGCAAACAAAATACCTGACCTATATCACAGGTCATATAATACTCTGAGTATAACATATAGAATACAATCGAACTCATAAATATTATAAAAATATTTTATGGCCTCCGCAATCGTTTTGCAATAGCCGCGAACAAAAAGAGCATTTCGTTGTTTTTATAATGTGCAAATTCATTCCTATAAATTGCGTGCGATGCGAATGTTAAAACTTTTGGGAATGCCGATTGGAAATTCGATAATAATATCTGTATCCTTAATTATGGTCTACCACAACATTTTTATGTAAAAAGACCATACCTAATTAGGCTGTCTGTTGCATGGATCCGTCTTTCATCTCCGCAGATCTTCATTAAAACTTTGTCATACCTATACGATTTGTAGCAAAAAAGTTACCATCTAAGTAAAATAATCATCCAAATTGGCACATATTTACATATATAAACGGGTAAAATTGATAACCATGGAATTATATTAAATACTAGCAGACTTGGCCGCGATTTCATCTGCTTGAAATAAGTTTTAAAATTCCCGCGGGACTCCCTTATTTTTCGGGATAATATATAGATTGTGAGTGTCATACACAAATAATGTGGCTTTCTATTGTTACCATAATTTTCAAAATCGGTTCTGTAGATCCAGAGATTACCCCCTACAACGTCACAAACTTTACCTCTTTATAATATTGGTATATATTAGATGATTACCGCGACTTTGTCCACCTGAATTAAGGTTTTTGATTCTCACGAGAACTGCTTAATTTTCCGGGATAAAATGTAGCATATGAATAAATTCAGGTTGTAGGCTATCTTCGTTCGAAAATTCAGCCAAATCGGATCAGTCATTGTGGCGTGAAGGAACAACAAACATCGAAACTTTCAAATTTCTAATATTAGTAAGCTATACTACCTTTTAATTAATTCCATGTTAATAGCAACATTCTTTTTAAAGTTGGTATATAAAAGAATTTAATTGTTATTTGACATTGAAATTGAAATAAAATCGCATATATTTGGATACCGCCGAGTCAATATATGTGAATGGACATTTCAATGCTTGTCAGAAAATTCATATCTAATATTTGTACGATCCAGTTCCGCAATATTCCGATATTCTAACAGATTGAGAGCTAAAAGCTATCATTTTTGCGGAATTAAAATATTTTCGTTTGTCCAACCGAAAGTATTTAAAATTTCCCCTTATGGAATGGTGTTTTATTTTAATTTTATGATTGAACGGATCCTTTTAAACTGAAATAAAAACTAAATCTAAACCTGACCATCAAAAATATAATATTTTCAGAATCCAAACAATAAAATTTGCTATTCACAGCATCAACTGATCCGTTCGAGTAATTTAGTTAGGATTTTCTTTGATACGTATCAGCCACATTTAAAACGACTGATATCGGTTTAAAAAATTATATTTTATTTTGTGCCGTAAAAAGCTTTTTCGGAATAGAATAAGTTTTTTAAAGATATCCTTTGAATTACTCGAATTTAGTATGGTACTATGTTATATCTCCAGTTTTGTAGACCCAGCGATTTTAAATTTATTTTTAGCCCCGTTAAATTAGTTTAGTTAAAATATTTTGTACAACAAAATTTTCCAGAATAATTCGTTCATTGTATTTTAACAACATAAGTTTAGCCTAATATATTGCCATGTTTTCCTCTTACTTAGCGTAATAACACACTGCTGACGAGACAGGACAAAACTTCAGCGTGTAACGTCAGCACGCGCTGCTTTATAGGAGTTGCACAGACCGGCGTGACACAACGGAACGTGTTTCTCATACCACGTGGGCGATTCGAGCTGACGTTCTGTCCTGCCCTGTCAATAGTGTTTTCTTTATTGCACACACAAAATATACAGAATACAGTTTTAAAGCATGAATTACTAGTAAAACTAGATAGAAATGTGCAAAGGCGGTCTTATTGCTAAAGCAATCTCTTACAGACAACCTTTGGTGAAAGGATAAATAAACGGCAGCGCGGGATGGTGCTGTATTTAAAAAAAAAAAAAAAAGACAAGAAGTGCATACATACATAATAAAGTACATACATTTTAGACCAATAAATAGATGTAAATATATACTACTACTTCACAACTACATATATAAATATACCTATATAAATAAATATATATCACTATATTCTCCATTATACCTAGAAGTAGGCACGACACAAAATACTGCTGGCTTTTGAATCGCCATCATGTCTTTTAAGTAAGTAATTTTTAACTTCAATAAGTGTACCTACAGTGTACCTATATTGAATAAATGATATTGAGTATTGAGTATTGAGTATTGAATCATCGTCCGTTCTGGTTTCAGACCACTGAGTTATTTCGCGGCATTTAAATATATTTCGTTATTTCATGTATCCTATTATATAAATGTATGCATGGACATTTTAATTCTTTAACAAAACATGGCGGTTTCGGCGGCTTTTGTGTCAAAAATACGTTTCAAACGATTTATTCGTAACGCTGACCGCACTCCGGATGTGGGCCTAAGTGCTTCACGCGTGGCGGTCGGGGAGATCGTCTACAATATAAGCGAAAATGAAAATAGGGATATGATTTATATGTTGGCCCTTTTCAAGCAAATTTTGTGTGAAATATACAAGCTTATAGTGTTTCTTTGTATCTAAAAAGTGGTGGGGAGTACAGTTTATAAAAAAAAACACATAACATTTATATTAAGTATTAGACTTAAAAACTTACGGACTAACAAAAACAAAATTATTCCTTGTAAAGGATCTATTTATTATTTATATCCGTCTGTCGCCATACGGGCCTTCTAATCCATTTAGACGTACATAGATAGTTTGCATTTCGTTGAAAGACGCTACTCTTTATTTCGGAAATGAAAGAATTCACACGAGAATTAAAAGAAACTCAAATTCACGCGAAAAAAAACGCGCAAATCATCTTGTATTCATTTATACCGCGGTTATATGATTGGGTGTACTGGGCTCTTTTTGTCTATCCTCCACAAGTTAGCGCTTGACTGCAATATCACCTGGTGCCTGCTGGTATAAGATCTTTCTCAATAGAGACGGTGACAACTCAATCAAATCAGGAACTCTATAACAAACTTAAAAACACGCTTCTAGAATAGAAGTTTGTATGAAAGACGTAGCCTAGGCCCTAGGCAATAAAGCTAGTTGACCCCAACAATAATTCCTCAGCCGACGAAACTTTACAGTATGATAAAGAATCATGAGTTAAACGTATATTATAAATATCCAATAAAAAAACTGACAAGAATATATACCCAATTATCAAAGCAGGAAGGTACATTATCGCGTAAAGACTTTATAATAAAATTGGTTTAAATATCGATGTTCTGAATGATATTTTCATTTGATATTTCGATTTTGAGTGTGAACCTTCTACCCACTATTATTTTAAATAGAAATCGAGAAAATAATCAATCATAAATTTTAAGTTTTAGATATAAATACCTAACTTCGAGATGTTTTTTTTTGTTGGATATTTTTGTGTAAGTTTTGGATGATTCAATACTAAAACCCAGCCAAGTTTCATGGACTGAGACTTTAATGCGAGGGTCTCCATACAACGGACCGCCCCGTTGCCTAAACTAAGGTAGCTGGGATGTCATCAAATTTCAATGCACTCAATTTGTTTAATCTGTAGTTTAAAATGGTTATAAAACTAAAAACTAACCGAGGATGTGAATTTTAGGTCTTTTGGCCCTCTATTTAATAATCAGAACGAAATAATTTATTTTTGACATTGGCATCATCCCTATTCTGTCTGTTTTAAGTGACTGTATACAAGACAAGTATATTCTACTTTGCTAAAAACTAGTTTTGATACGTAGTTATATTGTATGTATTTTGGATGTATGAAGCTTTATGAACTACTATTAGGTAATATTATGAAACATTCCGCAGTCCGGAAGTGCGCATAAGAGCGGTAGCTATCCACGGCGGTCGCGAACAATGACGTCAGATCCGCAGTGTGTGTGTGTGTGTGCATACTAATGATGTCAGATTGTAATATTATTCAGCTACCCGCGACTCGGTCGGTGTATCAGATACAAAGCCTAATTTTGTACAGTTGGTAGAGCAAACAGTTAAATGAAAATATGTTCTTTTCATGTTAAACAACTTGTGCCAGTTATGATAGGTATAGGCTCACAAACTTATCAGGCACGGTGGCCAAAAGTGGAACTTATTTTTATGCCTGTTAACATTTTGTTTTTATTTTATTTTTAATAGATTCTAGCGACTCTGTCACCAGTTTGTCGGACTATACACCACTCTATTACCGCTGTTATGAATTCGATTATTTCGTGCCTATTTAGTGTTAATAAACAAAGCAAAAATTTGAATTAAAATCTTCCCCCCGATTGTGTAAGAATTGTCGATCAAATCGTCTAAGTTCGGTGTCAAAGTACAATAAACCATAACGTCATTGAATTGGAGCTCAATTTCGTGTATCCATTCTCATACGTTTAGGTAGTTACGATACCATAAACGTATGAGAATGGATACACGAAATTGAGCTCTAATTCAATTCTGTTATGGTTTATTTTACTTTGATGTCAATCTTTGGCGATTGGATCGGCAATTCTTACATAATCGCACCTCTCATGTATAAAATTCTTGTGTCACAATGTTAGTTACCATACTCCTCCGAAACGGCTTGACCAATTTTTATGATATTTTATGTACATTTTCAGTAGGTTTGAGAATCGGCTACTATCTATTTTTCATACCCCTAAAACACCTCAATCCACGCGGATGGAGTCGCGGGCATCAGCTAGTTATGTATAATAGTCATTTAAGTTATTCCCAAAGAGAAAGATTTGAATTTCAATCCCTAAATCAGAGTAGTTCAGTTAATGTTTAGTGAGCAACAAAATTGGTATCATTACATAACCACAGCCGGGCCACATCCGCGCCGGCCATATTGTGTGTAGCCGGAAATGAGCCTAAGCTAATATTGGTGAAGTGGATATTATTCGATAGAATAACACTGAACGAGGGGGATGCCCGTTTATCATCTGCGAAAACTTGTAATTATTAAGACTGTATATCTTATGCTGATATTAGCTTTATCTCACGTCTTCTTTCGCGAGGATTTGGTTTTTATATGACTGCCTGAAAAAAGGAGTACATTGTTTTCAGGGTTCATGTATGTATGTATGTGACTTTGTATATTCCACTATTAACTTCTATACGCCTGAACTGATGTTGATAAATCGCACCTTCATTCAAATAACGAATTAACTCAAAATAACAATTTTGTGGGAAAACGCATTTAAAGTTTGACATGGTTAGATTGTTGAATTCAAATAATCATAAAAAAATTAAGAACTCGTTTAAGTGAACTTCAAAACTAGGAATAGGTAGTGTAACTAATAATGTATTTATTAATGTAGCAATATATCACAATTAATTACAGGAAGTATTTTTATTTTAATTTTTTTAAAATTGTTCCTACTTATTTCACTTTTTGATAAAAAATGTGATTATTTTTTTTAAATACAGACAAAGTAATTTCAAATGTTGCAATTATAAAATAAAATAATATTGAAAATAGATGAATTATTTCGATTTTTTGCAATATTATACCAATCACCTTAAAGTGTATGAGAAATATTACGTATAATTGCTATTTATAAAATTTTATATACCTAACATTTAAGCGTTTCTATAATTAAAAAACCGTGTTATAAGTTTCTTATTAATTATCACAAATTGTTTACAATATTTTTGTATTATCTACTTAGGAACTATAGGGAATTATAATCATAAAAATTTCTCAAATTATTATTTTTTCTATAAAAAAACGACAAAACAAAAAACAATATTCTTTTACAAATTAGCGTTTCTTATAAGTTATAACAAAAAAAGTACTTTTCTTAATCAGTCTTAGATAATTTACTTATTTTGGTTTATAATCACAGTTTCCCTAAATTATGGAACATAATTAATAAAAAAATAAAATTATTATTTATCTGAAAATTATTAAAATTATTATACTTAACAAATAAAAGCTAGTTTAGAACTACTCATAATCAGTCTTAGGTAATTACTTATTCTGCTTTATAATCTTACTTCTGTCTTAAACTAGCTATGAGATCTGTCAAAAACATAATAATATAAAAAAAATTAAAATATTAAAAAATTAGATAATTGAATTATAAAACCCTGCATAAAACGAAGGAATCAATCCTTTATTAATTAAATCTTTCAAATCTTTCTTCTTGTTTTCGCTAATTTCTTGTTTAGTGCTATAGGCAGTTTGAAGTGTTATTTCTTTTATTGATGGCATTTTCTTCCTCTTGTTTCTCACATTAACCTCCTTGTAGTCTTGATCCTTGTAGGATGTTTTATATAAAAAATTGGTTTGATTTTCTTTGCTTACTTTTAAAATTTTTATTTCATTCCAATTGACGGACTCACCATCTACATTAGTCGAGTAGTTATATCCCCATTCCTCTTGTAATAATTTTAA
The DNA here is from genome assembly GCA_964035005.1 of Erebia palarica. Lineage (NCBI taxonomy): Eukaryota > Metazoa > Arthropoda > Insecta > Lepidoptera > Nymphalidae > Erebia > Erebia palarica. Next base: position 38,864,251 of record OZ035985.1, read on the forward strand.
ATCATAAAATGAGTCAAAAGTCATCTCGTGCACAATTAAAGGTGGTTGAGATTTTTTGGCGTTCTTAATCAAGGCTATGTACTGGTCGGGTGTATAAATTGGACCAGATTTCAAATTTTTCTTAATTTTTTTTTCAATGAGACTATGCACGCTATCGGCTTCGTTCTGCGTGTGACCTCTTATTAAAAATTTGTGCGTAATGGTACTGATATTTAATGTTTGCACAGCATGTAAATAGAGAGATGTTATGTATTTATTTTTATTCTGTCCGCAACAGTTGTCGGAATAGAATATAACTTCTTTCAAATGGTCGCCATCATCACTTACACTTTTGAGATATGCCCATATACATGATCCGATTTCTATGGCACCACGTTTTGCGTCACATTCGGACCAAAAATAGCAGTTGACGTTTTTATAGGCTACTTTGGTTTCTTTGGATGTCAACTCAGTTATGGTGAAGTTATATGAATTCAGCTTCGACTTGTAATAAAAAGAGGAGCTGTCGCCTCTAGGGCACTGCAAGACCGCCTGTAAATCGTAAACGGATACTCTTACCTTTTCACTAACTTTGTTGCGATCGTCAACCTTGTGAATCCTACTGCAATTCTTTTCTTCTAGATGTCTTAAATATGTTTCTTGTAGATCATTATTTTGAATATTAGCATTAATATAAGAGTTGCAAAGATCGCACTGATCTTTTTTGGGACTGAAAAAGGATAAATTAAATTCCGATGTAAATATTTTGTAATATAAGGAGTATGTACCTGCTTCTTTATTATTTTGTTGCTGCTGTGCTTTAAAATCGTTGAATAAATCTTTAATTGTTTTACCACCTTCAATGTATTCCCTCGTAGAAGAAGCGCGTAGATAGTGGGATTCAACTTTGGGGATTGAATTAATATGCTCCACAATCGCAGCTCGTACTTCGGGATTAATCTTCTTATGATTTTTGTGACATCCTCTCAAATCTTTTAGTGAAAAGTTATTTTCGTTAACTTTGGTTTGTACAGTAAATATCATCCGATCAGAAATGTCTAACGTGGCCCTAAAAAATGTTTTACAAACCCTTATATACTTGCCATCAATTATAAAATGAAAAGCTTTGTTATTGTGCCTGGGTGTCTCGGCATTCGTATACTTGTATCTAGGCTGAATATCAGTCATACTTATGCTTATGTAAGCTCTTTGCTTTTCCAAATCTGCTAAATCCCAAAACCTTCGAAATAGTTCGTATCTAGTGTCTGTATTTATCATTGTAGTGCATTTAAGCCTGCACTTTTCAGTACATGGTTGTTTAAGGCATCTTGCTGAAACCTTCTTCTTCGACATGGCTACATAAGATTTACCCTTGTTACGCAAACGCTTAATTTTATTCTGCTTCCACTGAGAAGGATTACTGACACGCTTGCGCCCCCTTTTTGGTGCAGATTTTTTAGGCTTATTTGGTTCAGTTGAACTGGTGGAAGATGAGCTGGATTGATCAAAAAAGTAATTCCTCTTTCTTCTAGGTTCTATGTTTGTGAATGTCGGATCTGTATCGCTGAGGTTAGCCTCACTTTCGTCACTATAAACTGGTGAAATGTAATAATTGTGATTTGTCTTTGAAATCCTGGGATGATGCTTATGTACTTTCTGAAAAATGAAATTATAACTAAGTTGTAAAAAATATAAACTAATACGTAGATATTAAACCTATTATGTTTTGTGCAGCACTTTACTAACCTGTTATTGCGGAGGTGTATTTTCAATAACTTCATCGTCCGTTGTTTCGTTAACAGTTATGTGGGTAGTCGGCAATGGGTGAGGATTTAATTGTTGTGTAGATTGGCCACTTTCCGAGTCCGAAGAAGACGATGACGAGTTAGAAGACGACGAAGAGCTAGAAGACGATGAGGATGATGAACTGTTTGATGAAAGTTGAGAATGTTGGTGGTGTTTTTCATTTTTGTCATCAGCCGCCATAATGAAGTTCTTTGGTGGTATATCGTCATTTTCAGACAATGTGCTGTCACTGTCATAATAAGGTACAAGACTGAATGCATTGGCTAGTGAGTTTTCAGTCGGAGGTTTCTGAAATTAATAATAATAGGTAAATTAATTATGACATGAAATGTATAAGTCAAATGATATTTATGAAACTTTTCTGTTGAGGCAATATTAAATAATTAATTAAATACTACATATATTATTATATTGCAGTATATATTATATATTTTTTAAGATTTAGTAGAAGTAATTGTAAAATAAGCAACTAATTAAACTTATGAGTACTTTAAATTAATTTTTGCTTACCAATATAGTTACTTCATTTTCTTTATCGACATAATTCACCGATTCCGTCATGGTTCTACCCTCTACTGTAGATTCATTTTCCATTTGAATAGAGACACAATTTTCATTTAGTAGCTAAAATAATAAGAGGTCTATTGTAATTTAAAATAATAACTAATAACATTTATTAACCTTACTATAACTTATTTACAAAAATACTGAACCGAACTTTAGACAGCCTTCGTTGCGTAGTGGGTGATGAGCGGACTTCGAAACGTAAGGTCGTGGGTTCGATCCCCACCCAGGATAAATATTTGTGTGATGAGCATTTTGTTCTGTGTCTGGATGTATGCTATCTGGTTACCATAGTACAAGCTCTGCTTAGTTTGGGATCAGATGGCCGTGTGTGAATTGTCCAGGTATAATATTATAACTATAATATATTATTTTAATAACTAACCTCATGGCTGGCGTCATTGGTGTCATTATTTTTGTGTTTATCACCACTTATGGGTACTGTGTCGAACTCATAATTCGTTGTTGTATTTTCTACAACTAATTCCAATATTTTTCGTGCTCTCGTAGCCATCAATAAGAAACAATATAATGAAGATTTGCCGATCAAGTTATTTTTACGTGCACTGCAGTAGTAATAATAAAGTATAATTTTATTTATTATCATCATCAGCTCAGTCAATAATAACGTCTAAATAATTTTAACTAAGAATCCATAAAAATACTATTAAATTTATTAAAGAGTAAAATATCTCTAAATACAACAAAAAAATATACGTTTAAATAAATAATAAACAGATACAAAACATATAATGACAACTGTTTTTATAAATTATATTGTAATACTGAATTAATACTTGATAACTCAAATTTTGCTTAAATATTTTATTATAAAACTGCATCAACTTAAAATATTATTGTAATAATATAGATTATAATTACTACAAAACAGAAATAAGTCATAATGTTACAAAAAAAAATCTATCTTATTTTCTAGTAGAGTGAAGTAAGTCTAAAAGAATGCACTCTTTGAATAAATTTAGATATAAAATATAGTTACCTTATAGCAAATGACAGATTTATTTCGATTTATTACGTTATTTTTACAATCTGCTGCGGTCTCACTTTAAAGAAAGCCGGCGCATCACTGAATTTGATCACTATACAAGTATCAACCTGTTCACATGATTTCGTAAAAAAGAGAACGACGTTCATCTATCTCTGTCATTTTCGTCGTAAAGTTTTGGCTGTTGGATTGAACGTATTCCTCTCGCAAAGTTAATTCGCTTTATGGTTAAAACTCGTAACATGTAAATTTTGAGTTAATTCGTTATTTGAATGAAGGTGCGAAATAAGGTATCATTACAATCTCTAGCTCCCCGAGTGACATAGACTAGTAAAATTTTTAAAAAAATGATGGGGAAATGAATATGGATGAAAACTGGTAATCTAGAAAATTATAATATTAGTAAGATAGTAAGATTCTGTCATTCAATAAGTTTCTTCATTGTAAAATATAATATACATAGTTGCTAAACCTACTACCTTTTCCACATCAAAAGTAGGTCCTCGGGCTTACAAGTAATTAAAGAAATACCAACCCCTAATAAATAGTATATTCCTACGGATAATTTTCAAAAACTTGAGGCTATAAGTTTATTAACACGCGCTCCCACTCACCAGACCTTTTAACATTCCCAATCCGGGGTGGAAAAGTTAAGGGAAGCTAATTTAAATGTTCAGGACGCGCCCTAAGTTTAATTGGAAAGGCGGAGTCACGAGTGGAGTAATCACGCGGTGGATTAAGGCAGCAGACACACCGAGCCCGCCCGGGGACTTTGTATCTAAGACGTGGTATTACGTGTATTACTGGAATGATTAGAACTGTATCCTGTCTCAAATAATATTGTACTAGCGAATGCCCACGACTTCGTGCTTGAGGTTTTTTGGGTTCCCGCGGGAACTCTTTAATTTTCCGGGATAAAAAGTAGCCTTTTTGCTTTTCCAGACTATAATCTATCTCTGTGCCAAATTTCAGCCAGATCCGTTCAGCCGTTGGGGCGTGATTGTGTAACAAACATCCATACTCTTCCTCAGAGTTCATACAGAATATTACTAGTATTATAATAGAAACATTAATAGAATAATTTATTTTATCTTTGTAAATTTTTGGCTAAATTTGATCCTCCGAAGTGTATGCAGACTTCTGGAATACAAGTTTATCTTAGTGCAGAGTCTGCGCATCAATCTGTGTGTATATTTATACAAGCCATTGCATCTCAACTTTGTTGTGCCCTTAGTTACTAAGCCACATTTGTAAGTTTTTGTGAAAAAAATAAATTAAAAAAAATACCTCCATACGTCTATACATCCATACATCCATACATCCATATAAACAGACATCCATCCAAACTTTATATTAGTAAGATTTATTAAAGCAATCCTACTGCTGCTAGTTAAGTTGTTAAAATTTCGGCTTTCTATTGCCGGGTTTATGTAACATATGTATTTCAATTATTGGATAGAAGCAGGCGTTACTTTGCGGAAGTCCATCATAATGAAGGAACTGGACTTCATCTCCAGGAAATTTCATTTTTGTTAAATCCGGTGGAAACTGATTTAAGCTATCTCTTTACCTTAATAATTACAATCTGTAAAACGGAAAGGCCATGCAAAGACACAAACGAGGTAGGCAGATTAACTTTCGTATTACCTTACCTAGTGAGTGTTTGTGATTGTGTACTTCACAATCGCGCATTGTGGAGGCAACGTCCCCTGAAGATGCTCCGGTATCGGAGTGAAACGTACGTTGAGGGTAGTTTTTTGGAGGATTTCTGTGGTGTGGTGAGAACCACTGTATCACATAGATTTTCCTGTTGTCGCGGATTATAGCGAATGAAATTTCTGGTAGTTTCATTATGTGCATTTCAAGCTTACACAAGCAGTAATATCACTTATCAATCATTATCACGTAAAAGAAAACTTGGTGAGGAAAGTTGCATGAATAAGAATTCTCGATAATGTTGAGAATAAAGTCTCATCACATACCTACAATTTAATGGTATGTAGGTATGTGATGTGTAAATAGTAAAAATACTACACTATTAATGTAGCTAGAATATCACGAAAGGTATCAATCGGCTCAGAGAAATTGGTATTTGCAAAGCCCGTGTAAAGAGAGGTTATTCATGGAAAAACTACATTCCAACTACATGTTTGGACGAGTTCAGTTCAACGCTCAGGATTGGTCAACGCACAAGTCACATAAATAATATGACGCAGGACTCTGATTGGTTTTCTCAAGTAACATCAAAATAACTTTGAGTTAAAGCACAGAATACTAATTCATTAACTACTAACTGATTCCCACAACTTTGTCTACGTGGATTGAGGTTTTTTGGATCACTCTTTATTTTTACGGGATGAAATGTAGCCCTTGTGTTATTCTAGACTGCAATCTACCTCTGTGCTAAATTTCATTGATATCCGTTTAGCCGTTCGGACGCGATTTAGTAACATAACATCGATCCATCCATGCAAACTTCCGCATTCATATTATTTATATTATATTTTTATACTACATCATGCTCGCAATTTTGTCCGCGTTGATTAAGTTTTAATTACCGCGGGAACTAATTAATTTTCCGGAAAAAATGTAGCCCTTCCCTGGTATACAACCGAAGTCTGTACCACATTAAAATCGATTGAAAAGATGGACCGTTAAAGCGTAGCATACATACTTCGCATTTATAATATTAAGTATGGAAGTATGAATGAACTTAATTGAGCATTTTAAAATAACATCCTGCTATGAATGGATCGCAATATCTATTTTGATTGATGTGAATTCAATAAAATATGTATTGTAGATTTCATAAAATCGTTCTATCGGCTTACTTTGAAACATTCGAGCCTTGTTTTGAAGTATGTGTGGAACTAAATTTTATTATTTATAGGCTTGTTTCAAAAACAAATGTGTAAATAAAGTCGATCTGCGTTTGCGTACCTATATTTTTGGATATTGTTTTATTGCCCACCATACTGGATAATATGATTGACAATAAATTTCGTAGACGAATAATCACGAAATATGTACCGAAAAATGGATTCTTTTCACGTCTTTAAATATTAAGTCAGATAAAAAAAGTACTTTGTCGGGAAGATAAATAGACAATCTTTCAATTAGTCAATTGAGTTTTCAATAAATAATGATTTCATTTCCTGACTTAAATAGGCAGTAGCTTAAAAGAATAATTTAAAAAAAATGTTTTATTATCTGTAATTAATAAAATTTAGATTAGATAAAATTAAGATTTTTCGTAAAAAAAAGAATATTTTTTTGTGTGTTTTCTTTTGTTTTCGTTTGCGATTGAGGAACCACAGTCTTGGTCATGCGGCAGCAAATCTGTCAACGAAACGTTTACGTCTAATGATCTCATAAGTTAGTATAAACATTCTCGCTTTTGCTTTGTAGCAACTAGTAATCTAAGCCTACCGCGATACTCTCCAACTTATATACACAACGATCGAGTGGTCCTAAACAAACATGTGCAATAAACGAAGCCTCAACAAAACCCCCGCGGGCCACGAGACATTTGCCAAATGCCCGTCCAGCTGTAAACCTTACGACTAATTTTAACTTAATATAATTAAAATAATCAAAAAACACGACTGCCCTGCCAAAAAACGAACTAAAAAGTTAAAATACTATATTAATCTAGATAAATTAGAACCTTATTCACATTCTTATTAAATGATATTTTTTTTTGAATCACTGGATGTTGAACTATAATGTTATATATTTTTGAAATCTACTCATAATTATTATATAGTTAATCTTATTTTCGATTTCTTTTTTCATCTTTAGTCTTTAATGCGGGACCATGGTCACCCCATCCATTTTTTTTTAAATTTTACTAGCATAAATCACCCGGAATAAGATAGGGATTCTAACGATACCTTATTTATCAAAATCGATTCAGGCGTATAGAAGTTATGGTGGAATATACAAACTCACATACATAACTACATACATACATACATGAACCCTGAAAACAATATGCTCGTTTTTTCAGGCAGTCGTATAAAATGGTTTTTTTTTCAATTATATACTTAAAATTCTTCAGAAGTCCCAAATATATTAAGAATTAAAAAAAATCCTTCAGACTAAATCTAGGCATCTGGGGCCACTCTCCATTAAAAAAAGTTATATACGCATGATACAATAATATACCTAGTGCACTAGTGTATGTGCAAACACAGGTGCATTATCATATTCCCTTTCTCTCATGGTCAGATGAGATGGCATTCCGACACGATCGGAGAGAGACCAGGCGAAGGACCGCAGCGAAGCGTGCTCTCTAAAGCACGAAAGTGACACCAACACGTTTCTAATTCCGGGCTAGTACTAAAACTTTCATAATAATAATACCCGATAGCAACTCAACTATTGGTCCGATTGGAAATTTAACCCAGGGCCTCAGCAACGGGGTAATCCATCAGTTAATAATGAAAATATAGAAAAGACCAGCAGCTCTATTCTGCACAGGGGCTATCAATTTAAAGCCACTGACATAAATTTTTATCCAATGAAGGCTCGCTTTGAAATAAAAACAACGTTTTCAGAGTGAACCTTCAATGGATAAAAAATTTATATGTCAGTAGTGCCTTTCATTTTTGTTAGCCACTGAGTTAGAGAATAGTGTCTAATAAACAGATCCATTCACGCCCAGCGTGAACTCTTGAACTTGACTCCTTCGTCATTAACAGAAGGCCTAGGACAAGATTTTTGGAAATTCCTACGGAGGCAAAGTCTCGGGCATTCTCTAGTTTCGTGTAAGAAAAATTTAACTAAAAATATTTTTAATTTTTCAAAATTATTTTTAATTCCCGCTAGAACTTCTAAATTTTCCGGGATAAAAAGTAGCCTGGAATTACACATTCCAGACTTAATCTATCAGTTCCAAATTTCATCGAAATCTTCAATTCAGCCATTCTGGCGTGATTGAGTAACAAACATCCATCCATTCATCCATCCATCCATCCGAACTTTCGCATTAGATAGTAAGGCTAGTAAGATTTCGTAGGAAGCGTCACACGTAATCTACGCAATGAGTTACAGTTTGCTGTCCAATTTCGTCGTCATATTATAAGAAAATTTCTCATAGATAAGAAGTGATTCTGAACGCGAGATGCAACATTAATCTCCCTCTAAGTGACGGAAAATGGGTTGCAATCTTGACTATTTGTGATTCTAATACTTTCTACATATTGTAAGAATTTTCATTTTACAAAGAGAGAAATATAAATAGTTTCTTCTCAACCAAATCTCTTTCCATAACGGTGGTAGAATCTTCATCATAAGAGCTATGCTTGTCGCTCCGTATATAAATACATACATTCATTAAATATATATGCTATTATTCGGTCAGATCATCTATCTATTTCTATTATATATATAAAAATCAATTGCTGTTCTTTAGTCTCGCTTAAACTCGAGAACGGCTGGGCCGATTTAGCTGATTTTGGTTTTGAATTGTTTGTCGTAGTCAAAAGAAGGTTTAAACGGTGAGAAAATATGAAAAAACTAGCTGATGCCCGCGACTTCGTACGCGTGGATCGAGGTTTTGTGGTTCCCGCGAGAACTCTTTAATTTTCCGGAATAAAAAGTAGCCTACGTGCTATAGTCTCAAATCAATCTCTATGCCAATTTTCAGCCAGATCCGTTCATCTGTTGGGGCCTGATTGAGTAACAAACATCCATACATCCATAATCCATACATCCATCCAAACTTTCGCATTTATAATATTATTAGTGTAGATTGCGAGGAAGATAGGGCAGGACAACATCTGCCGGGCCCACCAGTAAAAAATAAAAATATCCCGGAAAACTAATAATTTTCCACGGGGACATCAATCCACGCGAACGAAATCATGGGCATCAGCTAGTACAAAATAATTAAGTACTTTTTCTAGTTAACACGAACTTGACTGAATGAATGGTTATGCTGAAGTTTCTGTATAATGAAGCATTCAAATCACACTAACGAATTATATACTCACAACATGTTCGCATTTTGCCAGACGGCGGCTATAATGGCAGACATGAAAATAGTTTGAATAATATAACAAAGTTGTGAGGGCAAAGGCATAAGGGCTGAATCATAGTGAAAATTGAAAGCGGCGGGTTGAATGTCGATCCGGGCGAAACAAACGAGCGGGTGACGCCGCGGCGGTTATGAGACAACTTTGTCAATGTTGAGACCAAATTGAAATTGTTTCGTCACTCTGTTATTAGTTTCGATGAAAAATAGACGCAGCTTTTGACGGTTACATTTTAATAACACACATCTCGAAAATCAATAGACGTTCGTAACATAATGTTATGTAGGTAAGGTGATCTCGTGCACGTTGATGGTGTTACTGGCAATGTCCCCATAAAGAACCCGGAGCCGCCCGTCCGGGCATCAATAGAAAAATATAAATGTAACAGAGACAAGATAAATTGTAACGTCACTTTTGACACTTCAATATTCTTTACCAAAAAATCATTCAACATTTCGCTCCGCTTAACATTTTTATTGTACATTATTTAATATTTCATAAAGTCATACAAATCAAGAAGTTTTTTCTTCAAGTTTCCCTGCGCCCATTCTGTGGAACGAAGCACGAACCGCTGCAACACACCTATTCCCCACCCAGTCATCATGCAACCTATCCTAATCATATCCTACCTTATCCTAACCTTTATTATATTGCCTGGAAGAGATCACTAGTAGTGATAAGGCCTGATGGCCTTTACATAGTTACGAATAAATTTTTTCACGTTTTGTTTTACCTCTGTTCCTTTATTTGTTTTTGTTTTACTTACTTATTTACTAAAGTGTTTTTACTTACTTTGGCACCTCCCACTAAGCGGAGGCAGCGCTGGCCTGCAAGTCTTTACAGGAGACTTATGTCCAGCAAGCAGTAGGCATTAGTCACATATAATGATTTTTTATAGTAAGACACTCGTGGCTATGGTAGTAGTGTAAATATTAGCTGATTGTGATATTAGCTGGTTATTAGACCCAGGTTGACCCCAGCTTATTATAGACAATAGGGGTGATCAGTGGATAGCTATAGAGTGGATAGATATAGCGTGATTGAAATTTATGTTAACATTTCTGGCGTAGGTGGAAAGTACATCAAGTTACCGATCGCGTTTAACAAACACATTAACACTGTAAAGTATTACTATCTTCTTTCTTCTTTTAAATAAATAAAAATCAATTGCCGTGCGTTAGTCCCGCCAAGCTCTGAAAATGGCTGGACCGATTTTGATGATTTTTTTTGTGTGTTTGAGCCACCTCAGGGCTCAGCGTCCCCGTTTCGATACGGGAAACGAGGCATGATGGCTTCTTTACCCGGGTGGGGCGCGAGGTAACGCTGTACCCCGGTGTTTTTCTTCTGGCTGTTGTCAGCTAGGGCCTGCCATCTTGGCTAAAGGCCCATAGGCTAGTTGTCAGTGGGCTGCGTCCCGGGATGGTTTAGAATCCCAATAAACCCTACCATTATGTGATTATTTAAATGAATGAATGTGGTCTTTACTACCAGCAATGCGGAATTCCATGCTTAAAGAGAGGGTTTCAATAAGGAATATTTTAAAAACCTTGCAAAGTTTATTTTGCCTTTTTCCTGGGTAAACTCAATAATTAATAATTCCGTTTAAGAAACAATAAAGCTACGCTGCATCTAGGAAATATAATTTAGCTAATTACAAAATTGCTTTTAGCGTCAGAAAAAGAGATTTTAATTTAACAACTAACATTTTCCAGCAAGCTTATTCGCATTGACAGACGTACGGCCAGTTTCTTCATCGCAAGTAACAGCCAAAGTGACGGCTAAAAGTAAAAGAAACGGCTAAATTTGTTTCTTCACAATTTTAGCCGGTACTTTTACTGTTACTTTTACCCCTAACCTTTACTGCTCATAGAGCTGCTGTAAAAGCTAAAGTGATTGTTATTTGAACATTTTGTCAAAGTTGTTGGTTATACTTAGGTACTTCAACATCTATTAAATTCGATCAAAAGGTCACTGTGCATTTATCTAGTACCTGGATATTTTTTTATTAAATAATAAAATATAAAAAATCATCCAGAACTTTTTCCAGCGAAAGTTCAAGTTGATTATGAGTTGATCATACGATAAACTTACCGGAAGGGCACCTAACGCATAAAAGTAAGAGATTTTATATGTAAAAATCAATTTTGTGTGATGTTATTACGAGATTACCTATACTTCACGCACGAGTTGAATGCAGAGCTTATGTATGGTGACACATACCTACATAATACACTGCATTCAACTTGCGCGTGAACTGTATTCATCTCTTTAACCAGCCCTTGAGCATGGGTCTCCACTCCTGACTTTAAGTTAGGAACAATTAACTAAAAATAATAATTATGCTAATATCATAAATGCAAAAGTTTGTTTGTTACTTTTAACCTGAAAAATAACGCGAGTTTCTGCGGGAATTAAAAAAATCTTAAACCATGCGGACGAAGTTGCGGGCAACAGCTATATCTACGATACAATATAAAATAAAGGATTTCAAATAAATAAAATTAGCGAATCAAAAAATTAAAGAATGTTCAAAATCTATTCTGCAGACCATAAAACTGCCACATATAAACAGATCTGTGGTATAATTCCTCAAAAAGCGCCTTGTAAAGGATTATAATCTTTCAGTAAACAACACATAGGAACGTTTTTAAACTGAACCATAAAACCTAAGAAGAACTTTCACTCGGACATCTGGCACTACTTGACAATGACATTGTTGTGCTGCCATGTGTAAAAAAAGCTCCCCACGAGTTTTTTGGGCAATATCGACGTCTATGTAATGGCAACTACTTTGACCTTTACTTTAACTTTTGTTTGAATGAAGAAACACATTCGCCATAGTTTCATTCGTCGGCTGGTAAAAGTAAAGACTTTTACTTATTACTTTAGCTGATCATGAAGAAACTGGCCGTTAATAAAGCTCATCCGCTCTTACAACACAAGAGACCGGTAAAATACATTGATATAACAAACATCAATCAAAATACAATCAAAAACACAACCTCAGAAAAACCACAGACTTCTTTTTTTTTTATTTATTTAGTACTAAAAAGTTATGAAATAAGAAGAAAAATATACACAGTGGAAAAACATACATTTTTGTATAGTAAGCGAGTCAGCTATTTAGTTTCGCTGATAGTTGTTCGCAATAATGTGGACGCCCTCGAAGCCGTGAACTCGCCTGCTTCTACAAATAAAAAAGAAAATAAATTCGCTTGTTCAAAACGTTTTATTTGCATGCAAATTATAATTATTGTGCCAGCCTCCATATTAACAGGGTTTTATTGAGGGACCCTTTGCCGGGTTTTGCCACCATATCCAGAAATCCACTGGCCTGTCGTTTTGTGATGATTTGATACTCGCTACGATTTATTTCTTTAGAGAAGATTTATTTGACAGACACAAAGAGATTTTCATATCTAGAAGAAATTAGGTCTTTCTTATTGTAAAAAATCTATCTAGGTTTCTTTGTAACGAACATTGTTGTACCTTATTTTACCCTCGTACCCTTTTATAAGCGACAAAATGGATTTAGGATCACAATTTAGTGGATTTTTGTTAGCGAATATTTTATTTCCATTAAATTGTACCAGTAAACCTATATAATATGACATGCGATTATAGCGATAAGCTGAATATAGTACTAATATTATCGCGTAAAAACCAATTAGATATATGGGTTGAATAAAAACTAATTCACTAAATAAACTTCAACTAAATAAAGACTACTCCAAAGGGTACTAATTTCAACTTTGTCCGCATCATCCTCAACCATTTGATGAGTTTTGACGACCTCCGTGGCGCAGTGTGTAGCGCTGTTGTCTTAACGTGCAGAGGTCCCGGGTCCAATCCCCGGCAGGGGTCAATTTGAGATTTATAATTTCCGAATTTTTCCTGGTCTGGCGTGGTGGGAGGCTTCGGCCGTGGCTAGTTACCACCCTACCGGCAAAGACGTGCCGCTAAGCGATTACGCGTTCCGGTAACCATATAGGGGTATGGGTTTAATATAACTGCTGGTTCTTCTCGGTAGGAATGGCATTCCGAACCAGTGGTAGATTCACTTGACGATTCAAAAGTACTTGTAAAAGTTTATTTGAATAAAAACATTTGAATTTGAATTTGAGTTTGAATTTGCCATGCCCCTAACAGTTAGCCCGCTACCATCTTACATTGCATCATAACTCACCATCAGGTGAGATCGCAGTCAAGGGCCAACTTGTAGCGGATAAAAAAAAAATGAGATCGCGGTCAACAGCTAACTTGTATTTAAATTTAAATAAATAAACTTTCGTACAAAGCAGAATTTTAATTATCCCAGAGAGCAGTAGTTTTACAATAAACAAGCGACACAGAAGTGCAATAATCAGCGCTCGGCGGCTCTAAATCCGGTGCACACATAATTAGCACACGTCCCGAATCGCAGCCGTGTTTATGATCGCACACCCGAGCGGTTTGCATGCCTTCCTATGTGGCGCAAGCCATAGAAAACCGACCGACAATTTTTTTTTTTTTTGTTTTTTTTTTTTTAATCCACTACAAGTTAGCCCTTGACTGCGATCTCACCTGATGGTAAGTGTAAGCAGTCTAGGATGGTAGCGGGCTAACCTGTTAGGGGCATGGCGGTTAAATTAAATCCATACCCCTATTAGCACGTCACGTCCCGAATCGCAGCCGTGTTTATGATCGCACACCCGAGCGGTTTACATGCCTTCCTATGTGGCGCAAGCCATAGAAAAGCGACCGACAATTTTTTTTTTTTTTTTGTTTTTTTTTTTTTTATCCAATACAAGTTAGCCTTTGACTGAGATCTCACCTGATGGTAAGTGTAAGCAGTCTAGGATGGTAGCGGGCTAACCTGTTAGGGGCATGGCGGTTATATTAAATCCACACCCCTATTAGCACATGTCCCGAATCGCAGCCGTGTTTATGATCGCACACCCGAGCGGTTTGCATGCCTTCCTATGTGGCGCAAGCCATAGAAAACCGACCGACAATTGTATTTTTTTTTTGTATCCAATACAAGTTAGCCTTTGACTGCGATCTCACCTGATGGTAAGTGTAAGCAGTCTAGGATGGTAGCGGGCTAACCTGTTAGGGGCATGGCGGTTATATTAAATCCATATCCCTATTAGCACGTGTCCCGAATCGCAGCCGTGTTTATGATCGCACACCCGAGCGGTTTGCATGCCTTGCTATGTGGCGCAAGCCATAGAAACGGAGCGAAAACATTTTTTTTTTTATTTTTTTTTTGTATCCAATACAAGTTAGCCTTTGACTGAGATCTCACCTGATGGTAAGTGCAAGCAGTCTAGGATGGTAGCGGGCTAACCTGTTAGGGGCATGGCGGTTTTATTAAATCCATACCCCTATTAGCACATGTCCCGAATCGCAGCCGTGTTTATGATCGCACACCCGAGCGGTTTGCATGCCTTCCTATGTGGCGCAAGCCATAGAAAACCGACCGACATTTTTTTTTATTTTTTTTTTTGTATCCAATACAAGTTAGCCTTTGACTGAGATCTCACCTGATGGTAAGTGCAAGCAGTCTAGGATGGTAGCGGGCTAACCTGTTAGGGGCATGGCGGTTTTATTAAATCCATACCCCTATTAGCACATGTCCCGAATCGCAGCCGTGTTTATGATCGCACACCCGAGCGGTTTGCATGCCTTCCTATGTGGCGCAAGCCATAGAAACGGAGCGAAAACATTTTTTTTTTTTTTAAATATTTAAGTACAAAAACATAGAATATTAAAACAAAGCTAAGGAATGAATAATAATATTATACAGTTAATTTAAATTAAATTAATAAATTAGGAACAATAAAATTAAATTATGTAATTACAATTAAATTAGATCTTATTATACAACACAGATAATTTAAAGATTGATTGAATTAAATAAAAAATTTAAAACATTTCATCCATATAGTTACCGTTACAGTCAATTTATTACATCGAATAAAGCTAGATAAAGTATCGTGAAAAATATCATTGTCAAGGTCGGTCAAATTGTTATAATAAATCGACTAATTGGGGAGTATTTGCCAAGATTAGTTTTGGAAAAGCTTGGTATAAAGGTGTTTTTTAGGGGAAATCTGGGAGGACGGCGAGGAACATGTATGTTAATCTGGTTCAACAAGTCGGGAGAGTCTAAAGTGCAGTGGACAATTGTATACAATGCTTAATTATTTTTAATATCCACTACAAGTTAGCCCTTGACTGCGATCTCACCTGATGGTAAATGTAAGCAGTCTAGGATGGTAGCGGGCTAACCTGTTAGGGGCATGGCAGTTATATTAAACACATAACTACCCCTATTCGGTTTCTACACGGCATCGTACCGGAACGGTAAATCGCTTGGCGGCACGTCTTTGCCGGTAGGGTGGTAACTAGCCACGGCCGAAGTCTCCCACCAGGCCAGACCAGGGAAAATTCAGAAATTATAAATTTCCAAACCCTGCCGGGGATCGAACTCGGGACCTCCGCACGTTAAGGCAACAGCGCTCAACACTGCGCAACGGAGGTCGTTATGATTTCTGAGGGATGTTTTCACAGTGTACCTCGGGGACTAATTTTAACAAATAACTATTACAATTTTATACAAGCAGATGAGACCTTAGTAATATTTAGCATTATTAAACTTATTTATATAAAGTTCTAGTAGAGATTTTGAGATTTTCCTTTTTTCTTTAACGTTTTTTTTTAAATTAGAAGTTCATTCTTCAATATTTCTGATCAAAGCAGAAGCTATTAGGCAACTTTCAGGTAAGCGTGCGCTATCCTAGCCCTTATTGGTGAAGCTTTCCTCTGAGCATGATTGTCTTCAAGCACTAACAATGACGTATAGTAATCATACTAATATTAAAAAGTGTGTTTGTTTGTTAGTATGTCCTTTAGTCACGCCGTAACGCAAAGGTATAGTTGAGAAACTGGAATGTGACATATGCTGGTTTTTATCCCGAAAAATTAAAGAAATCCCGCGGGAATTTAAAAAATTAGCACGCCGACAAAGTCACGGGCATCAGCTAGTAAACAATAAAATGTTGTTATGGGTCTTAGAGTTGACGATATAGGTAGAAAACCGCAACCCTCTTTACTTTGTACCACGTCGGTACAAGTTTGAATGAATTTCATTAGCTTAACGGAGCATGACGTTTTGTAACTACGGTCTAACCGGGAATTATTATTTATTATTCAAAATCTGTCGTCAATTCATCTCGACGTCCGGCGATATGCTAATCCTGGATCGCTTTAAACCTAACGAGGAATAAATCAATTATTACTTAAATACACTAGCTCTGCTTTAGTTGGTCTTAACAATTGAACTCAAATCCTTTCATTAAAATCAATTCCACTTCACAATTTTGACATTTCTAACAATTATTATTCATTAAAAAACTACCAAACGCGCATCACTCGGGATGAATTATTAATGAGGTAAGTGATCTAATGGAAATGCTTTCCTATTGGAGTTTATGTAAAAATAAAAACCTACACATTATTCCTTAGATAGACAAATCTCAAGTATATTCTCGACACATCAATTTGAGATCTACGTTGGAATCTTCAGTCAGTTTTTCCTCTTATATTATATAAAATTGGTATAATTTAAATTGGCACAAATAGCCAGAATTACTCAGGTTATTGCCAAAAACTAATGTCCATTTCTTGTGGCATTGTGTCACATCAGAAGAAGACCATTTCTATGGCAGACAATGTTCTGACTTTGGATTGGCTAAAAGTTTTTGTTTTTTAAAATTTCTTTAGGTACGAATTACGTCGCGGAAACAAGTAACCCAATAATTGCTAGTTAAAGTGAGCACTTGGACCATATTATGACTAATTAATTGATTTATAATACTATCAGAGTACATGCTCAGATTCAGTAGGTATACCACCCAGTTATCCAATGCCTTAGTAAGTTAAGTTTCAAAAGAAAGCCTTAGCTAAAGACATCGGCAAATTAATCAAACAAATGAAGCGGTTAATTCTCCCCAAACATTGATTAATGGCCTTCTATAAAACCGGGTAGCCTGAACAACTTTATTATTTTTATTAAATAAGGCGTCACATACGGTGACAAATGATACTTTTCTGGGAGTATTGTCCTCGACTTGTCTTGTATTGCCTCGTTGGTCTACTGATTAGATGTTCGACTGCCGCCGACGAGCACCCGGGTTCGAGTCCCGAGTCGGGCCATAATTAAGTGCTGGGTTTTTTCTGACTAGAAACCCTTAGTACAAGGCCGGAGTTAGGAAGTTGGCTGTGTTTCATCCCCGTGTCTCGGAGAGCACGTTAAGCCGTCGGTCCCGGTTATTATAACAGCTAACATGATAATAGTCGTTAAAGCCCGCAAACCCGCATTTAAGCAGCGTGGTGAGTTTAATCTCTAATTCCTTCTCTCCTATGAGAGTGGAGGCCTGTGCCCAGCAGTGGGGCGTTAAATGGGCTGTAGTGGATTGTCCAGGAAATATAACATCGTGTAAAGAAACGAAGCTATCGTTGCCGATAGTGGAATTAATTAAAATGGCAAGTTTTCAAACGCTCAATACTATTGGTTACCTTCTTAAGGTCAAAATATACTGTTAGGGCTAAGACAGCCAGTCTTATCTTTCCAAGCTCTAATTACTTTCTGTAGATATTATTTGCTACTGGTATTGCAAATACCATTCTTTTATATCAAACAGCTCCCAATCGGATTCAATGTAATAAAATCTTCGATAGGAAGCGAGAAGATTTATTTAAAATACCTATATGAAAAAAGGGTCCCACGAGGCGATGAAATAAATCCACTCTGACAAGTAAATCTTGCCGAATATCAAATGATTATAAGGCGACAACTGATAGATTCCTAGACGCGGCAAAACCCCTTCGACTGGAAAAGGGTCCCTCAATAAAACCCCGTTAATACGGGGGCTGGCACAATAATAATAATTTGCATGCGAATAAAACGCCTCGAATAAGCGAATTTATTTTCCTTTTTCTTTGTGGCAGCGGCCCAGTTCACGCCTCCGAGGACGGCCGCTTTATTGCAAACAACGATCCGCGAAACTAAATTGCTGACTCGCTTACTATACAGAAAACCGCTTAAGTGATTTTCGCCATAAATTGTCTCAAACGAACGAACGAGCGAAATTTTTTTTTTTTTTTTTTTTTTTTTTTTTTTTTATCCACTACCAGTTAGCCCTTGACTGCGATCTCACGTGTTGGTAAGTGATGATGCAGTTTAAGTTGGGAGCGGGCCAACCTGTTAGGGGTATGGCAGTTATATTAAACCCATACCCCTAATTTGTTTCTACACGGCATCGTACCGGAACGCGTAATCGCTTGGCGGCACGTCTTTGCCGGTAGGGTGGTAACTAGCCACGGCCGAAGCCTCCCGCCACAACTAAATCTATCTATCTATCGAAAATAATACAATAGAACTTAATGCTAGCTAGCCTAACCTATTCATTACTATATGAATCATGCCCACGTGGAATGGTGGCATAAATGCTGGCTGCATTTCCGCGCTGGACAGCCAGGCTGATCCTTTGCGCAAAAAATGAGCAGCCCTTATGAGGCAATTAACCGCGGTGAAATATCTCCCAAAAAAATTTTTTTTTCTATCTATCTATCTATCTATAATATATAAAAAACAATTGCTGTTCGTTTGTCTCGCTAAAACTCGAGAACGGCTGGGCCGATTTAGATGGAATTTTTTGTGTGTGTTTGAGTGGGTCCGGGGTTGGTTTATATCGATAGTTGGACCCAGTATCTCAGTATCCCAGTATTGGGTTCTAGGTTCAGGGCAGGACAACGTCTGCCGGGCCCACTAGTCTACCAATATAAGCTTGCTGAAAAATGTTACTTTACACTAAAAACAATTAAATTCTCTTTTCCAAGAGAATTTGTTAAACTACGTTTGCTAATACAATAATCATGCTTTTGTGAAATACAATGATGGAGTCTAGAGGAAACATGCTTGCACAGAATATATTATATGGTTCTATATTTGTGATGCATAAAATTGTTACCCAACATTTCTGCAAATCTTTTCTGGTCGACTTAGGTCCATATTAATAAACAGACATCAAGTAAGAACACATTCTCAAGTATACTCTTAGCTGGTGTCGGTTTTAACTTAACCTTTTATTTACATTGCATCAAAGATAGATTCACTCGAAGATACAAAAGCACTTGTCAAAGTCTATTTGAATAAAGATTATTTGAGTTTGAGTTTGGCATATTTCAAATGACAAATCATCATACAGATTTCATGATTTATTTATTTATTAAGTACACTAACAATTCACATATATGACAATCACAAGAACGTTCATATTATTACTATTTCTTATACGTAAATCGATTACAAGTGCACATAGCATTTAAGGTTATATATGTCATGCAAACAAGATGATTTGGCTGTACCCATAGCATGTTCATATGGACAGGTAACTTATTTGCGGTTTGGGCGTTTTCAATTATTGCCCATAGTTCAATAATGTAGACTCAACGTTCAAACTTGTTCATACTGCCTGTCATTGAAACCGAATGATGGGCGCTGACGCTGCGGTTTCGTCGCTTTGTTGCCAACAAATCCGGTGTAACGCGATCCGATGTGCGATTAAAATTCGTTTTTTTTTTATCCTCTACAAGTTAGCCCTTGACTGTAATCTCACCTGATGGTAAGTGTAAGCAATCTGGATGATAGCGGGCTAACCTGTTAGGGGCATGGCAGTTATATAAACCCCTATTCGGTTTCTACACAGCATCTTACCGGAACACTAAATCGCTTGGCGGTACGTCTTTGCCGGTAGGGTAACTAGCCACGGCTGAAGCCTCCCACCAAGCCAGACCAGGGTAAATTCTAAAATTAAATAAATAAATAAATGAATTTTTATTGACCAACAATTTACATCAAATTAAATAAATTTTCAAACCCTGCCCGGGATCGAACCCGAGACCTCCGCACGATAAGGCAACAGCGCTCAACACTGCGCCACGGAGGTCGTCAAAATTGTATATTTATTGCGCTAAGTACTTTATTTATTTATTGTTTGTTGCATATTAGTTATTTACTATTGGTTGCATAGTTAGTAGAATATATCCGCTTAATATATTATGTAAGAGGAATGTGCAGCACCCAGACAAGTCGATGAGGCTTAAGGGTGTTAAGAACCCAAGCAAATGCAAAAAGTGTTTGTAAATTTAAAAAAAATATATATAAACCGTTTTGCAGTCCGCTGTTCGGTGATACGAGTTCAAGCGAAATGTTTTAGCACTTTCGATTTTTTATTTAGCGTTTCTGTGTCAGTGTCCATTTTGAAATGGTTTGTTTTTTAACACCTACATGTTTTGGAATAAAAGCCTTTTGAGAACTCACTGGTGGACTTATAAAACAGATCTCAGTACCAAGTTTGATTCTGGCTCAGATTTGGTAAGATTTGCGGAGAGATGAAGGGCTGTCTACGGGTTATACTGTCATACCGTCGGTCCTCTACCTCCCTCTCTCCGGTCGTGTCGGATTTTCTGTACCATCGGGCTATAAGAGTAAAGGAACAGAGAGTGCACCTGTGTCTGCGCACATACTTGTGCACTATAATATCTCCCGCGCAGATGGCTAATCTCTATGGAGATTGGCCGCCGTGGCCGAAATTCGGTCGGGAGGACATTATTATACTGTCATACCCTTTCCCTCGCCTGCTTCCAGGTAGACAATATAGCCCACCACCTGATAATCTTGTATGTAACACTGTAAACGCCCTCTGCCCCACTGGGGGGACATAGGACATTAACACACACCTGATAATCTTAATTTTTTTATAAATCATACCAATATTATAAATGACCTGTTTGTTTGTTGGTTTATCCTTCAATCACGCTGCAACAGAGCAACCAATCAACGTGATTTTTTGTATGGGTATAGTTCAAGATCTGAAGAGCGAAAGGTTGGTTTGTCCTTCAACAACGCTGCAACAGAGCAACTAATCAACCTGATTTTTTGCATGGATATAATTCAGGATCTGAAGAGCGAAAGGTGAAATTCCCGCGGGAATTAAAACTTAAACCATGCGTACGAAGTCGCGGGCATCAGCTAGTATGAAAATAAATCATAAATAAATTTGTTTCTTGTCAATACCTTCAATCATGCTGCAACACAGCTTAACATGATTTTTTAGACACCATTGAGCTCCCAAAAGATTTTCAAAAACCTTACTCTTCGCAGCCGCAGTCGCGAGCATCAGCTGGTATAATATATTATTATCGCCAAGGACATGTTATCATTTTGTTGTGTGGTATTGATTTACCGTTTACAAACAAGGCTGAACGAAGAGGAATAGAAAAGGAAGCAATCAGAGGCAAGTGGCAAGTCTTTTGTATGAGCAGAATGTACGTGACAAATTCATAACAACCGCGTGACTCGACAAACCAATCTCATACGATGGGATATGTATTGCTGTGGCGGAAATATGTTCGTTATTCTTTTTTGGCCTCCTCATATAGATAGATCGAAAACACGCTTTTTACTTAGTATCAAAACTTAGCTATATTAAAAGTGCGAAAATGTGTTTGTCTATCTGACTGCCTGTATGTCTGCTATGCTCTCACGACCTGGAATCCGGAACTTAATTTTGTCGAAACGGAGAAAGAACGCATCCCAGGGGAATAACATAGGCTACTTTTTGATTCGGAAATTAAGGAGTTTTTGCAGGAATCAAAAATTTCAATCATATATCCTTCCCTGGGACACAACCTGGACCGGTCTGTACCAAATTACATCCAAATCGGTTGAAAAAATGGGACTTTCGTAGCCCATATTTAACCGTAACAAACAAACTTTATATCATTACTTAACTGCCTCGTTGGTCTAGTGGTTAGCATGTTCGACTGTAACCGACGAGGTCCCGGGTTCGAGTCTCGCGTCGGGCCATAACAAGTATTGGATTTTTCTGGCAAGAAATTCTCAGTACTAGCCCGGAGTTAGGAAGTTGGCGGTGTTTCACCCCCGTGCCTCGGAGAGCACGTAAAGCCGTCGGTCCTGCGCCTGATCTCTCTCCGGTCGTGTCGTATGTGCGTCCCATCGGGCTATGAGAGCAAAGGAACAGAGAGTGCACCTGTGTATGCGCACACACTTGTGCACTGTAATATCTCCCGCGATGGCTAATCTCACCGGAGATTGGCCGCCGTGGCCGAAATTCGGTCGGGAGGACATTATCATTATTACTTAAATACAAAAATGTCCATATTGTAGGAAAGGGAAGCAATGAAAGAGCCTACAAACCTTTATACGAGCAACTTGTACGTGACAAATCGATTGGACATACCAGACTCTCTAGATATATTTACGGTGTTATCATTTCTGACGTGACGGCTCACTGTAAGTAAGAGGTATCAGGTTTGTGTCGACTTTCGATCAATCAATTTTCTTAAAGCATTTTATGGCTATTTATAAGTAAAAAGGAAAATATCGTGAGGAAGCCTACACGCTTGATATTTCTACATAATGTTATGAACGGTGTGTGATGGCTATTCACACTTGGATTTTTCGAGGACTTAGACCTTTCTCTTTTGGAGACTAGACGGAACGGACGGAAGAAACTATGAGGACTTGTGGTTAGGTTATAATATATAATAAAGGTAATAAGAATAAGAATAAGAATAAGAATAATATTTATTTTCATAAATGATTGACATGATTAAATAACGGTCCCTACCCTCTACGCTAGGATAACCTGTATTGCAGAGGGTAGTTCCTTCCAGCGATACACGTGAAAATATAACTAAAAACTAATTACTTATTTACGTGTGGAAAACTGAGTGTGTCTGCGTGAATGTGTGTACGTGTGTATGTGTCTGTGTGTGTTGTGTGTGTGTGTGTGTGTGTGTGTGTGTGTGTGTGTGTGTGCGTGTGTGTGGGTAGGCGTGTGTGTGTTAGTGCATGTGTAATTGCGCGCAATGCTATTTTATTATTTTAAAAATACTGTCAATGGAGCCTGCTGAGCCAGATCAGCCCCCCGATTACGTAAGGAGATCGTAATCGTAATAGTCCGTCAAACGTATAATTCGACCTGTATAAGGAGGTCATAGATGCTTGCACGTCAAAACGCATGTATGCAAGTTCGAAAAAAGTTCGAGTTATACGTTATGAACTGTCAAATTAATATGATTGACTTAGACAATTGGGCCTCAGTTCTGTGATATAGCAATGTAAACAAATGACGTCGACGTGCTATAGCGTAACCGTCAGGTGCATGAATTATATTTAAAAAAAAACAACGAGTAAAATGTACGTGACAACTAGGCAGAGCCACGTGTGCCGCGGTTCAAGCGATCCTCGTTTGTGGCGAGCTGGATACGGGATACGGGGACAGGAAATATGCTTGCAACATTTTTGGCATCCCTTTATCGGGAGCAGTTAAAAATCCGGAGCTTACATGTCACGCTACTCTTGTTTCGATGTAGGTATAATTTTTTCCGCTTCATATTATCAACTAAGAGGAATTCACTACGTTTGGTTTAACAAATCTTACTAATATACTAATATAATATTATAAATGCGAAAGTTTGGATGGATTTATGGATGTGTGGATGTATGGATGTTTGTTACTCAATCACGCCCCAACGGCTGAACGGATCTGGCTGAAATTTGGCACAGAGATAGGTTATAGTCTGGAATAGCACATAGGCTACTTTTTATCCCGGAAAATTAAAGAGTTCCCGCGGGAACCAAAAAATCTCAAAACATTCGCTAGTATAGGTATATTTTTTTGCGGAGATGCGGTGATATCCTAGTAGTTTAGGTGGTCGGGTTTCGATCCCCGGGCATGCACGGGCACTTTTTTTGAATCATACTCATATTATAGATGCGAAAGTGGGTTTGTTTGTTGGTTTTTTCATCAATGACGCTGCAACAGAGCAACAGATCGTCGTGATTTTTATATAGGTATAGTTGAGGACCTGGAGAGTGCCATAGGCTACTTTTTAATCCGGAAAATAAAGAAGTTACTGCGGGAATAAAAAAAGTTATTAAATAAATATAATTGAGCAATTATTAATTAGTTACTTTCTTTAACGGTAAAGGAAAACAACGTGAAAAAACCTATATGAGAGTTCTGTACATAATGTTCTTAAAGGAGTACTATAAAACTTGGCCAGCGTGGTGGACTATGTCCAAACCCTTCTCATACTGAGAGGAGACTCATGCTCAGTATTAATTAAGCCTGATATATAGGTTGAAACGTACGAACAATATTTCTTTGTTATATACAGATAAATACAAAAAAAATCGGTACAGTTATCATAATATTTTAATAAAACTCACAATTTTCGTCGTATTCCTCATTGCTAAGGGTCGTTACCCCTTTTCATTCATCACATTATGGTAGGGGTTTTCTTGCAATAATAATGCGGTGGGTTCCCAGGTCCTTCCGCATACTTCGACTAAGAGTACTGTTTCAACTCATAAGTTTCTAACGATTATTATCAAATGTTAGTGATAATAGCCGGGACTAACGGCGCTCTCCGAGGCACAGACCAAACGAGAATGCCAAATTCGGGCTTCCAAATTCGGTCACCCATCCAGTTACCGACTTGGATCAACGTTGCTTATCAATCGGAATCAACTGATATGCGTTGTCACAACTAGGCCTGTCTTTCAAGCTAATACAGCGGTCATCAAGGTAATAAAGCGGCAAGCCAAATTCGGTCACCCATCCAGTTACCAACTTGGATCAATTTTGCTTATCAATCGGACTCAACTGATATGCGTTGTCACAACTAGGCCACTCCAAAAAAAAATTAATTAAAAAAAAAACTGGGCCACTCGTCCCTCAAGCTAATATAGCGGTAATAAAGCGGCAATAGAATCATGATTAAATAAAAATCGAAGCCACTCGTCCCTCAAGCTAATATAGCGGTAATAAAGCGGCAAAAGAATCATGATTAAAAAAAAATTTAAACCACTCGTCCCTCAAGCTAATATAGCGGTAATAAAGCGGCAATGAATCATGATTAAAAAAAAATCTAAGCCACTCGTCCCTCAAGCTAATATAGCGGTAATAAAGCGGCAATAGAATCATGATTTAAAAAAAAATTTAAGCCACTGGTCCCTCAATCTTATATAGCGGTAATAAAGCGGCAATAGAAACATGATTTAAAAAAAAATTTAGGCCACTCGTCCCTCAAGCTAATATAGCGGTAATAAAGCGGCAATAGAATCATGATTAAAAAAAATCTAAGCCACTCGTCCCTCAAGCTAATATAGCGGTCATAAAGCGGCAAAGGAATCATGATAAAAAAAAATCTAAGCCACTCGTCCCTCAAGTTAATATAGCGGTAATAAAGCGGCAATAGAATCATGATGAAAAAAAAAATCTAAGCCACTCGTCCCTCAAGCTAATATAGCGATTATAAAGGTAATAAAGCGGCAAGCCAAATTCGGTCACCCATTCAGTTACCGACTTGGATCAACGTTGCTTATCAATCGGAATCAACTGATATGCGTTGTCACAACCAGGCCACTCCAAAAAACATGAAATTAAAAAAAAAAAGAAACTAAGCCATTCGTCCCCCAAGCTAACATAGCGGTAGTAAAGCGGCAAAGGAATCATGATTAAAAAAAAAATTTAGGCCACTCGTCCCTCAAGCTAATATAGCGGTAATAAAGCGGCAATAGAATCATGATTAAAAAAAATTTAGGCCACTCGTCCCTCAAGCTAATATAGCGGTAATAAAGCGGCAATAGAATCATGATAAAAAAAAAATCTAAGCCACTCGTCCCTCAAGTTAATATAGCGGTAATAAAGCGGCAATAGAATCATGATGAAAAAAAAAATCTAAGCCACTCGTCCCTCAAGCTAATATAGCGATTATAAAGGTAATAAAGCGGCAAGCCAAATTCGGTCACCCATTCAGTTACCGACTTGGATCAACGTTGCTTATCAATCGGAATCAACTGATATGCGTTGTCACAACCAGGCCACTCCAAAAAACATGAAATTAAAAAAAAAGAAACTAAGCCATTCGTCCCCCAAGCTAACATAGCGGTAATAAAGCGGCAAAGGAATCATGATTAAAAAAAAATTAGGCCACTCGTCCCTCAAGCTAATACAGCGGTCATAAAGGTAATAAAGCGGCAAGCCAAATTCGGTCACCCATCCAGTTACCGACTTGGATCAACGTTGCTTATCAATCGGAATCAACTGATTTGCGTTGTCACAACCAGGCCACTCCAAAAAAAATGAAATTAAAAAAAAAAGAAACTAAGCCACTCGTCCCCCAAGCTAACATAGCGGTAATAAAGCGGCAAAGAAGTCATGATTTTAAAAAAAAATTTGGCCACTCGTCCCTCAAGCTAATACAGCGGTAATAAAGCGGCAATAGAATCATGATTAAAAAAAATCTAAGCCAATCGTCCCTCAAGCTAATATAGCGGTAATAAAGCGGCAATAGAATCATGATTAAAAAAAATCTAAGCCAATCGTCCCTCAAGCTAATATAGCGGTAATAAAGCGGCAATAGAATCATGATTAAAAAAAATCTAAGCCAATCGTCCCTCAAGCTAATATAGCGGTAATAAAGCGGCAATAGAATCATGATTAAAAAAATCTAAGCCAATCGTCCCTCAAGCTAATATAGCGGTAATAAAGCGGCAAAAGAATCATGCTTAAAAAAAATTCAAGCCACTCGTCCCTCAAGCTAATATAGCGGTAATAAAGCAGCAAAGGAATCATGATTAAAAAAAAATTTAGGCCACTCGTCCCTCAAGCTAATATAGCGGTAATAAAGCGCCAATAGAATCATGATTTAAAAAAACTAAGCCACTCGTCCCTCAAGCTAATATAGCGGTAATAAAGCGGCAATAGAATCATGATTAAAAAAAACTAAGCCACTCGTCCCTCAAGCTAATATAGCGGTAATAAAGCGCCAATAGAATCATGATTTAAAAAAACTAAGCCACTCGTCCCTCAAGCTAATATAGCGGTAATAAAGCGGCAATAGAATCATGATTAAAAAAATCTAAGCCAATCGTCCCTCAAGCTAATATAGCGGTAATAAAGCGGCAATAGAATCATGATTAAAAAAAATCTAAGCCAATCGTCCCTCAAGCTAATATAGCGGTAATAAAGCGGCAATAGAATCATGATTAAAAAAAACTAAGCCACTCGTCCCTCAAGCTAATATAGCAGTAATAAAGCGGCAAAAGAATCATGCTTAAAAAAAATTCAAGCCACTCGTCCCTCAAGCTAATATAGCGGTAATAAAGCAGCAAAGGAATCATGATTAAAAAAAAATTTAGGCCACTCGTCCCTCAAGCTAATATAGCGGTAATAAAGCGCCAATAGAATCATGATTTAAAAAAACTAAGCCACTCGTCCCTCAAGCTAATATAGCGGTAATAAAGCGGCAATAGAATCATGATTAAAAAAAACTAAGCCACTCGTCCCTCAAGCTAATATAGCGGTAATAAAGCGCCAATAGAATCATGATTTAAAAAAACTAAGCCACTCGTCCCTCAAGCTAATATAGCGGTAATAAAGCGGCAATAGAATCATGATTTAAAAAAAAATCTAAGCCACTCGTCCCTCAAGCTAATATAGCGGTAATAAAGCGGTAATGGAATCATGATTAAAAAAAAATCTAAGCCACTCGTCCCCCAAGCTAACATAGCGGTAATAAAGCGGCAAAAGAATCATGATTAAAAAAAAATTTAAGCCACTCGTCCCTCAAGCTAATATAGCGAACATAAAGGTAATAAAGGCAATAGAATCATTGGCTTAGTTCCAGCCCCTTGCACGTCGTCTCGCAGCGAACGCCTGCAAGTGCTGCTGTAATGAGGCCCTTTGTCACGCGCCGCGCTTTGTGCCGTCACACACGAGACAATGCCTCGAGAAAGTGCTGTTTGTTATGTCGCTACGCTTTGTCGCCTCTAGCTGTGAGTGCCTCGGCACACGACGAATTTCTCGCGCAGTCGACACGCGTCTGACCTGAGCGCAACTCCCAGGGCGTCTATTAGCAACGTTTAGTCAATAAACAAGTATTTTATTTTATTTTATTTAGTACAGAAAACTTACAGCTACAACAGAAATGGATACATAAATAAAGAATAAGTATCACACCAATTACAAGTTTTCACAGATATAATTTACATGAGTTAAAAATAGCTCGCAAAGGTGGAGAAATAAATATTAATATATATTACACAGGAAGTAATAAAAAAAAAAACTAAATCTTATAGTTAGGAAGATGAATTAATACAAGAGAAGAACCAGAGTAAACTAATAATAGGGATAATTTAGACATTATTAAGATTAAGATTACCAGCCAGCAAACTACTTCAACTCAGGCTATGAGAGTCAAAAAATTCATTGGCTAGAATTCTACGCATAGAGGTGGCTGTGGTGCAAAAGAGATCTAGGTTACTATTCTTTTTTAATAGTTTATTGAATGATAAAGAAGATATGCGCAAAGGGTGGGCGTATAATAAATAGAAATCTTTACAGTAACTAGAAATCTTTTTCGCAAAGTAAATCTTATAGGCTCACGCATTTCATGGATAGTCTATTTGTGCTATACAAATTTGTGTTTTATCCATGCAAGGCTTATAACGGCTCATGCATAAAATGTATTTACATTCGCAGCTAATTTATGCGCCTTTGAAAAAAACCATCTTAAAACACAGATAATTCTGAAAAGTTAGTTAGCAGTAGCTAGGATTAAAACCCAAGATTCTCCAAATAAGGCGTATTAACAAATAAACTATCACGGCTTTTTAATAAAGCGATAATACAAATATGACTCAGTTAAGTCCAGCAGAGCGCTGGGGCCATACTGCCAACACTTACAGCAACACTTAAGTAATATTACTCAAAATAACAATTTGATGGCACGTACGTTGATGGGGTTTTTGGGCTCAAAACAAATAACTTGGATTTATATTTATTCTCATATGGATATTTTATACTATATCAGACAATGCAAGTCGCGGAAGAGAGCGGCACGTATACGTTCACAAAGAGAGCCTTTGAACAAGAGACAAGACACTAGAGAGGTCTGTCACTGGTGACGGCTGACATTACATTTTTAAATACGGAGTTCGGCTCTGCGTACAAAGTTTTTCATACATTGGTATAGACAATATATAAAGTTTAGTTTACACTTTACAATTATTGTGTTAAATTCTGATCCAACACACGTTTCTAAAATAAGGATTATTATTCTAAAACACGAAAGTCAACAATAATGAAACAATATGGCTTTAAGCGTTAGCAGTATGGTCCCTGAAGCTGCTGTAATGAGGCCCTTGGTTGAGGAGGTTGTGTTATTTTTAACTACACATTTGTTTATCACACAATGCATATACTTATGTGATGGTGCAGAGTGATGGTGTGGTGTAAGGTGGAGCCTGACATTATTAAAGGACCCGTGTCAAAACGAAGACAAAACCTGCAGCATTACTCATCACACCACGCCCGTCGCTGCTCTCAGCCGTTTGTGTGGAGCAAGGAATTATTTCGCCTTTGAATAATATCGCAAGCAGCCCGTCCCCTCCATTAATCATTATTAGCCACGTCGAAAACAGATATTACCAGATAGCGAGATTATTCCACTGAATCGAGACCAATTTTGCTAATTGTTTAAAGTAGATTCAAGATGCTATCAACTTTCAGTATTTAATGGCAGCCTTTAATAATTATTTTAACATCATATTTTACTAAATTATTGTACTTCTTTTATTATTTTCATTTTCTATTTTGATGAGAAAACTTCATTAGGCAGCGACGTAAACTTTGTCTGCGCTCCACATGATTTAGGGTTCAGATACGATGCCGTATAGAAACCGGTTAGGTTAAGTTACCATACACATACGTTAGGCTACCATAATCCATACCGGTTTAATGTAACTACCGTTTTCCTACTAGTTTAACCCGCTACTATTTTAGACAGCATCGTATCACCAGGTGAGATCGCAGTCAAGGGCTAAATTTAAGTGGAATAAAAAATACCTAAACTATGCCACGTGATTGCGTTACGCTTATCTCATTACGATCTCCGGTCGAACCTTGAACTGTAATAATATATATGATGTTTAGATTTAGATATTTTGAAGTGAAAACTTCTTTAGCCGCGTTTAGCGCTTTTTGGTAGGGGGTAAACTTGTGGACCGCGTGACCGACATGCTCGCGAACAGAGACATGCTCGCGAACAGAGACATGCTCGCGAACAGAGACATGCTCGCGAACAGAGACATGCTCGTGAACAGAGACATGCTCGCGAACAGAGACATGCTCGCGAACAGAGACATGCTCGCGAACAGAGACATGCTCGCGAACAGAGACATGCTCGCGAACAGAGACATGCTCGCGAACAGAGACATGCCCGCGAACAGAGACATGCCCGCGAACAGAGACATGCTCGCCAACAGAGACATGCTCGCGAACAGAGACATGCTCGCGAACAGAGACATGCTCGCGAACAGAGATATGCTCGCGAACAGAGACATGCTCGCGAACAGAGACATGCTCGCGAACAGAGACATGCTCGCGAACAGAGACATGCTCGCGAACAGAGACATGCTCGCGAACAGAGACATGCTCGCGAACAGAGACATGCTCGCGAACAGAGGCATGCTCGCGAACAGAGACATGCTCGCGAACAGAGGCATGCTCGCGAACAGAGACATGCTCGCGAACAGAGGCATGCTCGCGAACAGAAACATATTCGCGTTGTTACGAAGACAAGGTCTTAAATATAAATATACTGCATTCGGAATTAAACTTTAATGCCTTAGTTTTAAGGTTTTTATTTTAATTATTTAAAAAAAAATCGTTTTCACTTCTATTTTGCAAAAATGTATCCTCTACAAGTTAGCCCTTGACTGTGACCTCACCTGATGGTAAGTAATGTTGCAATCTAAGATGGTAGCGGGCTAACCTGTTAGGGGCATGGGAGTTATATTAAACACATATCTACCCCTATTACTATACTAATCGCTTGGATGCACGTCTTTGCCAGTAGGGTGGTAACTGGCCACGGCTGAAGCCTCCCACCAGGCCAGACCAGGGAAAATTCAGCTAATATAAATTCCCAAATTTCCCCTGCCGGGGATCGAACTCGGGACCTCCGCACGTTAAGACAACAGCGCTCAACACTGCGCCACGGAGGTCAAAATTTATGAGGGATGTTTTCACAGTGTGCCTCAGGGACTATAACTATTTAATATAACTATTTTGATGCTATTATGTAATACTCAGGCAGTGATACACCCGACCCTGTGCGGGGTCGCGAGTTCGATCCCCGCGCACGCACCTCCAACTTTTCGAAGTTATGTGCGTTTTAAGAAATTAAATATAATTCGCTTCAAAAGATGAAGGAAAACATCGTGGGGAGACCTGCATGCCCGAGAGTTTTTCATAATGTTCTCGAAGGCGTCCAACAATCCGCACTTGGCCAGCGTGGTGGACTATATGGCCAAACCTTTCTCAATCGAAGTGGAGCCTCGTGTTCAGTAGTGAGCTGGCAATGTGTCACACGTCAAATGTGACAAATGGGTTGATAAAAGAGAGAGAGATTTCATACTTAGTAGTTTCATGTTATGTATAACAGAGCCACTCTATACTCAATACTCAATATCATTTATTCAATATAGGTACACTGTAGGTACACTTATTAACGTTAAAAATTACTTACTTGTAAAACATGATGGTGATAATTGGTTACGGTGTCTAAAAACTAAAGCTACGAGGGTTCCAAACGCGCCCTGGTCTGAAAAGAGCCCACAACAAACTCAGCCGGGTTTTTTTTTATTATCACCATCTCACAAATCATCTTAACTAAGGAACTATCAGAGCCGTAGAACAAATTATTGCCAAGTCATTTAAGTAGTCTCAATTCTAAGTAACTAACTAAATAACTAAGTAATTTCATTTCATTATAATAATAATATATAAAATATTATTATTATAATGAAATAAAATTGTTCAAGTTGAAGCGATGTATAACATCATTGATCAAATTATGTTGTTAACGAGTAAATCGGCTTTGACTCGAGACTCTCTCGGTACGAGAGTTGCAGTCTGCAGTTGCGCTCGTAATGAACCGCCCTCTATAGTGTTATTATGAATTTGTATCCAACTAACAAATAAACAATGTTTATTTAAGCCACACATAATATACAATTGTCGGATTGTGTCTCCTCATCTCTTAAACTAGGAGTACTATGTTACAACTAGTAAGTTGATGGCCACGACTTCATTCACGTGGACTAAAGTTTTTTAATTCTCGCAGGAACTCTTAAATTTTCAAGCATAAAAAGTAGCCGTGATGTAAACTTAGTTTCACTTAGTTTCACTCTTTCACTCACTCACAAACACACACACACACACACACACACACACACACACACACACACACACACACACACACACACACACACACTTCCCCCCCTTCCCACACACAAATAGATGCACACCACTTGTCTACTAATTTAACTTAGTTTAACATTAATAATAATATAAGAATTCCTGTCACTTATAAGTCGCTCAGTGAGATCCTGGAGGAAGTCGTTCCTGCTGTTATACAGGTTTCCTAGCGCAGCAGTAACAAATGTTCTGTTTTAAATGATGTATAGACTAATTAAGTGTTATATTAATGAAAAACTTTGAATTGATACATAAAACTTTATTGTATTACTTTTGATAACTGTGCACCATGTTGATTGGATGTTTTTGATTTAATAAATAAATAAATAAACTATCTCTGTACCAATTTTCATCCAAATCAGTTGAACAGTTGGGCCGCGAAAGTATAGCAGACAGACAGACATACGCACTTTCGCGTATATAATTTTAAGAATAGATGAATATCATGATATCTATGCAGTGTATCCCTCAACAAACGGTAGAACTTCAACCGTGCCTAAGCCACTTAGTGCGTAGCACGTAGTACTGCTACACACATGCTACGACTTTGTATACGTAGCTACGAGCTGCAGATATTATAAAAGTTAGTTAATTGTTTGTACGGTTGAATGTTTAGATGTTATTTACTCCACCATGACCCAACCGATTTGACTGAAATTTGAAATGGAGATAGCTTATATCTTGAAATAAGCACATGGGCTACATTTTAACTCGAAAAATAAAAAGTTCCTGCGGGAGTCAAAAATTCACAGACTTCGCAGACCCCGCAAGAATCGGAGCATTGAAAATGAATACAAAAATTTACGAAAAAATTAAATCTATTTTGGATAACACATTACAAGTTGATTAATAAGAAATTTTTATTACCTACAATGTAATATTAAAATGTTAAACCTGGTCACTGCCTACTGGCTATATTGGGACTATTAGTGCTACCCGTGCGAAGCCAGGGCGGATCGCTATTAATTAGTATAATGAAAAAAAAAACACAAAATATAATTGCTGCGAAGTCGGGGTGGATCTCTTATAATTAATTTAATGAAAAAAAAAATATATATAATTGCGTCCTTTTTCACATATAAGACTGTGTGACTAACCTAAGCCAGGGAGCTCGTCAACTTATTAAATAGGACAGGAAGCGTACAGCAAATTGGTATTACAAACCCCGCTCAGGTAGCTAACAGTTTCCAAATAGCCTTCTGAGGCGATACCTCGTCGGAGTAACTCTATTTTCTCTCCACGTGGCTAAACTCCATTAGCTACAATTACATTTAGCCGTCCCGTCACGGAGCTCGCCCCGGGACGTGTTGGGAACGTGTCCGGGACACGTCCGGTACAAGCGATTAATGAAATTTGGAAATGGAACACTTGACGTGTATGAGCACCCCGTTTCCGTGTCGGGCGTCCCGCTGTGACACGATCAACGGTAAACTGTGTTTCGTGAAGTCTTTGTTTATCTTTATAGGGTTAACTTCAAAATAATAATAACTTAAGGATAGCTTCTGTACGTAATATTGAACAACTTTTTTAGCATGACTTTTTAAAGTTTCGTGAAAAAAATTAAAAATATCAAATAAAATTATTTAAATTGTCTACTCGATACTATTGCATACAAAAAACACAGAGTTGAATAACATCTAAAAGCCCTTCTCAGAAAGCGCAACTCGTGCTATAGTCCTAGCAAGTTATATCGAGAGAATGATGGAAATATTTAAGCATTGTTACTATACAAGACTATTTTTTGTTTAAAAAATCCAAAACTTAAATCAAAAACGACTTTTCTAGTAGGATTGTAACTAAATTATAAATTTTTTAAGTGCTGCCGCGAACTGAGACATTAACTTTCAAGTTATAAGATCTAAGCGCTCTCCAGGGAGGTCATCTCTTCCCACACGATTTAACTATTAAAGAACCACACGATATCGCGTGGCAGTGGCCCGCCGTGACTAATGGCCCGGAGTAATGCCCAAGGTCATGCCCAGGGTCAAACACTGCACACCGAAATGCCATAACTTGGAAACATCTGTCAAAGTAACACGCTATTATGTTACATAATATTTTTGTACGAGCGAATTCCTTTGCAGGTATTATCGCATGGACTTCTATTTATTACCGTGACTCTATGGATAAGTATTTAAGACAAAGTTAAATTATTTGTTTGATATTCGTGTGCAATAATCATACTTAATATTATAAATGCGAAAATTGCGAATTTTTGTAAAAAAGTATTTTAATTCCCATGGAATTTTCCTCGATAAAAGTAGCCTTTGTCACTCCCGGATCATCATATTTTATACCCATCCAAAAAATCACGTTGATGCCTTGTTTAGTTGCGGTGTTATTGAAGAACGAACCGACAAATCAATAAAACAACAAACAAACACACTTTTGCATTAATTATGTATGATTCACGGAAATTACTACTAGTCGGAAAAGCCTTCAATATTGACACGAATTCTCTTACATTCCCAAACGGAAAAGATAGACATCTACAAGTGACGTAATGGCCCTTATGGGAGACAATTACAGCGCGTGTGATATTGCAGTTGGTCACGAAACTATGCTTAACATCAGGCAACTTGGCTACTGTCTGAATGTTATATGAATGATAAATAATATGATAAATATTTTATTTTTATTTATTTTATTTAGTACAGAAAACTTAGAGCTACAACAGAAATGGATACATAAATAAAGAATAAGTATAACGCCAATTACAAGTAGTCTAAAGTCTAATATTGGATAGAAGCCAGGCTCTACTTTGCGGAAGTTCATGATAATGAAAGAACTGGAAGTTTAATTCGCTATAATCCGCCAGAATAGGTAAATCTACGTGGTACAGTGTGTATCTTGCGATATTCACCACACCACACAAATCTTACAAATTATTTTCATCGCACGTTTCACTCCAATACCGGAGCATCTTCAGGAGATGTTAACTCTACAATGCACGATTGTAAAGCACTTTACAATCGTGCATTGTAACTACATTGTGTGGTGAATATTTAAAGAATTTTAATTAGACATTTGTTTTCTTATTTTATCACTATCAGTATTAATATCACTACAAAGTTTTTTTTTTAAATCTACATAGATTTTACTTTTTCACTACTTCTCTAAGACACGTCTGTCTGTTTGAAAGCGCTTATAAACGTTGGTACTAGCACAGTTCAGAAGTTCACCGGTTCATTCAGTGCTGTATAACTTGAATAGAATTAATAAGTACATTCCAATAAAAAAAAATATCGACTAACTGGTGTCCACAACCTCCTGAAACTCCTTACTTTTCCGAGATAAAAAGCCTATGTCCTTCCCCGGGCTGTAACCTACCCCTATACCAAATTTCATCAAAATTGCTTGAAACAGCAAAAAAGATGGACCGTTATAGCGTAGCAGATAGGCAGACACACTTTTGCATTTATAATATTAATATGGAAAGGGGAAGGAACGATCATTTTTCTTCTTCTTCTTCTTGCCCTTTTCCCACGTTATGTGGGGTCGGCACAACATGTTTTCTTCTTCCACTCACTTCTGTTATCCGTCAACCGCTTATTCACCCCTTTTATACGCATATCCTCTTTCACACAATCCATCTTTTCTTTGGTCTCCCTCTACTCTTTTGTCCTTCCACATGCATATCTATCATTCTTCTCGCTATATGCCTTTATTCCCTCCGCATCACATGCCCATACCATGAACGATCATTTATGCAAACCGAAATGAATTAAAAACCTAAAAAAACTTTGCCAAAAAGCAAAATGCCCTCGACGCAGCATGAATTCACTTAAAATACCAAAACAGAATAGATAAGCATTTAGAAGTGACATAAAGTCCCCTAACAGAGACAATTACGCAGCGTGTGATATTGCAGTTGGTCACGGAACGGGGTCGCCATATAGATAGGACTCCGAACGAATGAAATGATTGTCACGCCTGGGGGGCTACCCCCATCGCTTAAAGCAGTATTATTTTAAAATGACAATTTAATGTCACCTACCTTGACGTCCCTAAAATCTTATCTTACTAATATTATAAATACGAAAGTTTGGATGGATGTGACTGCGAGGTTTGAGGTTTTTTGGTTCCCACAGGAATTCTTTGATTTTCCGGGATAAAAAGTACCCTATGTGATATTCCAGACTATAATCTATCTCTGTGCCAAATTTCAGCCAGATCCATTCAGCCGTTGGGGCGTGCCGCGTGATTGAGTAACAAACATCCATACATCCATCCAAACTTTCGCATTTATATTAGGTAAGATTTAAAATGACAATTTAATGTCACCTACCTTTACCTCCCTAAAATCTTATCTTATCTTACTAATATTATAAATACGAAAGTTTGGATGGATGTATGGATGTACTAGCGAATGCCCGCGACTTCGACTGCGTTGTTTGAGGGTTTTTGGTTCCCGCAGGAACTCTTTAATTTTCCGGGATAAAAAGTAGCCTACTCAATCACGCCCCAACAGCTGAACGGATCTGGATTAATTTTGGCAGACGAAGTCGCGGGCATTAGCTAATTAGGATTATAATTCTAAAACACGAACGTCATCAATATTAAAACATATGGATTTAAGTGATGGTAGTATGCCCCGTGTGATACAATGACCCTGTTTTTATACTTCTAGCTTTGGTTTGACGACTGTACAATTGACAAATTTCTTGGTGACAAAGTTGTACGTATCCAATCGACTTTGGGTCCAGCGCCTCACAGGATAGTATAAATCACCTTACACTACTGTATAATATCTTAGTTTTGATTTTTAAAAAACGCAACTGCTGAGTTTCTGACCGGCTCTCCTCAGTAGAACTATTTTCCGAACCGGTGGTAGTCCTACATGTAATATTAAAACATTTCAAAAATAAATAAAAACCGACTTCAACAACCACAAACACAAAAAAATACCGAATATATTACGAGTATATTTACAAAGGTCAATGTAGTTCTATATTATTATATTTTGGAGCTGGTGCCAATTAA
The DNA here is from genome assembly GCA_964035005.1 of Erebia palarica. Taxonomy (NCBI): domain Eukaryota; kingdom Metazoa; phylum Arthropoda; class Insecta; order Lepidoptera; family Nymphalidae; genus Erebia; species Erebia palarica. The sequence continues at coordinate 38,902,032 of OZ035985.1, forward strand.
CTATTAGACGCACGAATCGTTTATTTTTCATATTCTTCAAATTTTTTTAGTGTTTGTGGTTATTAAAGTCGGTTTTTATTTATTTTTGAAATGTTTTTATTTAAAAAAAATTTGTGGTCACGTATTAAAATACTATGATATGTCTGGTCATTAACCTACTGTTTAGTAAACTATTGCACTGATCGCGAGCAATTTCCTCGCATCCATTGAGGAGTTCCGTTCTCCATGTCCGAAGATACACATGAGATTCACCAAATTTATATGGGAGCACCTCTAAATGATCTATCAAACAAAGAAAAAATCATCAAAATTGATTAATTGGCGGAGTAATCGCGTAACAAACATACAAAAACATACAGTCGAATTGAAAAACTTTTTTTTTTTTTTTGGTTATTTTTTTTTTATTTTTATTAAAACGTGTTATGATGCAACACACGACAATGTAACGAAGTGGTTGCGTGCGCTGGATTGTTCCATTGAAGCCTCGCACCGTCAGCAATCTGACCAAGTGGCGTTCTCTGCACGCGAAGTGCTACTATACACTTATTGCAGGACCATTACGTTTAGGTTATCTTTACTGCTGAACAAGTCATAATTAAAAAAAAAAGAAAACACGACTGCCCTGTCAAAAAAACGAACTAAAAAGTTAAAAATCTAAATTAATCTAGTTAAATTAGAATCTTTTTCACATTTTTATTAAATGATATTTTTTTGTGAATCAATGGATATTGAACTATAGTGTTATATATTTTTGGAATCTACTCATCATTTTCTAGATGATGATTATATAGTTAAACTTATTTTCGTTTTTTTTTTCAACTTTAGACTTTAATGCGGGACCATGGTCACCCTATTAATTTTATTTTTAATTTTTCTAGCCTATGTCACCCGGAATACGCTAGAAATTCTAACGATACCTTATTTATGAAAATCGGTTCAAGCGTTTAGAAGTTATGGTGGAATATACAAAATCACATACATACAAACAAACATACGTGAACCCTGAAAAAAATATACTCCTTTTTTCAGGGAGTCGTATAAAAGTATGTAATTTCGCTGTTTATTAGTTGATGTGTGCTTCACGTATGCAACAACATGCAATAGGCATGATGGCAATAACTAAGAATCACTTTTATCATATGTAATCCACGTGGATTACCATAAATCCATAATTCCATACTTCCATACTACGAGTATATACTCGTATATAAATGCGAAAGTGTGTCTGCTGCGCTTTTACGGCCCATCTGTTCAACCGATTTCGATGAAAGGTATAGGGATAGTTTGTATCCTGGGGAAGGACATAGACCCTACTTATCCTGGGGAAGGACATAGACCCTACTTAATAGAAAATTAGGATGTCTCGCGGGAATATTCCACGTGGACGACGATGCGGGCATCATCTACTTGGCTTATAATCGGAGAAGACTCGGAGAAGACTCGCAGTTTCTCCTAGTCTATCAAAAGTTACGGTGTCAAGCTACGTTCTCTAGAAAAACACGCTGTTTTGTAATGGCTGCTATGGAAGAGGTTAAAATGACAGCACTTGACGCTACATTGCGGCCGCTATTATATTTAATCCACTACAAGTTATCCCCTGACTGCGATCTCAGTGATGTTGCAGGATGCAGTCTACTGTAGTGGACTAATCTGTTAGGGGTATAGCAGTTATGTCAAACCAATGTCCCTCATTTATACACGGCATCGTACTGGAATAGTATCCTAAAAATATTCAAAACGATGTCCTCCGTACAACATACGAGTATAATTATACAACCGCAGTCAAGGGCTAACTTCAAAAGGGACAAAAAAAATAATAATATGGCTTTCCTAGAAATCAGTAGCTTTAAAATATTCGAAACGATGTCCTCCGTACAACATACGGGTATGATTATACCCCTAGCGTCATTCCTGGCGGCCATAACCGTTCTCCGTCATTCAATTACCGCGCTGCACTGTGGCCCACTTCCGTGTCGCTGTACTGAAACGCCATTTCCGGTTATGCCCAAGAACCGCAGTCAAGGGCTAACTTCAAGAGGGACAAAAAAAATAATAATGTGGCTTTCCTAGAAAATAGTAGCCTTAAAATATTTAAAACGATGTCCTCCGTACATCATACGAGTATAATTATACAACCGCAGTCAAGGGCTAACTTCAAAAGGGCCAAAAAAATAATAATATGGCTTTCCTAGAAAACAGTAGCCTTAAAATATTCAAAACGATGTCCTCCGTACAACATACGAGTATGATTATACCCCCAGCGTCATTCCTGGCGGCCATAACCGTTCTCCGTCATTCAATTACCGCGCTGCACTGTGGCCCACTTCCGCGTCGCTGTACTGAAACGCCATTTCCGGTTATGCCCAAGAACCGCAGTCAAGGGCTAACTTGTGGTGGACAAAAAAATAATAATATGGCTTTCCTAGAAAACAGTAGCCTTACAATATTCAAAACGATGTCCTCCGTACAATATACGAGTATGATTATACCCCCAGCGTCATTCCTGGCGGCCATAACCGTTCTCCGTCATTCAATTACCGCGTTGCACTGTGGCCCACTTCCGGCGTCGCTGTACTGAAACGCCATTTCCGGTTATGCCCAAGCGCCAATGAAACAACGCTTAAGAACACGCCATATTACCAATTTCCTCAAATTAACGATCGCATGCTTATTTTTTATTGGTGTCATAAATAAAACATGTTGTAAGTCACTTATTAGTAATGCCTTGGCAACCTGTTCAGAATAGCAGACTAGTAATAACGACAGGTCACAGGTTCGATTTCCACCGATGTTAAGGCTAGTAATAAATCTTTCAGCGAACGGGACCTACTAAGCGATTCATCGTTTCTGTACTCTAGATCTTCGAGTAGAAACTGATTAGTTATTTTCGCTTCTAAAACGACTATATTCTGATTAGTAATCCTTATTAGCGCTTACAAATAAATAAATATTCTATTCTATTACTTTTCATATTTTACTAGGTACTAATAAGAGAAATATTTTATTTTAAAATCATATAATTTTTGTCTGTCTAACCATGGATGTATAATACTCAGTAAGTGAGAACTTACTGAACAATAATTGCTAGGCGTTAGTAGAATGAAGGTGGATCTAAGCTTTATCTTTGGGCTTTTATTTTATCTACTTTTATCAGGTTTCATAATGATACTTAGAAAAAATTTCTTACTATTATTATAAATGCGAAAGTTTGGATGGATGTATGGATGTTTGTTACTCAATCGCGCCCCAACGGCTGAACGGATCTGGCCGAAATTTGGCACAGAGATAGATTATAGTCTGGAATAGCACATAGGTAACTTTTTATCCCGGAAATTTAAAGAGTTCCCGTGGAACCACCAAAAACCTCAAGTATAGATACAGTATATAAAAGTTAATAAGGTAATACTTGCGACTTTGTCCGCGTGGACAAAGGTTTTTGGTTCCTGCGCGAACTCCGTAATTTTCCAGGAACTTCATTAAAATGTAACCTATTTGTTAATTCAGGACATCAATATTTCTAATTTAAGTTAAATCACTTGTCGTTGTAGCGAGGAGTTACAATCGTCCTAACATAATAACTGTCACACATAAAAACATTTATAGTATTTGTAAGATTTACACACAAAAATACGAGTTCTGTGGAAAATAAAACTTAAATTTTAAACCTGAGCTGTTAATAGCAAAGGATGTCAGGTTGTTACTTGTTACCAAGTTAGGTTGAAGAAATAAGATACATGGAATTGTACCGAAATAGCCGTACCACTCCAGCAACCACTTCACAAAGCTTTCAGACCGTAATAAAATTATATGATACGGGAGCTGGCTGCTTGTTATACTCTATTAAAAGACTATTTGTAAATTGGTAAGTAATTCCTTTTTTTGTACTTACTAGATGATACCCGCGACTTCTTCCGCGTTAGTTAATTTTTTTAATTCCAGCGAGTACTCCTTAATTTTCCGGAATCTATAATCTTAGCCTATGTCCTTCGTCGGAGTACATACTATACCTACACAAAATTTCATCAAAATCTGTTGAACCGATGGGCCGGGAAAGCGTATCAGACAGACACACTTTCGCATTTATAATGTTAATATTAGTTTGGATTGATAAATAACCCTCCCGAACGAATTTCGTTTCATAATGGAAATTTAAAGAATCCACGTGGGAATCAAAAAACCTTTATCCACGCAGGAGAAGTTGCGGGTCTATCATCTAGTCCAGTCTAGTTTAAATGCAAAATAATTCATAATCAAAATAAATCATATCCCATCAAAAACATAAATGTGAAATGAGAGCCAAATTCAAAATTGTGATATATATGCCTTGGTTGTTGACTTCAGCGACAAAAGAAGTGAGATCTAAATGGGTGCCAAGTTCAATGGTCAGTCCTGAAATTTATTTATAACAACATATAATATTTTACAACAACTTAAAATATCATTTCTTCTTGTAACTTAGTATAAAATGTTGAAGACTAAGGCTTTGGCTTGGCTAGTTTTCATATACGAATTATAGCGTTCACAAGTTGTAAAGCTGTAAGTTCTTATTTTATTCTTCCGAAAATTTGGCTTGCTGATAGAAACTGTACTTTTAGGTACCTACTTAATAATAATTTGTATATGGAAACTAGCCAAGCCAAAGCCTTAGTCTTCAACATTTTATACTAAGTTATAAGAAGAAATGATATTTTAATTTGTTATAAAATATTATATGTTGTTATAAATGAATTTCAGGACTGACCATTGAACTTGGCACCCATTTAGATCTCACTTCTTTTGTCGCTGAAGTCAACAACCAAGGCATATATATCACAATTTTGAACTCGGCTCTCATTTTACATTTATGTTTTTGATGGGATATCATTACTTTTTGTACAGAAATTATTGAACTCAATCTCAAACTCAAAACATATTTATTCAAAATATGTACCTACAAAGTACACCTTCTGAACGTCATGCTTACAGAGCATAAGACGTGATGGTGATAATTAACTACGGTATCTTAAAACTAAAGCTACAAGGGTTCCAAACGTGCCCTGGTCTGATTTATAACATTTTGAACGGTCAAGTCAAAACTGTGGCCTGTGTCAATCTCCAAGTTTTTTAATTACACCATTCAAAAATCACCGCAATCCATTTCTCCGTTGAAGGATAAACCAACAAACAAATAGACATTAATAATCACAGTACGGATATCTGCATACCATTTTGTTATCTCTATTAATGTAAGCACTATTCTCTGTGAACGGTCTATTAGCTTAAGTCGTTCGTTTAAAAGTTCTCCAGCCTTAATTCTGTTCGTTTACAGGAATATTTCTAAGAAACTATAAACCCCGTCGCGAAATTCAATTACGACGAACGGTCACGCCACCTGTGCTCTTACCAGAAGTTTTAAAATCACACCTAACTTAATGGTTCCATCGAATACTCGAACACCATCGTATTCAAGTATTCGATCACATTGCCAAAATTTTAGAGCTTAATTTAGTGTATGCATTCACAGCCCACGCTCCCTACGAAAACGTTTCTACATTAAATCAAATCAAATCAATATAAAATTAGGTACACTTTAGGTACACTTAATGACGTCAATTACTTGTAAAACATGATGGTGATAATCAGTTATACGTGATTAGAACTAATTAGCAGACTTGCCCGCGACTTCGTCCGCGTGAACTAAGTTTTTTAAATTCCCACGGGAACTCCCTAATTTTTTGGGATAATATAGCCTATGATACTCACAAGTAATGCGACTTTCTATTGGTAACAAAATTTTCAAAATCGGGTCGGTAGATCCAGAGATTACCCCCTACAACGTCACAAACTCACAAACTTTACCTCTTTATAATACCTATTATAATTATAGAAGATTAATGATTGTTTTTTTTCTATTCACTACATGTTAACAATTGGCTACGATCTTACCTGATAGTAAGTGATGATGCAGTCTAAGATGGTAGCGGACTAACCTGTTAGGGGTATGGTAGTCATATTAAACCCATGCCCGATCGGTTCTAAACGGCATCGTACCGGAATGCTACATCTTTGCCAGTAGGGTGGTAACTAGCCACGGCCAGAGCGTCCCAAAAGACAAAATTGTGACTTTAAATCAAGGGCTTTGAGTCCATTTTACTTGAACAGCAATTAGTTCAAACGTTCGAATACGATCAACGTAGGTTTCATTTAAAAACTCGTGGTAAGGATATTGCACTTTGCCTCGTTTCCTGTGAACCCAGAAACTGTGGCAGTATACTTTGATCATGTGGAAATGTCTCATTATTTCACATTTAACGTTATATATAAACGAAAATTGCTTCATAAAAGCTATACCCACGTTTTTGTGATTTTTGATGTTTGGAAGCTAAAATAAAATTTTGGTTATAGTTTTTGATTAGGGAGGTAATTGCTTTCATACGGATTCCTATTCGTAGCTAAGGAACACGCGCCTTATCTCCTACAATGATCCAAGCCGAGGACTGAATTACAGACAGACACAATAGACAGTTAATAGTATTATGACGATACATTAGGTACGGGCACGAATAGCAATGAATGTAACGACCAAGAAGAATAAGAAAATTACTGTAAAAATTATTATTATTTATCAGAAAATTACTATAAAAGGTATTATTAAATTACCTCTTAATAGCAATCATTGTGTATAGCTTCGTGAGCTGTTACATAGAGCCGAATTTCCATTAACGTTGTCTATGGTTATTTATAAACCAGAGTATAGCGTTGTTTCGTAATGGGTGCCATATTGATGCCATCAAAAGCTGCCGATTAGTGAAGGTATCGCTTTTCTAGGAAACCAAAGCTTTGATACTATTGGCCACTATAATTTACAGAGCTGAATAATTCCAGTTACACGAATATACCAATAACAACGATGTAGCGACCATAACTATCCACCCAGGGATCTATCAACAATATCATTTATTCAATATAGGTACACTTATTGACGTTAAAAATTACTTACTTATAAAACATGATGCTGATAATCGGTTACGGTATCTAAAAACTAAAGCTATGAGAGTTCTCAACGCGCCCTGGTCTGAGAAGAGTCCACAACAAACTCAGCCGGGTTTTTCTTTTTTTTAACTATCACCATCTCACAAATCATCTTAACTAAGGAACTATCAGAGCCTGCGATCTCACCTGATGATAAGTGAAGATGCAGTCTAGGATGGTAGCGGGCTAACCTGTTAGGGGCATGGCAGTTATATAAACCCATACCCCTATTCGGTTTCTACACGGCATCGTACCGGAATGCTTAATCGCTTGGCGGCACGTCTTTGCCGGTAGGGTGGTAACTAGCCACGGCCGAAGCCTCCCACAAGGCCAGGCCAGGGAAAATTCAGAAATTATAAATTCCCAAATTGACCCTGCCGGGGTCGACCCGGGGCCTCCGCACGTTAAGGCAACAGCGCTCAACACTGCGCCACGGAGGTCGTCACAGCTTTCTTATCAACCACGGCCGGGCATCTGATCTTGAGCTAGAGCTTTCCATGGATGGACCCTGGAGGTTAATTCAAACCACTGAGCCAAACCATAATATTAATCATCATCCAATAATTCATACATTCAAATCAATATCAATTAACAATCATTATATATTAACCGACTAGGAGTTTGGGTTTAATATAACTGCCATACACCTAACAGGTTAGCCCGCTACCATCTTAGACTGCATTTTCACTTACCATCAGGTGAGATCGCAGTCAAGGGTAAACTTGTAATGGAATAATAAAAAAAAATTGAATATGACGTGATTGCCAGACGCTAGACGGTAAAGCCATAGGTAGATACCAGCTGATGCTATTGTTTATTGTTTATTCATTTATTGCAAATTTGGGTTTTCATTAGGTCTTAATGTAATATCTAGCTAGTATCTAGTTCTTTGATAAAAATTTAATAAAGAATGACCAGCGTTCTATTGTAGTTTTTTATTTAATTAAGGCCGATGCCCTGCCCCTGCCCCGTGGCAGGCTATATTAGTTTCTAACGCAGTGATTGGCATCTGACCTTCGTTCGCAGACCAATAAACTAGGTTGTTAGTTTATCGGCAGCGGGAAGGTCGAAGCGGCTAAGTGCCCCGTGTTAGCTAAATAGCGAGATAAAAATCTATTAGGGAGTCGTCTTAGCTTAACATTTTGTTTCAGTTCTGGAGGTCAGTATTGAAAATCCTCAGCTAAGATTACATATTTTTATTTTCTGCATACAATTATGTGCTTCTCTCTCTCATAGGGTAACTACCCTTGAGAGATTGAGATGAGAGATTTTAGCATTAAGCACAGGAATTCCTGTGCTTAATGCTAAACATGAATTATTACTTTTGTCGTAAAAGTGTTAAAAAAATATGGTATTAGTCAAGGCCATAAGCGGTTGGTGAAATTTTTGCGATTGACTACTGCCTACAAACTAGACTAAGCTGAAGTCTGTCTAGAGAAAAACGAAACATGTACAGGGAATACATTTTTTTTGGTGAATTTAGCTTATCCTACCCTTCTTATATTATAAATGCGAAAGTTTGGATGGTTGGCTGGATGTTCGTTACTCAATCCCGTGAGAAAGGCTAAACGGATCTGGATAAAACTTGGCAGAGAGATAGATTTTAGTCTGGAATAACACATACTTTTTATCCCGAAAAACTTAAGTTCCCGAGGGAACCAATAATCCTCAATCCACGCGGACGTAGTCGCGGACATCAGCTAGTATTAATTATAAATGCGAAAGTTTTGATGGATGGATGGATGTTTGTGACTCAATTACGCCAAAACGGCTGAACGGATCTGGATGAGATTTCGGCACAAAGATAAATTATAGCATGGAATAACACATTGGCTACTTGTTTTTTTATATAGCTATCATCAGCTATAACATATTGAATAATTTTCTTTTACAACTTTAGGTATATAAAAAAGCTTTTCATTAATATGTAGAGAACAATTTATATTTAGAGCGTGTAGATTTGAATACCTACTTATTTACATTATGATAGTCACATTTATATAGACGGGCTAACTAATGGTCACATTGCAAACAAGTCATAATAAAAAAAATTAAAAAACACGACTGCCCTGCCAAAAACCGAACAAAAAAGTTAAAAATCTAAGTTAATCTAGTGAGATTAGAATCTTATTCACATTTTTATTAAATGATACTATTTTGTGAATCACTGGATATTGAACTATAGTGTTATATATTTTTGGAATCATCTCATAATTTTCTAGATGATGATTTTCATTTACATAGTTAATCTTAATTTCGAATATTGTTTTCAAATTTAGTCTTTAATGCGGGGTCATGGTCATCCCATCAATTTTTTTTTAAATTTCACTAGCCTATATCACCCGGAATAAGCTACAGATCCTAACGATACCTAATGCTATAATGGATTGGATGAAAATCAGAGCTATAATGGATTGTGGAATTTTAGTAAAACAGATGCAATTTACTACTTGGACACGCAGTTAAATCCTGAATCTAATCCGAAGCTAATGTTTGGAGGACCAGTGTAATAAGCTAAAAATAATAATCCGTGATGCTAACACAGCGTGATCCACCGAAACAAGCCATTAAAGCGGCTTATTCCGAGTGTCCACAACACGTTCAACCGCAGACCGCCCGCCCCCGTCACATCTATTTATACGACTGCCTGAAAAAGGGGTATATTGTTTTCAGGGTTCATGTATGTATGTATGTATGTGAGTTTGTATATTCCACCATAACTTCTATACGCCTGAACCTAGTTTGATAAATGAGGTATCGTCAGAATCCCTAGCTTATTCCGAGTGACATAGGCTAGTACAATTTAACAAATATTGATGCGGTGACCATGGTCCCGCATTAAAGACTAAAGTTGAAAAATAAAATTCGAAAATTAGCTTAACTATATAATCATCATCTAGAAAATGATGAGTAGATTCCAAAAATAAACTCTTTTGCAAAAAAAACGGGCACTTAAGCAAAGAACTATTTTATAGTTACTATTAGTTTGTTTGACAATTTTAGGTATTGTTAACCTCAGAATTTTATAAATTAATTAGGAAGGAATAGTTTTCATCAGTTTTATCATAACATTTTGATTATTTTATTGAGAAATAATGTTTAAGCTCAAAACACTATTATTGTACCTGCTCGCTAAATAAAAATGAAACGCGTTAATTTCTTTGTTTTTCTTGAATACATTAAAAGCAGATAAAAGTTTAGTATTGAGTGTGACCCCCTCTTGCTGAAATCACAGCTTGCATTCGTCTGGGCATGCTAGCGAGTATATCTTTTATGGTTTCTTGGGGAATACGTTCCCACTCCGCGGTAATCACATTCTTTAGCTCTCTGATGGTCTGCGGAGCTGGCTGCACTGATCTCACTCGTCGCTTCAGAACGTCCCAGACATGCTCTATGGGATTGAGGTCCGGACTTCTAGCTGGCCAGTCCAAACGACGAATTCTGACTTCTAGCATATACGCTTCCACATCGCCAGACCGGTGGGCGCGAGCGTTGTCGTCCATAAAAATTGAGTTTTTGCCGAGAGCGGCTAAAGCGGGTTGTGCATAAGGAATTAGAACTTCTGTTATGTATCGGTGTCCAGTCAGTGTACCGTTTTCGATGAAGATTAACTCCGTACGATCCATAGAATTTATTCCTGCCCAAAACATAACAGAGCCCCCTCCATAAGGTGTGATTTCCTCAAAACATGCCTCTGCAAAGCGTTCTCCTCGTCTACGTAGCACTCGCCGGCGTCGGTCTTCACCATGCAGAGATATCCTGGCTTCATCGGAGAACAATACCCTATCCCAGTCTTCATGAGTCCATGACACACAATTTCGAGCGAAGCTAAGCCTGGCAACTCGATGTCCACGGAGTAATTTAGGGCCGCGTGCCGGGCGATAACTGTGTATATTAGCAGCGAGAAGACCTCCTGACCGTCCATAGACTAATTTGCACATTTCTTACTTCTTCGAGGCTGTTCTTGAGGTCCACATAAGAAGATTTGCGATTTCTCAAAGCTTGACTAACTAGAAAACGATCATCCCGTGGTTCGGTACATGTCTTTCTGCCAGAACCAGGCCTTCTCTTGACGGAACCGGTCTCTTGATAGCGCTGCCAGGTCCTTTGAACTGTCGACCGACTCACATTTAGCCTCTGAGCCACGAAGCATTGACTGCAACCTTCTTCAAGCAGCGCAATAATTTTGCTCGCTTTTATCACTTTATCTACCATTTTCGAGATTGCTAAACAGCAATAACAATACTTTTAAATGTCAAGGACATCAGATAATTTAATAAAAATTTACAAAAATTTGATTAGAGTCGATATTAACTATGGGGAATTCGCGCCACAAAATGTAGTTAAAAGTTGTTTTCTTTGAAAACCAGGCTCAGTCAAAAATTTTAATTTGGAATGTACTCTTTTAAACATTATGGCACTTTTATAACTGGCCAGTAACATGTTCAAATGATTAAAACCTTTTTGGTATTTTATTTTTTTCAGCCAGGAAGAAAATCGAAACCGCCCGTTTTTTTTGCAAATGAGCGTATATAACACTATGGTTAAATATCCAGTGATTCACAAAAAAATATCATTTAATGAAAATGTGTATAAGATTCTATTTAACTATTTAGATTAATTTAGATTTTTAACATTTCAGTTTTTTCAAAACTGAAATGTTAAAAATTTCAAATTTTCTTATTTATGACTTGTTTCTTATCTACTAGTGACGCTGTCACCGGGTCAAATAAGATATACTCAATATACTCCTTTTTTCAGGCAGTCGTATAAAAAAACTTAACAGGCACAGATATGTTCGACGGACTGCGTGTTTTGACCCTCAGGTGCAAATGTCCTTTAAAAACTAAGCTTAAAAATAACCAAATTTGAGTACGTAAGCCTCAAAAATATTTTAACTTTTATTTATAGTAAGGCTACCTTTACAGCGGGTAATGGAATCGATCGCGGGTAATGATAGCCGATGGCCATTATAAACACCGGCTCACACGACACACCGAGTTATTGTTAAATTATGCCGCAAATTATTGCTCCGTCGGCGGCGGGCTTTTCATTAAAGTGTTCTGATTGAAAAATGGGTCATGAAAATACTGTTTCACATTTTAATGACGTATTATTTGGGACGTACTGCTTTAAAAACTAATACAAAGGCATCTTTTATGTTTAAAGTATTGGGTTTTTCTGACAAGAAATTCTCAGTACTAGTCCGGAGTTAGGAAGTTGGCCGTGCCTCGGAGAGCACGTTAAGCCGTCGGTCCTGCACTTGATCTCTCTCCGGTCGTGTCGGATTATCCGTCCCATCGGGCTATGAGAGTAAAGCAACACAGAGCGAACCTGTGTATGCGCACACACTTGTGCACTATAATATCTCCCGCGCAGATGGCTTTAAATCTCTCTGGAGATTGGCCCCCGTGGCCGAAATTAATAAAGCTAAAGATCATCGTAATTTCTGTAAATGCTTAATGATACGAAATATTGATGATTGCTTTTCTTTTGTTACAGGTAACCGCATTTCTGATGATTTCATGGACGTGCGAAGTGGAGTAAGGGATTGTCTGTTAAGCAAACTAAAGCAAAATGCTAGTAATTATTAGGCCACGCACATAAAATGGTTATTGTAGTATTTGAAATTAAACCTGACTTAAGAAAACATTCTTAAGCCGTTCCTGATCCTTGCCCTTGCGGCTTACAATCCTTATCAGTACAGTAACAGTAACATACAAAAATATAATTTTGATTTTGAGATACATTACGTAATTTATAATTCAAAATTATCTGTGACCTTTAATGAAATTTCGTAGAAATTATCGTAAAGATCTCTTTACGTTACACAATTATCTACCATAATGAATTTATGGTAGATAATTACAATATACAGAAGGCTTTGATAAATTATCACGTGGGTGCAGACATAAAAATAGTATAAAGCTTATGCAGTTTAATTTATTATAAGGTAAGATTTTATATCAAAATAATTTCAAACTTGATTCGTTAGCAAACCTTGATTTTTTACCAAAGCTTACTTCTTACTGATTTTAATTTACTAGCAGTTTGGTTGGCAGAAGCCTTCCAAACAAAAATGAAGATAGGATAAAAAGTCTTTCGCCAAGTAACATCAAGTCAATCTTTGCTAAGCTCAGGGGTCATACTGGCAACGCTTAAAAGAATATTGTTTCATTATTGTTGACTTTCGTATCAAGACACGCGGAAGCGTGTCCAGCCAAAGTTCAAAAAAACTGGCGAGCAGCACCGTGTGTAATATTACACGAACCATTTGGAGCCACTTTTGACCCCCTCATAACTCAAAAACTATTTCACATAAACATGTCAAATTTGGCGCATATATTGAGACCCGTGAGATACATATGTGCTCCAAATTTCATAAGCACACCTCAAATGGTTATTTAGATATAAACGTACAAAAATCGTCATTTTTATGATCAAAGGATAGATCAAAACTCTGACACGAGGCATGCTACCATTGCTTAAAGCCGTATTATTTTAATATTGTTGACGTTGTAAATAATAATGAATAATAATATAGTTGCATTAAAACCTTACCTTCGTATTCATACATTTTGTGCAACGAAACGTCATTGACAGAAAAGAAGAAGAAACGTATTTGAAGTCGTCAGTTCAAGCTGTCAGTCATTGTGATTTGTATTCATTGTTTATAGTGGTTTTAGTGATATCGACTGTTTACCGTGCTTGTTTTCAATGTTTCACAAAAAACTTTTGATTTTGAACTTTTGCAATCAAAATTGATGAGATGTAGAAATGTGCTGTAGAGGTAGTCTGACCATAGATGTAATCTGTCAATGTCAGTGTAACTCTAGGTACACTATATATTTTTCTTGAGAATTCTCGTCTTTAATTATGTTGTACAATGAGTCGTACAATAGAATTACTGGTGGGTGACACACTGACCTTACACCAAATAATAAGTACCTACTAATGTAAAACGTAAACTAAACTAATAGAAAAGTCCTATTACAGTGTAAAGGATTATTTGAATGATAGCAAGGCATGGGTATGAATTGTTACAACGGCTGATTATGTAATGTTATATTATAAGTACATATATATAATTTCAAATATTTGTGAGATGGTGATAATAAAAAAAAAGCGGAGTTTATTGCGGGCTCTTCTCAGACCAGGGCACGTTTGGAACCCTCGTAGCTTTAGTTTTAAGATATCGTAGTTAATTATCACCATCACGTCTTATGCTCTGTAAGCATGACGTTCAGAAGGTGTACTTTGTAGGTACATATTTTGAATAAATATGTTTTGAGTTTGAGATTGAGTTCAATAATTTCTGTACAAAAAGTAATGATATCCCATCAAAAACATAAATGTAAAATGAGAGCCAAGTTCAAAATTGTGATATATATGCCTTGGTTGTTGACTTCAGCGACAAAAGGAGTGAGATCTAAATGGGTGCCAAGTTCAAAATTGTGATATATATGCCTTGGTTGTTGACTTCAGCGACAAAAGAAGTGAGATCTAAATGGGTGCCAAGTTCAATGGTCAGTCCTGAAATTTATTTATAACAACATATAATATTTTATAACAACTTAAAATATCATTTCTTCTTATAACTTAGTATAAAATGTTGAAGACTAAGGCTTTGGCTTGGCTAGTTTCCATATACGAATTATTATTAAGTAGGTACCTAAAAGTACAGTTTCTACCAGCAAGCCAAATTTTCGGAAGAATAAAATAAGAACTTACAGCTTTACAACTTGTGAACGCTATAATTCGTATATGAAAACTAGCCAAGCCAAAGCCTTAGTCTTCAACATTTTATACTACGTTATAAGAAGAAATGATATTTTAAGTTGTTATAAAATATTATATGTTGTTATAAATAAATTTCAGGACTGACCATTGAACTTGGCACCCATTTAGATCTCACTTCTTTTGTCGCTGAAGTCAACAACCAAGGCATATATATCACAATTTTGAACTTGGCACCCATTTAGATCTCACTCCTTTTGTCGCTGAAGTCAACAACCAAGGCATATATATCACAATTTTGAACTTGGCTCTCATTTTACATTTATGTTTTTGATGGGATTTAAGAATTATAAATTTTAGGAACGTCAAGGTACATGTCATTTTGAGTAATATTGCTTTAAGCTGAAGTATGATGTGAAGTTACTATGAAGTGAAATACGTTGTGAAATACAATGTGAAGTATTTATAATGTAAGGTAGTATTAGATAAACGGTTTGACGCAATAGACGCATTATATTAAAACCTAATAGAATACAGAGCGTTGGAAGTATGGTCCCAGCTCACTAAGCTACATTAACTCCCATTAAAAATCCTGGCAAGTAAATGTAGAAAAATGTCCCGCGACCGTAAGGAAGCAAATGCGGGGGAAATTAAGTGTCAGCAACAGTACATAAATCTTATCACGGGGGTACGGGGGGAGGTTTAAACAATCAACTGAACACCGAAACTGCAACGGAAATTCCAAGGGAGGATCACGGCCGAGTTTTGTTTTATAAACAACAACAAAAATGGTAATTTTGTATGTGGTTAAGGTTAACTTGAGTTAAAGTTTTGTGAAAAAAATTTATAATGAAGCTTCTCGGATTTTTCTGAATATTTCTTAAATATAAATTCAGCTCCTACATAATGAATTCAATCGACGTGCGTGACCGATATTAAATATGGATCACAGTTATGATGAAAATGTCATAAAAGTTATAATATTTATTAATTCAATATAGGTACATTGTACACATAATGACGTCCGAAACTTATAAAATATGATAATGAATAATCAATCACGGTATTTTAAAACTAAAGCTACGAGAGTTTCAAACGCGCCCTGGTCTGAGAAGAGCCCACAACAAACTCTTTTTTCCGAGTTTTAATCTCAAGGCAGTGTTCCATTTGTATAAAAAAATTATAAACATCGGTTATCTTTTAACCTTATTATCTTTGAGAGATGGGAAATAAGAAAAGATTTTCGTATAAAAATCAAATTAGGAAACATCATGTTATCACTGATTATTGTAAAATGCTGGGACGCTTTATTTAAGACAGGCTTTATTAACGTTGACAAACGGCAGTATATCGAATTACTAATACTGTCATAATATTTTATTATCATTCAAAGAACCGAATGTTGATAATATTGTACCGTTGACATGACAATCAATAACGCGTAATATCTTACGTGATACTAGCTGACTAGCTGATGTCCGCAACTTCGTCCGTGTGGGATGAGGTATTTTGTTTCTGCGGGAATATTGCGGGATAAAAGTAGCCAATGTGTTATTCCAGAATATATTTTATCTTTGTGCCAAAATTTCGTCCAGATCCGTTCAGCCGTTCTGGCGTGATTGAGTAGCTAAATCCATCCATCTATCCAAACTTTCGACTAACTGATGTCCGCGACTACGTCCGCGTGGATTGAGGGTTTTTGGTTCCCGCGGGATCTCCTTAGTTTTCCGGGATAAAAAGTAGCCTATGTGTTATTCCAGACTATAATATATCTCCGTGCCAAATTTCACCCAGTTCCGTTCAGCAGTTCGGGCGTGATCGAGTAACAAACATCCATCCATCCAAACTTTCGCATTTATAATTAGTATTAGTCTAAATGTGTCTTACTGACGCAAATATCTTGCAGCATAGACAAACGACAGCATGACAAATTACAATACTAACATAATACAATTAATATAACGCAGACGCTTATGGAGTTGGAAATATTTCATCGTTCACGTGACCATCAATAATGCGGAACTTCGTGAGTCGCGACAACTTCTTGTGAAAGCGAATGTAGAGCAGACATATTACGACAACACGTCAATAATTGACAATAGCTCTCATGATTTTGCACATTGAACATACACACACACACACACCGACACAGACACACACACACTAGTGATGATTGGTATAATTTGTCAATTAGCTGCGGTACTATAAATTTAATATTTCTCTTTGATTTTCCTAGCTCGTGTTCTTTACCAGGATGAAACTTATATCTGTACCGAATTTCGTCAAAATTGATTAAATGGATGATTTGTGAAAAATGAGCATAACAAAACTCGATACGGAATTATGATTTTCAGTACCAAAATCGAAAGAATATTATTTAAAATGCAAATTTTAAAATTTACGCACACACACACACACACTAGTGATGGTTGGTATACTTTGTAAATTATTTGCGGTACTATCAATTTCATATTTCTCTTTGATTTGCCTAGCTCGTGTTCTTCACCAGTATGAAACCTATAACTGTACCGAATTTTGTCAAAATTGATTAAATGGATGATTTGTGAAAAATTTGCATAACAAAACTCGGTACGGAATTATGATTTTCAGGACCAAAATCAAACGAATATTATTTAAAATGTAAAATTTATTTAAAATCTGTTGATTTGTCCTTCGACCACGCCGTAACAAAGTAACGGATCGACGTAATTTTTGGTATGGGTTCACGACCTGGAGAGTTACATGGCTACTTTTCATCCCGAAGAATTGAGAAGTTAATTCCCAAATTAAAAATAAACTAATTCCACGCGGACGAAGTTGTGGGCATCAGCTAGTATATTATAATAGAACAAGCCAAGCTAGTGAAAAGTTCCGTCTAAAGTTACCTGTCCCGGTGCAAAGTGAGAAAGAAGCTCTCACTTTGTTACAAATGTAGCTTTATTGAACTCCTAACTTATAGTATATTACGAAGGAGATATAGCTTGAGTCAGGGTCTCAGTCTGTTGAATAACCACAAGTGGTTGTGTCCTGATTACCTAGAATGTAATTAGACGTGTAGATTACACGATTCTACTGTACTAATAATTCAAGTTCATATCTGAGGCCATGATGTACGCGTTTGTAAGGATGGAAGCATTAATTCGCTCTCATACTGAAGACCGATTTTATATTGATAAAATACAATTTAATAATATTATTCGTGTAGGAAGTTGCATCAAAAGTAAATACCATCCCATTAGAATATAAGAAGCCTTCAGGAGTAAAAAAGACACAATTAGATAGATACGTAGGCGAACTCGGCTTGTTAGCGTGTTTCTTTTAACGAGCAACCGATGTTACGTGTGCTTACTCAATATTATGCCTCTATATACTACACGAGTCTTCACTTATGCCTACTTTGCTATTGCTGTAGACTTTTTAACTTCTATTACGTTTTATTTTTCTTCATTATCGTATTTACTGACCCTTTAAGATTTAAAGGAAGTGACGCTTGGTTTTAATACTTTACGATATAAGTTTCCATCGGTCGGTCAAAATCGAATCTGGATTCAACGTTCGAGGTTCTCACTTCGATGCGTATTTTTAATTAAAAGAGTAAGCCGTTCTTCTCGACCATCAGTGGAACTGTCAATGCGTTGCCAGATATTTCGGTAGTTTATCCACCCCTTGAATATGTTATCCATCCATATTTTAGTTTTGTGGAGAAAGAGCAGATAGATGATAGGTGTCAATGCCTGAATAAAATTTAGGTATTTTTTATTTTCTAAACACTTTTGAGGTGAAATTTCTTAAGTATCGTTGTGATTTTAAAAGTCAATGAAACGAAAAGGTAAAACGAAAGTGCGACACCAAAAAGAGACATCATCTATACTAATACTAATATTATAAATGCGAAAGTTTGGATGGATGGACGGATGGATGGATTTTTGTTACTAATTCACGCCCCAACGGCTGAACGAATCTGGATGTTTGGCACAGAGATAGATTATAGTTTGAAGTAACACATAGGCTACTTTTTATCCCAGAAAATTATAGAGTTCCTGCGGGAATCAAGAAACCTCAATCCACGCGGACGAAGTCGCGGGCATTCGCTAGTTTATGAATAAATGGGATTTAGCCTGCGAGAGAATGAGATAGAATACAAGTTATATGTTCCTGACCAATGGCGCTGTACAACTGTTGTACTGTTGAGTCGCGCTACTGCTCCATTGTGCTCAAAAGGATATATTTATCCCATTCTCTCGTAGGCTACTTTTCTGAAGTTTCACTTCTGCCGTATGTGAATTATTTCACACACACTCTTTTTTTTGCTTTATCTGTTCTTATCCCATTGAAATGATTTATTTATTTTTCATGTAGGACAACTTGTGTCACTTATGAAACGTTAAGACTCTACCACCGGTTCGGAAAACTGTTCTACTGAGAAGAGCCGGCAAGAAACTCAGCAGTTGCTCTTTTCATAAAAAAGAAAAGGTTACATTATGTAGACAACACAAAACATACATTACATGTATTACACTGACTTGTGGGTCACTGGATGCGAAGCCGGTTGCTTCCATGACACTTTGTCGTTAATAAAATCATCCATAGTGTAATAACCTCCACTTAACCAATGCTGATTAACACAGTCTTTAAATCTATGTAATGGCAAATCCAGAAACTCTTTGGGAGCAATATCATTAAAAAGCATTTCGTCAAATTAATTTATTCACTTAACTCACGCGTTACCCAACCGAGCTGCATCAGCGAAACATGTGAAAACATTCACGGAGCGTGAAGTAAAAGCGATTGGGATTAGGTGTCAGCGGCAGCGCATAAATCTTATCAGAGCAGCTCGAGCCGAGGTTTGGGCGATCGAGTGGCGCTGAAACATTGAACCGGGTTCGCGGGGATTTTACTATGACATTTGTTTCAAAAGCTGAAATAAACATAAAGGTAAACGTACCGTCGACTTTTAGTATTTTGTATTTGAGTACTAGTCCATTAAATTATTTTTTAAAGAAGAAAGAAATCTTTATTCAGGGATACAAGACAAAAAAAACAGACTTATAAGAATAAAAAATGGCTAAATGAGACTTGATCCCCAAAATGGTCTTCACTCAGCATGTGCCATACCTGTTAGGATACAGCGCTGATCTTCCGTGAAGCCAGTATGCTTGGACGGCGCCAAATATATACATAGGTATAGGTACATATTGTTAAATAATAATAATGATAAAATAAATAAAATCTGTTGGTATAGCCCATGATACAGTATATTATATATTATATATATTAGGTTAAGTAAGTAATTTAAGGTACAATAATTTTTGTAAAACTAAGCTTACTATCACGGCAGCAAATAGAGTGCGTAGGTAAGATTTTTGCCTTTTAAGATTTTTGTTTTTTGAAATAATTATTGTTATAACTTTCTTTTAAACGTTATTTTTGACTTCGAAATGATTTTGAGTGATTATTAAGTGGAGGATCTCTCAAAAGTCGTAATATCCACGTCCCCTATTCATTTTATATTCAACTAGCATAATTTTATACAAAATCGAAATACGTTTTACGATATTATTCAAAAATGGCACGAGACCTCTTACATTCCTCAGAGAAATAAATGTTTAAAGCCTTCTTAAGATATTATGTTTTCTGGCGCTAGGTAATGAGTATCAACTTCTGGAGCCCAAAAACTCTATTGGACCTCTGATTCAGCAAAGTTTTAACAATGTCTAGTTTATGAATCAGATCAAAGTAACTAAGGTTCACAGTTGCACAAGGTTTAGTGTTATTCAAGTCGGTCTAAGGCATGAAAGTCATACTACAATAACTAGAAAGGAATTGTCGGTCAAGACGGTTGTTTTATTCAATAACATTGAACGGCTCACAGCGAGCACATCTGTCTCTCAGACGCGAATGATTCAGTGACAAATGAAATACATCAAATTACAATAGCGTCATATTTCCGCCGCAATTTATGGACTTTATTGTGTTCTTCTCTTTATTTGTATTTTATTATTTCGTGTTTTATTTGTTGTGTAGTGGGTCTCGTTCGTGGAAATGTGCCGTTATTATGAAATATTAATATAACAACAAGGTTTTTATTTGCTTGTATACCCTAGGTTACAGACTATAGCATGAATTTATATTTATGAATATTTTGAGGTTTCATTTTAATCAATATCAAAATTTACATTTTACTAGATTCATTTTACTAAAATTCCATGAATAGATAAGTTTGTTCAAATAATAGAACTTCCAAAATGCTATACAGGTTTATTTCAAAGTATAATAGGTACACAGGTAGGTAAAGAGCGTGAAAAGACTGCATATCTCAAATTTCGACTCTAGCAGGTAAGTGAACCGCGGTCGAGTGGTCAAGGCACGATTCCCAGAGAGACGCAGGTTTATATCCTGCCGGTTGCGGAAATTTTTGATATGTATCTAAGTAAGTTTATAATAGGTACCTTTACTATAATATATTTATAGATAATGTATACTAAAACATTCTAAGAAAAATCTTTATACCGGCAAGAAAAAATGCAGCCATAATTAGAATCTTCTTGTAGGTTTTATTTGATGTAATTTATTTACTACAATAAGTAAAAATACCAATGTTGTAAATTAAAAAAATTGGCCCCTTTTATCTATTCTTATGATTTATATCACGCTTTATGCTTGAAAATGAAAATAATATAAAATTATACGCGGAAATATCAAATCGTCGCTTCAAAATTGATAAAATGGCCGCCCGCTGACAGTGGGATGATAAAAAATAAATTTCGATTTGCGTTCAGTTAATTATTGGGTGAATTTCGTCGCGTCCAGTGGTTGCAACACAACCACATAGTTTAAGAGATCGGTCAAAAGTCTAACTAAAAATTATTAACCATTGTAAAATTTAAAATTTGTTTTTAAATATTTAGTTTCAGATAAGTATGCGTTTATTAACTTTTTCAAAATTAGGATTATCAAACACTTAATATAAGAAAAATCGTTTTCTGTTGGTTAAATTTCAGATGAAGTTCTCTTTCTCAGTAAAGTTAGCCCCGTCCACCAGTAACACAACAATTTCAGAAATTTAAATAACTCAACTGAAAGATACTAACAGATTACAATTTCGTAGTAATAAATTTAATTTTCGATAATAATTTTTTGCTTGTCCCATCACTATATAAATACTCAACTACTCTTTAGTCTTTAACAGTCCTTAAAGATCTGGTTTTTTCCTGTATTAATTTGTGACACCTCTATTTGACAATTTTAGTGGCGAAGATAACCTGTAGACAAGTAATAAACAATAATTAGTATTTTAACTTTGTCAAAAAACTTCATGAGTCTGGTACTTCCATTTTTGACCAAAACGCACCAAATAAAATTACTGCTTTTTACAAACGATAAGGTAAATTTATAATCACCTAATTATTGTATTCTTCTATTCTAATTTATGTCTAGTACTAGCAAATGCCCGCGATTTCATCTGCGTGGTGTGAGGTTTTTTGGTTCCCACGGGAACTCTTTAATTTTCCGGGATCAAAAGTAGCCTATTTGCTATTCCAGACTACAATCTATCTCTGTGCCAAATTTCAGCCAGATCCGTTCAGCCGTTGGGGCTTGATAGAGTAAGAAACATCCATACGTCCATACATCCATCCAAACTTTCGCGTTTATAATATTAGTAAGATTACACTCAACACCTAATATTTACACGTGGTCTCCCAGGCTGGCTATTACCTTTATTGTTTTATGATTGATGGAAGCTCGTGACAGCAACAAATGGATCCGAACCTGAGATATTCAATGGAGCATTTGTTGGGGATCGAATTGTAATCAATTCTGTTTATTTGCAGATAAGATGCGGTCGGGATGATTGAACGCTTACTCCATTCCTTTTTGCAAATAGTTCCAAAGAAAAAAGATAAAATATTCTATTTGATTAATTTGAGACTACAGTGTTAGATAGATAACACATGGTCAATTAAGCTGTCAAAATTCAGTTCCATACATAGCTGGTAATTCGTAGACGTCAACCCATAGAAGTCCATTTCCTAACAAGTTTTCTATTAGAAGCGGTGATAGCCTAGTGATTAAGGCATCCAAACTCCTCTACGGATTCGTGGGTTTGATCCCCGGGCACGCACCTCCAGCCTTTAGAAGTCATGTGCATTTAATAAATTAAATATCATTTGATTGAAGGAAAACCTCGTGAGAAAACTTGTACGCCCGAGAGTTCTTGATAACGTTCTCGAAGGTGTGTCAAGGTGTGTGAAGTGTGGATTCTGCCAATCCACACTTTACCAGTGTAGTGGACTTTAGTAAAACCCTTCTAATTTTGAGAGGAAACTCGTGTTCAGTAGCGAGCCCGCAATGGGTTGAAAGAGAGAAGTTTTCTAGCAAATTTTAGAATATATTCGTGAGGTTTATTGTGAACTTTTAAATATGAATAAATAAATTGAACCAGTGGGAGCGGCCCATATTATCTTCATTTAAATATACGAGTTAAAAAGGAAAAGGTGTCTGACTGACTGACTGACTAATACTACTGACTGATCTATCAACGCACAGCTCAAACCACTGGTCGGATCGGGCTAAAATTTGGCATACAAATCTAATACCTTTAAACGAGCAATTCTATATTAATCTGAATCTCGGAAACGGCTAAAACGATTTTCACGACATTTAGTACGCAGGAGGTTTCGGGGGCGATAAATCAATCTAACTTTATTTTTAATAAATGTCGTTTTCGCCGTATTTTCAGTGAAAACTGCTTTTTTGTCAAGTTTCTTCTTTTGTGAGAAAAACTATTATTGGGAGCCCAATTGCACTCGTGATTTTTTATTTATTTAACCAGTTCATATTTATTTATTATTATGACGGTAAGACCGAAAAATATTATTTATGATTCTTCAGTATGTAATTTGTTTTTAACTATAATTTCTAAAAAACACGATTTACCAAAAAATAATACCGAGCACAACTCGGTCACCCAGGTACTAGCTATTATGACGGAAGCATCCGCTAAGAAATTCTGCAATATCAACCCCTTTTTTTGTTTACGGGGGGGAATCTTCCATAGATACCCGACCAAATAGGATCGGGTTATGTGGGATTTTTACCCACTAAAACCCCTCGATGACCGTCCTCAGCTCATAATGAGGGGCCCCGGGAACTCTTAAAGAACTTACGCCGGTACCCCTCTCTTGAGCGACGCCCATTACGGGCGCGTTCCAGGGGAGGGAATCTCCCCAGTTGTCTTGAGGCATATCAGCATGAAGTGGAGATGCCGTCCTCCCAGGATCGTCAACTAGAACTTAGAGAGAGCGTTAGAGCCCCCACTGCAGTCGCTCGAGATCCCGTAGATCGCAATATCAACCCCTAAGGCGGTAAAATAGGGCTTTAAAACTTATATGCTAATCGAACTGAACGTGAACGAAGCTGCGGGCAGCATAATTATGCCGCGGCTCATCGGTGATGAACATTTGATGGAAATAGTTGGTGAGTCCGTCTTTTTCGTTACATGTGCGAGTATCTTACATGATGGATAATGTCCAATTAGGTATGGAATTTATTTAATGTTTCTTTTTCGTTATAGGTGTGAGTTTCTTACATGATGGATAAAGTCCAATTAGGTATGGAATTTATGTAATGTTTTGTTCTGTTTATTTTGTACGATGGGGCTGACATGTCCAAAAGGACAAAAGCCTCCAAAAAATTGAAGATTAAAAAAAAAAAAAAAAAGAGTGTACTCATATCGGATCCGGCCATGTATAGTTTCCACGCGAGTGCGTCTGAAAGGTTATGAAGCCGACAAGCGCGACAGAATGAATAGTTTTTCGACCCGCGGTCGTTTGTCACTCCGCGTCACGTCACGCGCCGCGCGATAAAACTTCCCGACGAGTAACGACTACGGCCATCATACGCGCACGCGTTTTGTTAGCTCTCCTTGATTTATTTCCCACTAGCTGATGCCTGCGACTTTATTCCCGATGACTTGATGAGGTTTTTTATTCCCACCGATGTCTGCGACTTTATTCCCGATGACTTGATGAGGTTTTTTATTCCCGCCGATGTCTGCGACTTTATTCCCGATGACTTGATGAGGTTTTTTATTCCCGCCGATGTCTACGACTTTATTCCCGATGACTTGATGAGGTTTTTTATTCCCGCCGATGTCTACGACTTTATTCCCGATGACTTGATGAGGTTTTTTATTCCCGCCGATGCCTACGACTTTATTCCCGATGACTTGATGAGGTTTTTTATTCCCACCGATGTCTGCGACTTTATTCCCGATGACTTGATGAGGTTTTTTATTCCCACCGATGTCTGCGACTTTATTCCCGATGACTTGATGAGGTTTTTTATTCCCACCGATGTCTGCGACTTTATTCCCGATGACTTGATGAGGTTTTTTATTCCCGCCTAATGTTTCGGGACTGCCTCGTTGGTCTAGCGGTTAGCGTAGTCGACTGCGGATCACGAGGTGCCGGGTTCGATTCCCAATTGTTAGGTATTGGGTTTTTAAATTATGAAATTCTCAGTACTAGCCCGGAGTTGGAAGTTGGCGGTGTTTCACCCCCGTGCCTCGGAGAGCACGTTAAGCCGTCGGTCCCGGTTATTATCACTAACATGATAATAGTCGTTAAAGCCCGCCAACCCGCATTGGAGCAGCGTGGTGGGTCTAAGCTCCTAATTCCCTCTCTCCTATGAGAGTGGAGGCCTGTGCCTAGCAGTGGGACGTCAATTGGCTGTAGTGGTTTCGGGATCAAAAGTGGATCCTTCGCCGGGATACAACCTATCTTGGCGACCTCCGTGGCGCAGTGTGTAGCGCTGTTGGCTTAACGTGCGGAGGTCCTGGGTTCGATTCCCGGTAGGGTAAATTTGAGAATTTATAATTTCTGAATTTTCCTTGGTCTGGCTGGTAGGAGGCTTTGGCCGTGGCTAGTTACCACCCTACCAGCAAAGACGTGCCGCCAAGCGATTCAGCATTCCGGTACGATGCCGTGTAGAAACCTAATAGGGGTATGGGTTAAATATAACTGCCATGCCCCTAACAGGTTAGCCCGCTACCATCTTAGACTGCATCATCACTTACCATCAGGTGAGATCACAGTCAAGGGTTAACTTGTAGTGGATAAAAAAAAATATCTTTAGAGTGGTAGAGTTACGACATTTCATAAGTGGCACAGGTTATCCTAATAAAATAAATCATTTCATTTCAAAACATTTCATTTATACTAAATTGAATCAAAATCCGTTGTAAATATGGGCCTTGGAAAGCATATATCAGATATACAGACAGACGGCCGCACTTTCGCATTTATAATATTAGAATTTATAATGCCAACGACCAAATACACTCACTGCTTGGTAGCTACAACTGTACAGTGGGTGTATTAGATTGCATCCCACTGTTTTGTTTTGTACTATAATGGTCATGCAAACTTCTTTCATCATCAGGCTCAGGGATCATAACCTTCAGCAATGGTAATATGATGTAGAGAGAGAAACATTGATAACTTTACACCATTTTCCACTTTTAAGCCAAGCCATTCTCAAACTAGTACCCAGCTCTCTGTCGACAACCTTACAACATAGCTTTCCCTTAATGTAGTCCAGTCCGGCGGTCGTCAGTCCGCTTATCTGGCGTCCATTGCCGCGTCACAATGACTAACGACCGCAGCGCCCAGACAAAGACGGCAATGCACACAAAAACATCGTGCTTCACTCCAGAAACCGCCCTTTGTGTGCTATCAACACTTCCTTTAAACTTCCTTTTTCATCCTGTGCTTATGTGGTATATTTAACTGTAGACGTGGTTCTGGGTTCTATTCCTGGCGCAAATACTTATTACCATGTAAAGGATTACTTAAACGACAAGGAAGCTTGGCAATGATTTGCTCTATGGCTCTGATAGTTCCTTAGTTAAGATGATTTGTGAGATGGTGATAATAAAAAGAAAAAAAAACCCCGGCTGAGTTTGTTGTGG
Source organism: Erebia palarica (assembly GCA_964035005.1). NCBI lineage: Eukaryota > Metazoa > Arthropoda > Insecta > Lepidoptera > Nymphalidae > Erebia > Erebia palarica. Next base: position 38,928,751 of record OZ035985.1, read on the forward strand.
GCTCTTCTCAGACCAGGGCGCGTTTGGAACCCTCTTAGCTTTAGTTTTAAGATACCGTAATCAATTATCACCATCATATTTTATATGTAAGTAATTTTTAATGTCAATAAGTGTACCTACAGTGTACCTATATTGAATAAATGATATTGAGTATTGAGTATTGAGTAATAAATCCTAAAAAATCCTAAAAAAATAATTAAAGTTCAATGTTTGTATATTTTTTGTTGATGATTTAAGTTTAGAATATTTTAGAATTTACGTGCGCTTTTTATTTTAATTTTTAGCGAATGATGTGGCACCTTCGATAAATTGTGCATTTAACATGTGTTTTAAATGTATCTAGTTTTAAGGTTTTTTTTAATGTAACAATTTTTGGTTGTCCAAATAAATAAATAAATAAATAAAATTGACCCAAGTCGGTAGCTGGACGAGTGATTTCGGATAATATACTCAAACTCAAGCGTGTGTGTGTGTGTGTGTGTGTGCGTATGTGTGTGTGTGTGTGTGTTGAGTACGTGAGTGAGTGTGTGAGTTTATTTGTTTGTGTACTAATTAACTTAATTATTAAACTATAATTTTAAAAAAATCCGTCTCTTCTTAGGAGAATGATTAAAGGCAACCGGTACACTTAGATTTATAAGAAAATGTTGTGAGGAGGAAGATATTTAATAATTTATTGACTCTGTTGTACAGTAGGAAACTTAAGAAAGGGTAATGGCGTCCCGAGATTGCTGTCCGAGTCGAGGGCGTTGTACACTCCGAGTGAGGTCTACGTTTTGTGTAAATTTTTGTATCGTAGTGAAGTTGTGGGTATTTACACAGAATCGTACATAAAATACACAGTTGTAACACAGTTAGGACTTTCGTATTTGCATAAAACTCAGTCGTTGGAAAACAAATGGGTTTATTACACATAATTCGAAGTCATAATATGTAGTGCGTTTTAGAAAATTAAATATTTCTTGCTTTAACGGTAAAGGAAAATATTATCATGAGGAAACCTGCATGCCTAAGAGTTCTTTATATTAATGTTCGCAAAGATTTGTTTGTTTGTTTTGTTTTAAAATCTTTATTGCACATAAAATACAATGTACAAAGGCGTGGTGGACTATGTCCAAATCATTCTCATTGTGAGAGGGGACTTGACCTCAGAAGAGCCTGTAATGGGTTGGAATAAAAGTGTTTCCTAAGAGAAAGTTTACTATTGAACGTATTTCATAAATATAAAATTAAGAGCATACTTTTGCTTGCACGTAAACCTACTTAGTTCTAAATACAAGCAAGGTCATCTTATGTCCCGAGGCTTCGAAATTGGGTTTCTGATAATATATCATTGTGATTGATGTAACTTAAAAGCCTCTTGTTAGACTTTTTCATATCTTCGAAAGGGTTGTTTATACTGAGATTGGCCTATAGTTTGTGACAATGACTCTGTCTCCATTTTCATAAATAGGATGCACAACTGCTCTTTTAAAAGCACGGGGAAAGATACATAGAGATATGCTGAGATTAAATATATATTGTAATATAGGGATAAGAATAATTGTGCACTAGCTTTAATAACTGATGAAGGAATGCCATCCCAGCCTACAGCGCATTTCTCTTTGAGATTACAGATTGCATCTTCTATTTCGTTGGATTCAATTGTCAGTAATGCCATGGAATTTAAGCCATTACGGTTCGAAGTATAGGCTATATTGGTTTATCCCCAGGTGATACAATTATATTTTCTGCAAGGTTTTTACCTACACTGAAGAAAAAGTCGTTAACTGCATCAGCAGAATCAACTGTGTGAGTACTTAGATTCAGCAAATCGGACGGGCTCGGATCTTTTTGTTTAATTTTAGCCACTTTCTTGATTAATTGCCAAGTTTTTCCAGGTTTTTTTTTCTCTTTATCTCTCTTGTTAGAGCCTTATGCAAAAGGATCGGAAAACCATTAATATTACAGCAAGAAAACTCATACCATTGTGATGTGTGACCTCGTTCAGCATGATGCAACGATGATGATGATGAGGATTATGACTCATATAAATAACGCTGACAAACATCTTAATATATAAAACAAAGTCGGGTTTGTTCGAACACTTATAACTAGAACGATTGGACCGATTTTCATGGTTTTCGATTTCTTGTATTTGTCTCCGTCCCGAATATTTATTAATAACATTGGATGATTGACGAAAAAATAAAATAAAAGAAAAAATATTTTACCTTGATCCATCGCATACAAAAAACCACGCGGACCAAGTCCGGGTCACCAGCTAGTAGGGAATAAATATAACAGTTCCACTCCGGGCTTAGATGTGCATACAGAAAACTTACTTGCTAACTCAAATATCATTTGTCAGTCCGTTAGTTTCTCCTTTACATTATTAGATTAGAAAACTCATTCATTTTATACTCAACCAATATATAAACACTATTTCAAATATTTTGAAAACCGCGCAGCAATTAGTCTAGAGCCGCGGTGTGGGGATGAATGTTGTGTGTCAATACATCACAAATTCAAAACCAATACCTAAATACCTGCAGCACTTTTAATTAATGTTTTTTTATTACTACGTAACATTCAAAAGTCAATATTTCAACATTGCGGATGTCTTACTCAAAATATGTGAGATAAACTCTGTTAACTTGACTTGAATCTTTTAACATGCATTTTTTAAAATAATTTTTTATTGCTACATATTTCTTAGAACCTTGAAAGAATGATCAAACGCTCTTACTATGCCTCGGACTATATTCCACCACCACCACCACCACTACAGCCTATTAAGGTCCCACTGCTGGGCACAGGCCTTCAATCTCATAGGAGAGAGGGAGTTAGAGCTTAGATCCACCACGCTGCTCGAATGCGGGTTAGCGTGCTTTAGCGACTATTATCATGTTAGTGATAATAACCGGGACCGACGGCTTAACGTGCTCTCCGAGGCACGGGGGGGAAACACCGCCAACTTCCAACTCTGGGCTGGCACTGAGAATTCCTTAACTGAAAAACCCAATACATAACTTTTATGCCCGACCGGCAATCGAACCCAGGACCTCGTGATCCGCAGTCTACAACGCAAACCGCTAGACCAACGAAGCAGTGCATGGCCAACTATATTCCAAATTAATATAAATTTAATCCCAAAAGTGTCAATTCATACCAACTTGGACACTCAAATCTTCCGCAATAACTCAAAGCTCCGGATAATCCGGCCTACATAATCCTGGATTGGAATTAATTTATTGAGTGACCCGTGACCTCTGACCTCCGGGTGAAATATTAGCATACCCCAGGTGCCACTGACCGACTGGGTGAAATATGCTCACTGGTGGTGTACCGTGGACTCTTGGAATAACCACAGTAAACAGATCCATGCGTTTAATGGTTAACGATATGCGTGGTGAACCCCAACTCAATTCAATTCAATTCAATTAAAATGTTTTTTATTCTAATAAACTTTTACAAGTACTTTTGAATCGTCAAGTGAATCTACCACTGGTTCGGAATACCATTCCTACCGAGAAGAACCAGCAAGAAACTCGGTCGGCAACTTAAAGACTGATTATGTAGCATTCGGCACAACATAATGACGACCTCCGACGCAGCTGTCTTAACGTGTGGAGTGGTCCCGGGTTCGATCCCCGGCAGGGTCAATTTGGGAATTTATAATTTCTGAATTTCCCTGGTCTGGCCTGGTGGGAGGCTTCGGCCGTGGCTAGTTACCACCCTACCGGCAAAGACGTGCCGCCAAGCGATTTAGAGTTCCGGTACGATGCCGCGTGGAAACCGAATAGGGGTATGGGTTTAACGTAACTGCCATGCCCCTAACATGCCGCTACCATCTTAGACGGTATCATCACTTACCATCAGGTGAGATCGCAGTCAAGGGCTAACTTCTAGAGGATAAAAAAAATGAGGTAGCAATATTAAATTTCCTTCTTATTTGGGTGGTTCGATCACACATCTCTAAGTTTTTGAAGTCATAATATGTAGTGCGTTTTAGGAAAAAATATTTCTTGGTTTAACGGTGAAGGAAAATATTATAATGAGGAAACCTGCATGCCTGAGAGATCTTTATATTAATGTTCTCAAAGGTTTATTTGTTTGTTTTGTTTTTATCTTTATTGCACATAAAATACAATGTACAAAGGCGTGGTGGACTATGACCAAATCATTCTCATTGTGAGAGGACACTCGTCCTCAGAAGAGCCTGCAATGGGTTGAAATAATTGTGTTTCTTAAGAGAAAGTTTACTATTGAACGTAATTCATAAATATAAAAATAAGAGCATACTTTTGCTTGCACGTAAACCTACTTAGTTCAAAATAGGTCAAAGACAAGAAAGGTCGTCTTAAGTCCCCTAGGCTTACTGAGTTTACGTGACTACGAATTTAGTCACGTTGAAATAGAAAATTTTGTGGATATAGTGATTTTAATAATTATTACTAACGTAACGTAATAATTGATTCACCGAGTGCGAATTATATTTTAATCAGCGAGTTGTTTCAGCTTAAATCTTAAATTAAATACGTTTTCATCTCACTATATTACATTATCATCTCTAAGCCATTTTAATTATTTCGGTACATTCATGAAAAGTGGCAAACTAATAATTATTAGTCAGTGTAGTTACACTGTCCATCCTCCATTTTAGAGACTATCTTCAAGAATTAGGGCCTATGAAGTTATGTTGGTTGTTAACAAAAGTTATTCATTTAATACTTATTATTAACACTTAATTATACAGAAGACAAGGAACAAGCATAGAGGTGAGATTGCAGTGAAACTCAACCCTTTCATCAATAAAGTCTTTACTGTAAATGAAACATTCAAAATCTTCGATGTTCCCACGAAATGATGAAGTCGTAAATTCGTCATCCTCTTACATCTTAAACCGTCTAGAATCCAACATCAGAAATCATGTTGAAACGCCGGTTATGAAACCGAGAGCAAATGTACTTTGATAAGTCATTCGCTTAGTTCCAAATCCGGGCCCTTAGCTTTTATTGCCCCCATAAAACCGACTTCCAACTCCCAAGAAGCTAACCAATTCATAATTCATATCGGGGATATACCAGGAATTATCTTAATTATGCAGTTTCTTAGTGTAACAAGTTTCAAATTCGCTTTTTGATTTCAAAACTTTGCGTTTTCATTTGATATTCTAATGCGGATTGAGTAACGCTGTGATTTTCGTTTGCATTCTCAACTTTAGTACTAAAGTTGTTAGAACTTTTCACACTATGATTGCTGAACTGTCACTAGAGTTTCTTGTCCTGATAAGTTTTTTATAATAAACCCACACCCCTCATTGGTTTCCACGGTCTCATTTCTAATTTTTCTCAGATCAGGGCGCATTTTAAACTTGAAGCCTTCTGAGCTAAAGTTTTAAGATTAAATAATGAATACATTCATCATTATGTCTCTAGTTGTGAAATTCAAAACTTATATTTATTTACGTTTTTAAAGTGCTTTGACTGTGACCACCTGTGACTCCGGACATCGAAACATCGTTCTGTATTGTTTACTTAATGTAACATTTTTCTTTTTATGAAAACAGCAACTGCTGAGTTTCGCGCCGGTTCTTCTCAGTAGAATACTTTCCGAACCGGCGGTAGAGTCTTGAGTCTTGACGTATCATAAATGACACAAGTTGTCCCACGTGAAATAAATAAATCATTTTATATAATTTCAATGATGAATTTGATGAAAGAAAATTGAGAAACAATTTTAAAAGTACACAAAAATAAAATCTAGAAATATCTTGAAACATTATTTGCGATGCAATATTAGATGAGGAAAAGAAGTGAGAGGTGGAAAGAATTAATTTTCTTTTAGACATGTTGTACAAACTGGAAACTTACGAAGTAGAACTGTGTTGCACCTGCTAACTTTACTGCTGTTCACACCGGCAACTAGTTTTATTTCTACATCGAAACAATAATACATTATACAGCAACTGCGCTGGAGCTGCTAAAGTTTCCGGGATGAGTTATTTTAGAAGTAACTTTGTTATTATAATTATTAGTAGCTGATGCCCGCGACTTCGTTCGCGGGGATTGAGATGTTTTGGTTTCTGCGGGAACCCTTTAATTTTCCGTGATAAAAAGTAGCTTATGTGTTATTCCAGACTAAAATCTATCTCTGTGCCAAATTTCATACAGATCCGTTCAGCTGTTCTGACGTGATTGAGTAACAACACACAAAAAACATCCATCCATCCTTCCAAACTTTCCCATTTAAAAGTATAATTATGCTATGTCCCAGCTGCCGAAAATCTGGAGTAGCAGATATATATCGATACGCACAAAGCAGAGACTAGTAAATTCCCTGGCGTTTTCTATCTTTTTATACGGATCTGAGACATGTACTCTCCGATTTGCAGACCGCAAACGCATAGATGCCTTTAGATGCTAGAGGAAAATGCTTAGGATACCCTGGACGGCTTTCAGGACCAACGCTTCCGTCATAAAGATTAGACTTGAAGCATAACTGAAGATTACCACCGGGCTATCTACCTTGAAGTACTTCAGACACATTGCCCGCAAAAGCCCTGACAACCTGGAGAAACTGCTGCTAACGGGCAAAGTGGAAGGAAAGAGGCCAAGAAGACGTAGCCCTATGTGTTGGGCCGACCAAATAACCACCACACTCGGCACACCTATCCACGTTACTCTGTACCATGCCACGGACAGACCAATATGGCATCGTAAAAGAAAAGGCATTCCGTGGCAAAGATCACGACCCACGGCAGTGAGGATGACGATGCATGGAAGAGGATAGTATACTTAGATGATGGTCGAATGAAACTTTTTAACGGTTTACAGTCTTAAATAGCACTTTTTATAGCCTAAAAGCGGCCTAATTGAATTTTAAATTCGTAGGAAAATACTTTATCGCCAAGTGATTTAGCGTTTCGGTACGATGCCGCGTAAAAGCTGATTAGGGGTATGGGTTTAATGTTACTGTCGTACCCCTAACAGGTTATCCCGCTACCATCTTAGACTGCATAATTACTTACCAGCAGGTGAGGTCGCAGTCACAGTCGCAGTCAGATTAAGAAAGCAACACAAACTAAGACGCATTTTTTATCTATACTTAATATTAAAGTGGTAAAGTTTGTGAGTTTGTAACGTTGTAGGGGTAATCTCTGGATCTACTGAACCGATTTTGAAAATTCTGGTACCAATAGAAAGCCTCATTATTTGTGAGTGTCATAGGCTATATATTATCCCGAAAAATAAGGGAGTTCCCGTGGGAATTTAAAAAACTTATTTCACGCGAACGAAGTGTGCTAGTTTTTAATTAAAAAAAATAGACTTATTAAAATTGTTGCCGAGGAGATTCTCACGTGAAATAAAAGTCAATAATCCCAAAATATCTAACAATATCGTATCCCCGATCCATTTCCCCGAATGTCTAATCTACTCGTTAGGCCATAATACCTCGAGAATGTACACAATCAATCGTTCCAAACATCAACAGAACAACATTACCTAATGCCAATTTATAATTCCACAGAGAAATACACAGAACAAACATTGACAGCTTCCAACGAAAATCGAAACTTTCCGTAGATAAATATCGGGTGGGAAACAAACATGGAACAATGCGTAGGGGGCGGTGCGGGGGGGCCAGGGGGGAGGGGGTGGACAAAACAAACCGAGTGTGAAGATAATGCTGGCAACTCTTTTATTAGCGGAAATTGTAGTGAACACGGCCCTCGACTCGGTTACAGTGATAAGGGCCAGAGGGAGTATCACATTATTAACCCAAATAATAGGAGACTAAACGTCGCTGGTATCGTTTACTATCTTGAAATATTTGATGATGTGTATAACCGTTGAGCTGTTCTGATATTTTGTTTGTATCTCAGAAAATAAAGACAAATAACGTGGCCTTAGAAAGGTATTGTAAACCTTAAACTACGGAGAAATAGTTTCAGTGTTGAAGACCTCCCTAGCGCAGTGTTGAGCGCTGTTGCCTTAACGTGGAAGGTCCTGGATTCGATCCCCACCTTATATCGAATTATAATCCCCCAAACTGAGAGTCAGTTCTGGAGATTATAATTCGATATAAGCTGAATTTCTGAATTTTCTCTGGTCTGGCCTGGTGGGAGGCTTCGGCCGTGGCTACCACCCTACCGACAAAGGCGTGCCGCCAAGTGATTTAGCGTTCCGGCACGATGCCGTGTAGAAACCGATTAGGGGTATGGGTTAATTTAACTGCCATACCCCTAACAGGTTAGCCCGCTACCATATCACTTACCATCAGGTGAGATTGAAGTCAAGGGTTAAATTGTACTTAATAAAAAAAGTTAACAGTACTATTTACACCAAGAATGAAAAAAAAGCAATCATTCGTTATATTGAAATCACCGGTCGCAAACCTTTTAATATCGCATTATTTATAGCCACGACGTAGTCAGTAAACTATCTACGAGTAACTAAACATCTCCAAAAATGCTGAAGCAACTAGGGCCCTAAATCACGTATTGGTCCAAGTTCGGCAGCAGTTAGAGGGAGGTCGTAAAATAAACTTTATGAGTGCGGCCGCGGGACGGGATAGTGCGATTTATGGCTCGTTTATTGCCACATTATACACTTTTGTTTTTACTGCATTTTAACGAATGTGTTTTGCCACCCCCTTTTTTGATCACTACAAGTTAGCCCTTGACTGAGATCTCAGTGATAATGCAGTCTAAGATGGCAGCGGGATAACTTGTTGCAGGTGATTCAGATATACTAAACCCAGCTAAGCAGTTTTTTACAAGGCACCGTACCGCTAACTAGCCACAGTTGCAGCTTCCCAATTCCTAAATTGACGCCGGGAATCGAACTCAGAATATCCCACTATCACATCACAGCGCTCACCTCTGCTCCACGGAGATCGTCCAATAATTACCACATTCATGCCCCACATATAGTTACATACACTATAGTTTTTACAGTACTTTACCGAATGGGTTTAGTTTAGTTAAAGTTTACTCAGTTTCAGCTTTAACGAGAAGTTATACCCTTTACACAAAAGTGGAGCTGGTTATTGTTTGACATTGTTCCCAAATGTGTGAATCCATTTTGTTTTATATTATAACTAAATTAATCCCTCGGTGAAAATTATTTAAGTTTTTAGCGATCCCAGTAGGAATTTTAATGCCTTAAATCTATCCTGACAGCAACGCTACAATATATTCCCTCATTAACAGTAATACCGTAGTTAATTATCACCGTCACGTCTTATATAATACTTATTATAATTATTGTCCTTCAAAAAGTGTACTGTGTTCGTACCAGTTTTGAATAAGGTTACTTTGACTTTGACTCTGAAGAAATATTTTCTTAAATATTCAAATCTAGGTCTACCAGGATTAGCCTTTGCTTTGTCTGTCAGCTAGTCCAAAACGCTAATGTTTTCTGTATTTAAAATATGTCATAGGAATACAATTGATTTTATAATGGTGGATAGGTGAGTTTGGCTATGATTATTGACGACTAGATAGACACGTCTGGGGAACAAAAAGTGTGCGTCATTCAATTTTGTATGGAGCACGCACAGTAGGCGACAGGAGAAACCGTCAAAACTCACCGTGTCAAACTGTGGACGTTTCGTGCCGAAGCTTTGTCCTGTGCGGTCCATAGTGTTTTCTCTCTCATATGTTTCACTCTGAAACCATGGAACTTACTATATAATTCATAGAAACGTACTCGTAGTAAGGAAATGCCTATAATAATCTTATTTACCCATGTCGTATTATATTTCATTTTATTACGTCCCCGGCCCGTCTTATCGGAGTCGTAAAGGCGATAGTGTCTCATGTTTATTGGTATAGCAAATAACCACATCTATCGCGCCATCTTTAGTGCCGCTGAGTGCTTTGCAGTTTTTTTATTACTTGACGCACAACTGTGGTGTTTATAATGTTATATCAATGGTTGCTTTACCTGAATGTTAGGTCCAGAGGTGAGGGTGTCCTCCATTCATTCATTCATTTATTTATTTCGATTTTGGCGTGTATAAAGCTCTTACGAATGTCATATAAAATTATAATTAATTAATTTCAAATAAGATTACCAAATTTACAAAAATAAAATAAAATAAAACATAAAATTATAAAAACTAGAAAAAAAATGAAACAATTTACAAAATATACAAAATGTCATCAAATTAATAAACCGACCGAATTTCAGCCATGGCGGCCAATCTCCACAGAGTTCAACTAGAGAGAATAATATAATAGTGCACAAGTGTGTGCGCATAATTACACAGGTGCACTTTCTATTATGACATAGCCCGATGGGACGGAAAATTCGACACGACCGGAAATAGATCAGGATCAGATTACGAGGTGTGTAGTGGTCGACGATTAATCTACAACGGGTTCGGTCTATTAGTATTCCAAACAACAATATAACGTAAAAGTTGGTCACACGCGAGGCGCTCTCAACAGAAATCCCTACTTTACAGTTTAGAGTTCCCTTACAGAAACTTGTACAGGGATTTATCCCGCAACTCTGCAGGCATTCGTATTCAATTGTTTCGTACACTTTCCTTGAGAGGCGACTTGTTTTCTCTTTGTGTACTGTAGGTATGATATGATGGAATTGCGGATTGGATGGGGTTTTCTTGTATTTACTCTCGCTCTTGTTATTAAAGTTTGCTTACTTTGTGTTTGAAAAACTCTTGTACTGAGAATTTGATGATATTATTATTTTTCCATTAAATTAATAAGCTGATGTGTGTTTGGACATATTTTATTATACTTACTCCTATCTTATATATATAAAAATCAATTGCTCTTCGTTTGTCTCGCTAAAACTCGAGAACGGCTGGGCCGATTTAGCTGATTTTGGGTTTGAAATGTTTGTCGTAGTTCAGTAGGGAAGGTTTAAACGGTGAGAAAATACGGAGAAAATGCGAGGAAGGGCAGGACAACGTCTGCCGGGCTCACTAGTACTTAATAAAGATGATAAACTAAAAGCTGTACTAAGGTTCTAAGATGTGCAATGTAAGTGATTATGCAGTTTAAGATGGTAGCGGCTAAACTTGGTATTAAAGTTATTAAACCCATCTTGGTAATAATAATACTTAGCTTAGTTGGTAGGTCGCGCGTCATACTTTTGGCCTGGTGGGAGGCTTCGGCCGTCGCTAGTTTCCACCCTACCGGCAAAGACGTGCCGCCAAGCGATTACGTGTTCCGGTACGATGCCGTGTAGAAACCAAATAGGGGTATGGGTTTAATATAACTGCCATGCCCCTAACAGGTTAGCCCGCTACCATCTTAGACTGCATCGTCACTTCCCATCAGGTGAGATCGCAGTCAAGGGCTAACTTGTAGTGGATAAAAAAAAAAAAAACTTTGATTTTGATTTTCTAAACTAATATTATAAAGAAGAAAGATTTGATTGTTTGCAATGGATTAACTCAAAAACTACTCAACCGATTTAAAAAATTCTTTCACTTATAAATGATAAAATATGATTTATTCATTTCATGTAGGACAAATTGTGTCACTTATGTTTGGTTATACGTCAAAACTCTACCAGTGGTTCGGAACGCTGAGTCTACAGTTGCTTTTTTCTCAAAAAGAAAAGTACATTATCAGCGAGTAACATATTAAAAATAAAATAACTGTCACTCAGTTCTCACTCTTTTTATACGACTGCCTGAAAAAAGGTGTATATTGTTTTCAGGGTTTATGTATGTATGTATGTATGTATGTATGTATGTATGTATGTGAGTCTGTATATTCCACCATAAATTCTATACGCCTGAACCGATTTTAATAAATGAGGTATCGTTAGAATCCCTAGCTTATTCCGGTTGACATAGGCTGGTAAATTTTTTAAAAAAATTGGTGTGGTAACCATGGTCCCGCATTAAAGACTAAATTTGAAAATAATAATCGAAAATAAGATTAACTATAATATAATCATCATCTAGAAAATGACGAGTAAATTCCAAAAATATATAACACTATAGTTCAATATCCAGTCATACACAAAAAAATCACATTCAATAAAAATGTGAATAATATTCTAATTTAACTAGATCAATTTAGATTTTTAACTATTTAGTTCGTTTTTTGGCAGGGCAGTCGTGTTTTTTAATTTTTTCATGTTATAATTAGTGTAAATCTTGTAAGTTAAAGTGTCTTTCAATAAAATCATTTAAACCAGTAATGGTGCCGATTCTGTAATGTAACATCTCTAAACTAAACTAAAACGGCAGCTTTAAATCTAGTTCTGTCCCTTTATGTATTATGAAAGGCTTAGCAATATTTATAATGCTCTAATTTTAGATTAGTTTAGAGATTGTGCACTACAGAATCAGCCCCATTATCAGTCGCTCCAGTAATTGGGCTGGGTGTTGATAACTCCTCCTAATCATCACACGGATAAAGTCCACTGAGGCTGGGAGCAGGAGCGCGGCAAACAGACGCAATTCAACTGTAACGGTCTCCATTACACAAATTAATTAATGTCGTTTTCAGTTTTCCGTAATCCGGGCCAGTTAGGGCTGTCAAACTCATGGTATACCTACTTTTTATGCTACTACCTGAAAAAACGGAGTATATTTTTTATACGACTGCCTGAAAAAAGGAGTATATTTTTTTCAGGGTTCATGTATGTATGTATGTATGTGAGTTTGTATATTCCACCATAACTTCTATACACCTGAACCGATTTTGATAAATGAGGTATCGCTAGAATCCATAGCTTATTCCGGGTGACATTGGCTAGTAAAATTTTGAAAAAAATTGATGGGGTGACCATGGTCCCGCATTAAAGACTAAACTTGAATATTTTTTTTCGAAAATAAGATTAACTATATAATCATTATCGAGAAAATGATGAGTAGATTCCAAAAATATATAACACTAGTTCAATATCCAATGATTCACAAAAAAAAAACTAAATAAAAATGTGAATAAGATTCTAATTTAAGTAGATTAATTTAGAATTTTTACTTTTTAGTTCGTATTTTGGGAGGGCAGTCGTGTTTTTTAATTTTGTTAATTATGACTTGTTTACATAAAGCTTATATTTGCAAAATAAATAGGCTGGTTTATTGATACCTAAATGAAGCCCACGACTTTGTCCGCGTGGATTTAGGGTTTTTCTCCCCTTTTGAAACTCTTGCATTTTTTGTGATATCTAACTAATGACACTTTTCAGGTCTTTAACTTGTCGTCGATCAGTTGCTACATTGCGGTGTAATCAAAGGATTAACCAATAAACTAACAGTGATATTATTGTTAAATGAAATACGAAGTAAACACCCATATTTTAATTAAACTTTAACATCAACGACCTTCCTTACAAACTGAGATGGATCATCAAACTGAGAGCTGTTCATAGTCTGCCAGTCTGTTAATGAAACTGATCTACTAAAATAAAATAAAAAGTGTGTGCGTGCAATTCACACACGGCAGAAGTGAAACTTCAGAAAAGTAGCATACGAGAGAATGATAAGATAAATATAACTTTTATTCTATCTCATTCTCTCAAAGGATATGTTATGAATATGTTTGTTTCATTTAGTGTCGCTTTTTCGTTACATTGAATTTTTAAATCACAACGATTCTATAGATATTTCACTTCAAAAACCCATAATTTACAGAGAATTTAACAATATTGTTCGGCTCCTCAAGGCGGGGCCATAAGATGGCTTCATCGTAAAGCACTCTATTATTAGAGGAAACCTATATTAGATCCGTTTAGCCGGTGTTCTGACTATACTATATTATACGTCTGAAGCAACTGTAATAATAATAAAATGTATGCAGCATTTCAGACAAAATACTGCATATATGTAGATAAAATGTTTACCTGTGTTTTATTTTATAACTAAGTAAATTCAACGTGAACGCTGAAGTTCAAAGTTTTAAAATGTTTGATTTATGTTTTTACTTCCAGCTTGTTACGCCTTACAATAATAAAACTGACTTCTAAACAAAGCGGAAGTAGAATACATTTTTACGTTTAGCTTACTTTGTTTTATTTGTAAACAAAACTTAGAATATTATTTCCTCAAACCGTACTTGGACTAACAAAACTTTGAAAACACACAGCATACGGATAAGCCAAGGCAAAACGTTCACGTGAAACATTTGGAACACGCTTTGTGCTACCGTTGTGGTCCTCCATTTAAATCAGTGCACGTGACTTTTGCTACTTTACACTAACTATATACAATTTTGGATGGATAAAATCAATGAATTCGTACTCCAAAAGTAATATTATTATTGCGAAAAATTTGCTGTTTGTGTACTACAATTATACTTCCCGGATCTTTGCAACACATTTTGATGAATTTTGGTACATCTTCTTATATATAAAATTCTCGTGTCACAATGTAAGTTAAGTAAAGTTAATATCCTCCGAAACGGCTTGACCGATTTTTATGAAATTTCATATGCATATTCAATAGGTCTGAGAATCGGCTACTATCTATTTTTCATACCCCTAAAACACCTCAATCCACGCGGACTGAGTCGCGTGCATCAGCTAGTAGAATATAGTTTTCAACCCAGAGAAAGATTTTGGCTACTTCTTGTACCTGAAAATTAAGCGAGTTCTCGAGGGAATTAAAGACTTTACCCACTAGCATGAAATCACGGGCATTATCTAGTTAAGCAAATAACTTAGAATACTACTAGCCAATGCCCGCCACTTCGTACGCGTGGATCGAGATTTTCTGGTTCCCGTGGGTTGTTAACTCTTTAATTTTCCGGGATAAAAAGTAGCCTATGTACTATTCCAGACTATAAACTATATCTGTGCCAAATTTCAGCCAGATCCGTTCAGCTGTTGGGGCGTGATTGAGTAACTTTGATGACCTCCGTGGCGCAGTTTGTAGCGCTGTTGTCTTAACGTGCGGAGGTCCCGGGTTCGATCCCCGACAGGGTCAATTTGGGAATTTATAATTTCAGAATTTTCCCTGGTCTGGCCTGGTGGGAGACTTCGGCCGTGGCTAGTTACCACCCTACCGGCAAAGACGTGCCGCCAAGCGATTCAGCGTTCCGGTACGATGCCGTGTAGAAACCGAATAGGTGTTTGGGTTTAGTATAACTACCATGTCCCTAACAGGTTAGCCCTCTACCATCTTAGACTGCATCATTACCATCAGGTGAGATCGCAGTCAAGGGCTAACTTGTTAAGTCAAGGGATTAAAAAAAAAAAAAAAAAAACCATCCATACATCCATCCAAACTTTCGCATTTACAATATTAAGTATACATGACTGAGATGAGCTGAGTGGCGGCAGCCCTAGCACAGAGAGACACCATTAGGTTATGAAATTTCGTTCGCAACTGGAGCAAACAGCCTTTAATATTCTAATTGCTCACATAATACGGAAACTTTCTGCGGCTCGTGAGCTCGTCCGCCTCGAGCTTTGTTTTAATACACCTACACAACTGTACGGCGAGCGTATGTGAGGGACACGCCCTTACACTTACCACGAGATTCCAAATCACTCATACGTTAATCTATTTTTTTTTATACGACTGCCTGAAAAAAATATTGTTTTCAGGGTTCATGTATGTATGTATGTGAGTTTGTATATTCCACCATAACTTCTATACGCCTGAACCGATCTTGATAAATGAGGTATCGTTAGAATCCCTAGCTTATTCCGGTTGACATGGGCTAGTAAAATTTTAAAAAAAATTGATGGGGTGACCATGGTACCGCATTAAAGACTAAAGTTGAAAAAAAAAATTCGAAAATAAGATTAACTATATAATCATCATCTAGAAAACGATGAGTAGATTCCAAAAATATATAACACTACAGTTCAATATCAGTGAATAAGATTCTAATTCAACTAGATTAATTTTGATTTTTTTTAGTTCGTTTTCTGGTAGGGCAGTCGTGTTTTTTAATTCTTTTAATAATGTTTTGTTACTAGTTGCATATTTGCATAAGGCCAATGGTCCCGCATTAAAGACTAAAGTTGAAAAAAAATTCGAAAATAAGATTAACTATATAATCATCATCTAGAAAATGATGAGTAGATTCCAAAAATATATAACGCTATAGTTCAATATCCAGTGAATTACAAACAAATATCATTTAATAAAAATGTGAACAGGATTCCAAAGGCTATTTATGCAAATCGCTTGATAAGGAGGTAAACTCCGAAAATTATATAGCAGGGCAGTTGTATTTTTTAATTCGTTAAATTATTTTATCCTCTACAAGTTAGCCCTTGACTGCGATCTCACGTGATGATAACTGATGAATTCAAATTCAAATTCAAATGTTTTTTATTCAAATAAACTTTTACAAGTACTTTTGAATCGTCAAGTGAATCTACCACTGGTTCGGAATGACATTCCTACCGAGAAGAACCAGCAAGAAACTTGGTGGTTGCTCTTTTTAAATAAATATTTCATTAACAACTATTATATCACATGATGTTATACGTCACCGTAAGATTGTAAAAACCGTTAGATTATAATCTAACTCGCGAAATTCTAAACTGTCGAAAGATTAGAATTTAACGCATAATTTTCCGGTAGATTGTAATCTGATAGGTATTTAAACCCGATAAAACCTAAGTGCCCGGCCTGAAGCCGGGCACTACTTGACTATTTATGGCGAACACTAACCTAACCTACAAGAAAGAGACAAGAAAATGTAAATAAAATGAATATTTCAAAAATTGACACTCAGAACATTGAACAGTTTACAATCTTTCGACAGTTTAGAATTTTGCTAGTTTATTTATTTATAGATTAATTTATTTACTGCTGTCCTTCGTAGTGATCAAATACATGATGATGATGTAGTACTAGTAGGTACATTGTTCCTTTGGTTTTATATTTCTTTTTTATAATATGTTCAATAGCTGTGTATACCTATAAGTGGCGTGCCACACGGTTATAGACCTTATGTACTATTTTTAATTTAAGCTTTGTGTACTCGCCGTTGGTATACCGAAATACAATAAATAAATAAAATAAAAATTATATTATAAGTACAAATGCAGTACCACCGAGATTAATTTCGTAATGTTATCTCTTGGTGCGCTAGCTGCGGATATATGGATGAACTTGAGCTCTTAAACTCGGAATATATAATTAACTTTATTTTAACGACAAAGTAATTAGATATTTGATTACGATCAAAGTGATATAAAATCTTGTGGTAAGGGTACCTATCTGTATGAAATTCTACTAAACCCATTTCATTGTATTTGCTTAGATAATATTATTATTTCGTTACTAGAAATTACAATCACAATAGGCCGCAGGCAGACTGTGTAAGTGTGTGTGTTTGTGTGTGTGTGTGTATGTGTGTGTGTGTGTGTGTGTGTGTGTGTGTTAGTGTAAAATCTACCTGTAGACAATTTCAGTACTGGATGATGCTACCGTTAAGTACTACGTAATCAGTACTGGATGATGCTACCGTTAAGTACTACGTAGTCAGTAGATGTACACTTGTGGTCTATACGTACGGCTTCCTATTCAGGGGGTCCAGGGATCGATTATCGCGTACGCACTTTTACCGTTTCTGAGTTATGTCACTTGTTCTAACAGTGAACGAAAACATCGTTAGGAAACTGCATGATCTGTCATAAAATCTGTATATTATGAAGACTGCACAAACTTCATGACAGGTCATGCATCTAGATATAAAAAAAGATAAAGTGACTGACTGACTGAATCAGGCTGAGATTTGGCATATAGATAGCTATTGTGACGTAAGCATCCGCTAAGAAAGGATTTTTGAAAATTCAACCCCTGATGGGTTAATGTAGAGGTTAGAAATATGTATGAAAATCAAACTTAACGTGACCGAATGTGCGGGCAAATGTTAGTTCTGTATTAATTAAGTCTGCAAATCTACACTTGGCCAGCGTGGTAGACTATGGCCAAACTCAAAGAGACTCGTGTTTAGTAGTGAACCGGTGATAGGTTGATGAATGATGATGAAATGTACCCCGACAAATCTATATGTATTACTTAGATATTAATAAGATTTTCTCGTCTCGAGCGTAGCTATTGCAATTCAATTCACATTGTAGTGATAGTAGCCGTGGGCAGGTATCATAATATCTCTGTATCTAGAAGTATCTAGGTTCTCTGATATTTTATAAGCCACGGTACTGCGGGCGGCAAGTCAAGTCCCCAAGTTCCTCGAGATAACAGACTTGGCAACGTATTGTGCGGCAATACATTCGCTATTTCCGCCGGAAATCCTCAAATTGTATTACTATTTCATTTCTAGTTATTACTTTAATACTCCACTGATCAGTGCACTATCGCTAAGTACTTTTATTGTGAACTAGATAAGATATCTTAACATATAGGTAGATAGAGGGACACAGACACACTTTCACGTTTATAATATTAATATGGATTGCCAGATATACAAGGAAATTTACTTACTATAAAACTTTTTTTATATGATCAATGCGAAACTACGTCTTTTCGTATATATTTCGTAATACGGAAAATAAAGAGTTAGTTATAGTAGCCTATGTCGTTCCGCAGTTATCAAACCATCCCTATACCAAATTACATCAAAATCGGTTGAACAGATGAGCTGTAAAAGCGTAGCAGACTGATAAACAAACACACTTTCGTATTTATAATATTAGTATGGATAACCACCTTCAAACCATTTCGCAGACTACGGTCTATTTGGGCTGCACTTTACAAACGCCAGCCTGTGTTTTTAGTCTAGTGCTTTGGTCTGCAAAATTGTGGTGTAATTTTTGATATTTTTTTAAAAGGCATTAAATAAAAAATAAAAAAAAACCATCTCCAAATCCACATGAGCTCGTCACGTGGATGTAAACAAGTCGTAAGTATTCATATTCGTAACTAATATTCAACATTTTCAATGGAAGGACAAACTAATCCACACTTTATTATATTATAGGGCAGTGATATTTCCTTTAAGTATATTTTTTTGAATAAATAAAGCTGGATAAATACTTTACGTACAAGGTATTTTCCTTGCAAACCGTAATTTTTTAGTGACAGTAGAAACATAGAGGTCACTGGCCTTCCTATTCTCAGTTTAATCACGTACTACATGTTTCACGTCAGAACTCATTATTTTCCTGTTCAAACCCTTATCCTTACTGTATCTGAAACTATAATAGAACCGATCCATAATAATATAATTGTTACAAAACGATATTATTTCAGTCGTGTGTAAGCTTGGGGCGGAATAGGGGTTGTTTTAAACTTTCTCTTAATTACGGTTGTACGGATTAGTTTAATTCGTTACTGGTTTCTATGGGAACAATTTTAACACGATTTGCGATTGAAAGGGAATGTTCGAGTGTTATTAGTATGTTACATAAAGGTGGGAGCACACTGTATACTATTCGAGTCGAGCCTTACTATAGATCTATACTTATAAACTAGATGATGCCCGCGACTTCATCCGCGTGGCTAAAGTTATTTTAATTCCCACGGGAACTCCTTGATTTTCCAGGATAAAAAGTAGCCTATATCCTTCTCCGGAATACAACCTTTCTCTGTACCAAATTTCATCAAAATCGGTTTAACGATTGGACCGTGAAAGCGTAGCAGACAGACAGAAAGATAGAGAGACACAGTTTCGCATTTTTAATATTAAAATAGTATGGATTAGTATGGATACGAAAGTTTGGATGGATGAATGGATTGAATAGTTGCATGGAAGCAACCGGCCTCGCATCCAGTGACCCACAAGTCAGTGTAATACTTGTAACGTATGTGTTGTGTTGTCTACATATTGTAACCTTTTCTTTTCTATGAAAAGGGCAACTGCTGAGTTTCTTGCCGGCTCTTCTCAGTAGAATAAGCTTTCCGAACCGGTGGTAAAGTCTTAACGTTTCATAAGTGACACAAGTTGTTCTACATGAAATAAATAAATCATTTATCATTAAATCATTTATCATTTATCATTTATCATTCACATTAATGTAAGAAGACCACAGCGCTCAACACTGCGTCAGGGAGGTCGTCCATTTTGTTGGAATATGGAATAATGGCCGTGGATTTTAATGGTTGTAGTAGGTTTACAAAGCCTTATCACTAGATCACTTCCCCTATTTAAAACAATGCAAGACTTGTAGTTAAGTTGTGCCACAGCGTCGACGAGGTCATCAATGTATTGGCATTTAAGAGTCACAAACTGCCCCATTGTGCATTCGAGGGGAAACTACAAGTTCCAGCAAGTTTATAGAGACGCCTCGATTAACGGAACATGCCAAGCGCTTCCCACCCAAACGGAATTGAATTGATTTTAATGGTTTTAGTAGGTTTACAAAGCCTTATCACTAGATCACTTCCCCTATTTAAAACAATGCAAGACTTGTAGTTAAGTTGTGCCACAGCGTCGACGAGGTCATCAATGTATTAGCAATTAAGAGTCACAAACTGCCCCATTGTGCATTCGAGGGGAAACTACAAGTTCCAGCAAGTTTATAGAGACGCCTCGATTAACGGAACATGCCAGGCACTTCCCACCCAAATGGAATTGAATCGATTTTAATGATTTTAGTAGGTTTAAAAAGCCTTATATTATCACTTCGCCTATTTAAAACAATGCAAGACTTGTAGTTAAGTTGTGCCACAGCGTCGACGAGGTCATCAATGTATTAGCAATTAAGAGTCACAAACTGCCCCATTGTGCATTCGAGGGGAAACTACAAGTTCCAGCAAGTTTATAGAGACGCCTCGATTAACGGAACATGCCAGGCACTTCCCACCCAAATGGAATTGAATCGATTTTAATGATTTTAGTAGGTTTAAAAAGCCTTATATTATCACTTCGCCTATTTAAAACAATGCAAGACTTGTAGTTAAGTTGTGCCACAGCGTCGACGAGGTCATCAATGTATTAGCAATTAAGAGTCACAAACTGCCCCATTGTGCATTCGAGGGGAAACTACAAGTTCCAGCAAGTTTATAGAGACGCCTCGATTAACGGAACATGCCAGGCACTTCCCACCCAAATGGAATTGAATCGATTTTAATGATTTTAGTAGGTTTAAAAAGCCTTATATTATCACTTCGCCTATTTAAAACAATGCAAGACTTGTAGTTAAGTTGTGCCACAGCGTCGACGAGGTCATCAATGTATTAGCAATTAAGAGTCACAAACTGCCCCATTGTGCATTCGAGGGGAAACTACAAGTTCCAGCAAGTTTATAGAGACGCCTCGATTAACGGAACATGCCAGGCACTTCCCACCCAAATGGAATTGAATCGATTTTAATGATTTTAGTAGGTTTAAAAAGCCTTATATTATCACTTCGCCTATTTAAAACAATGCAAGACTTGTAGTTAAGTTGTGCCACAGCGTCGACGAGGTCATCAATGTATTAGCAATTAAGAGTCACAAACTGCCCCATTGTGCATTCGAGGGGAAACTACAAGTTCCAGCAAGTTTATAGAGACGCCTCGATTAACGGAACATGCCAGGCACTTCCCACCCAAATGGAATTGAATCGATTTTAATGATTTTAGTAGGTTTAAAAAGCCTTATATTATCACTTCGCCTATTTAAAACAATGCAAGACTTGTAGTTAAGTTGTGCCACAGCGTCGACGAGGTCATCAATGTATTGGCATTTAAGAGTCACAAACTGCCCCATTGTGCATTCGAGGGGAAACTACAAGTTCCAGCAAGTTTATAGAGACGCCTCGATTAACGGAACATGCCAAGCGCTTCCCACCCAAACGGAATTGAATTGATTTTAATGGTTTTAGTAGGTTTACAAAGCCTTATTACTAGATCACTTCCCCTATTTAAAACAATGCAAGACTTGTAGTTAAGTTGTGCCACAGCGTCGACGAGGTCATCAATGTATTAGCAATTAAGAGTCACAAACTGCCCCATTGTGCATTCGAGTGGATACTACAAGTTCCAGCAAGTTTATAGAGACGCCTCGATTAACGGAACATGCCAAGCGCTTCCCACCCAAACGGAATTGAATTGATTTTAATGGTTTTAGTAGGTTTAAAAAGCCCTATCATCCAGATAACTTCGCCTATTTAAAACAATGCAAGACTTGTAGTTAAGTTGTGCCACAGCGTCGACGAGGTCATCAATGTATTGGCATTTAAGAGTCACAAACTGCCCCATTGTGCATTGCTTGCATTCGAGTGGAAACTACAAGTTCCAGCAAGTTTATAGAGACGCCTCGATTAACGGAACATGCCAGGCACTTCCCACCCAAACGGAATTGAATTGATTTTAATGATTTTAGTAGGTTTAAAAAGCCTTATTAATAGATCACTTCGCCTATTTAAAACAATGCAAGACTTGTAGTTAAGTTGTGCCACAGCGTCGACGAGGTCATCAATGTATTGGCATTTAAGAGTCACAAACTGCCCCATTGTGCATTGCTTGCATTCGAGTGGAAACTACAAGTTCCAGCAAGTTTATAGAGACGCCTCGATTAACGGAACATGCCAAGCGCTTCCCACCCAAACGGAATTGAATTGATTTTAATGGTTTTAGTAGGTTTACAAAGCCTTATTACTAGATCACTTCCCCTATTTAAAACAATGCAAGACTTGTAGAAGTTGTGCCACAGCGTTGACGAGTTCATCAATGTATTGGCAATTAAGAGTCACAAACTGCCCCATTGCACACTGCTTGCATTCGAGTGGAAACTACAAATTCCAGCAAGTTTATAGAGACCCCTCGCTTAACGGAACATGTTAGGCACTTCCCACCCAAACGGAATTGAACAAGACTTCACAAGTTCATATTATTTAGAGGAATTCACGACTTCACAACTAGCTTTTGTCCTGTGCGCGTGAAATTCAGGTCAGACTGGATTCCGATCAACTGTTTTGATCAAACTAAAGACCCACCAACTTATTTTACACGGTGGTCAAAATTTGAACCAATATTTATGTCTGTTTAGTTTGTTTTCATTTTATACATATTAATATTATAAATGCGAAAGTGTTTCTGTCTATTAATATGATGTCTGTCCATCTGTCTGTCTGCTACGCTTTCACGGCCCACCTGTTCAACCGATTTTGATGAAATTTGGTACAAGGATAGTTTTTAAGGACATAGGCTACTTTTTCTCCCGAAAAATGAAGGAGCTCCTGTGGGAATTGAAATAACTTAATCCACCCGGACGAAGTCGCGGGCATCATGTAGTTTTTAATATTTACTAGCGACGCTGTAACCGGATCAGATAAGTTTGTGGGACTATAAGTAGCTTCTACTTAGACCCTTATTAATAAACCGACATCAATTAAGAACAATTTCTCAAGTATGAGTCCTAGGCATAGATTGACAGATACTTAAAAACCTGTTATTAACTTGATGTCAGAGCCTTCAGTGCCTTACGAGCTTCAAAAATGAAAATGTATTGTAAGCAACAAACTCTATCATTTACATAATCTTCAACCGTATAATAAGCTTTTTTCAAGAGCATACTTTTAATGGATTTCTTAAATTTGTGTATAGGCAATATTTAAGGCTATATTTAAAATAGGTTGTGGAATTTTGTTATAGAAAAGAATTCTCATTCCCACGAATGACCTTCTGACTTTTTCGAGGCGGAGCGATGGAGTCACGAGCCTATTACGCCTCTACTCTGCCTGTCGTGCAGATCGCAATTTTTTTTGTAACTATCTACAGTTATAATACCAATTTCTTTAAACTTCTGTCTAAGGGAATCACGCGGTTTTAAATTATAAATTGCACGTATTGCCCTTTTTTGTACATTCTTAAAATAAGGATTATAATTCTAAAACACGAACGTCAACAATATTAAAACAATATGGCTTTGAACGGTGGTATTATGCACTCAGTCACTATTCCATCAGTGACTGATATTGTTTTGTACCGAATCCGACAAGAGATTTTATTGTGTGAGCAAGTATGAACTCCGCGATCCCTTCAAAGCCCTGATCTAAAAATTTACTGGCACTTTTATACGCGGCTGTTTCGCTTCTCGTATTTGACGCATTGTAAATGGTAGTTGTTTTTTCTTTCTTTTATTATCACCGCCATATAAGACTGCTGTTCATCAGAAATGTACGTTGTCTTTCAAACTCCTGTCATATAAAACCATCAGGTGAGATCGCAGTCAAGGGCTAACTTGTAGAGGATAAATAAAAATTATTGGTTGGGTATTTTACTACTGATCTTGTGTAAGTTATTCTCTTATAAGTTTACCATACTATTACCATACTCAAATAAAGTTTGTACATAATTCCTCAAAAGGTCCCGAACAAACTTTTCAAGGTCCCAATCAAAATTTCAACACAACACCAAACTAATATTGTTTTGTAACAATATAGGCGAGGGGTGAGATCAGATTATTTTGAATTTCACTACCGATTAACATAAATATTATGTTAAATTATAATAGGTATTCAATATTCACATATTGGTAGCGTTTGCCGTGGAGACCCTGGGGCCGTGGCGTATATTTGTTACACAATCACGGCAGAACGGATCTGGATGAAATTTGGCACAGAGATAGATTATAGTCTGGAATAAGTATACGTAATAAATATGTAGGCTACTTTTATATCCCTAAAAATTAAAGAGTACCCACCACAACAGCCTATTAACGTCCCACTGCTGGGCACAGGCCTCCACTCTCATAGGAGAGAGGGAATTAGGAGCTTAGACCCACCACGCTGCTCCAATGCGGGTTGGCGGGCTTTAACGACTATTATCATGTTAGTGATAATAACCGGGACCGACGGCTTAACGTGCTCTCCGAGGCACGGGGCTGAAACACCGCCAACTTCCAACTCCGGGCTGGCACTGAGAATTTCATAAATGAATAACCCAATACCTAACAATTTTTATGCCCGGCCGGGAATCGAACCCAGGACCTCGTGATCCGCAGTCGACTATGCTAACCGCTAGACCAACGAGGCAACAGTTATTCCTGTCTCAGCATTATCCTCTCAGTAAAGAATCGATCTTTTTTTTAAAAAAAAAATTGGTTGTGCTTTCGCAAGTGTGTTGCGTAAAATTAACCACAAGTGCGAAGTAAAAATCGTCGACTCGATAAGTAAAGGCCCGGATTCATTTCCCGAATGAATACCATCCCCGCAACATCGGGGATAGTATTCCATCGGAAAGTTTGTAACGAACATAAAAGGATTACTGACGTTCACTCCACAAACTTAACTTCTAACTGACTCTCCTTTTACAGGATTATATTTTAATTTATTCAATTTTGCAGCTGATGCCTTCGTTTATTCTTCGCAATTCGGGGATTCCGTTTAGTTTACTGAAACTTTAGAAACTGCTTGAAAAGTTTTGCTTGATTGAACTAAGGTTACTTACAAATATAGCGAAATTTAACTTCGCGCGTCTTAGCTTGTCCTTGTGGATAGAGCTTGTCCGCGAATTAGAAGAAAATACACCCCTTTTGTCCGTTGCAAACCAAAATATAATTTTAGCTGGTGGAAATATGTTTCACTAGTGACATATATTTTCCACGTGGACTATATAAATCTCCACGTGGACTATATAAATCTCGAACTCCCATTGAAATTTCAAAAATCCTTTCGAAGCGGATGTCTACGTTATAAATTATGATAGCTACCTGCATGCCAAATTTCAGTCCGATTCGTCTAACCTGTGCGTTGATAGATCAGTTAGTCAGTGAGCCAGTCACATTTTATATATTTAGACTAAGATGTAATCCCCACTTCACTGCATACATAGTCAACCTTTTAACCAGGAAACTTCCCGCGGGAACTCTTCAATTTTCCGGGATAAAAAGTATGTCTATGTCCTTCGTCGCAATGTAAATTATCAATACCAAATTTCATCAAAATCTGTTGAGCAGTTGGGACGTAAAAGCGTAGCAGACGGATACAAAAGCTTTTGCATTTATAATATTATATACATTTAGATGAGTTCAGTGTCAGAATGTCATACAAAGCGGAAAATCAACTCTTATCACAGATTTGACACTTGAATTGTATCAGATTTTTTTTTCATACAGTAACATAAAATACAATAGGTAAAACAAATATAGCATTACACTTAAACCATAACAGTTTTCAACGTTATATTTACAAACACTCCCTTTAGTATTCCTCGGGCTATAAGCAACCCTGGAGTGTGACGGAACCATCAACAGAGCTTCCCCTAACGCTTCTCGGTAGCACGGGAGAAGACGATAGATGGTGTTTCTCACAATGCCAATAAACACGAAACACTATCATCTTTACGACCCCGATAACACGGGGTTGGGGTTGAGCCTACTCCACGTGCGACATCAAATATAATAATCTATACTATCTTTACTTCGCGTACGTCTTCTTCGTTATTTTACGTCCGCGTGGATCGAGGTTTTTTGGTTCCCGCGGGAACTCTTAAATTTTCCGGGATAAAAAGTATGTCTATGACCTTCGTTGGGATGTAGACTATCTCTGTACCAAATGTCATCAAAATCGGTTGAGTAGTTGCGCCGTAAAAGCGTAGCAGACAGACAGAAAAGCTTTCGCATTTACAATATAATATACATTTAGATGATTTCAGTGTTCCACCAGTGTCCAGAGTTATTCCAGACTATAATCTATCTCTGTGCCAAATTTCAGCCAGATCCGTTCCGCCGTTGGGGCGTGATAGAGTAACAAACAACTATACATCCATACATCCACACATCCATACATCTATACATCCATACATCCATCCATCCATCCATCCATCCAAACTTTCGCATTTATAATATTAGTATAGATTATAAATGCGAAAGTTTTGATGAATGGATGGATGGAATGTATGGATGGTTGGATGTTTGTAACTCAATCATGCCAGACCAGTTGAATGGAAGCGGAACGGAAACGGATAGAGGTATTTTCGATTCCCGTAGGAACTCTTTAATTTTTCATTATATCCGCCATTCTCCAGATTTCTCTGTCTGTGTCTGTCTGTCTGTCTGGCTGCTACGCGTTAGCAGTCCATCTTCACAACCGATTTAGATGAAACTTAGTATGATAGTAGGTCCCGGGGAAGGAAATAGGATATTTCTATCCCCGAAAATTAAGGAGTTTCCCGGGGAATTCAAAAGCTTAATCTTAAGCTTAATTGGACGAAGTCTAATTGTGAAATATATAACTATTTATGATACAATATGAGCGATTACTAATTAAGTTAACGATATTGTTTACCGAAGCCTTTTCCAAGTAAAGCGGGACTCGACACAAGTTAACATAATTAGAGCTGGAATCCTCGCACGTGTCTTGGAATAATTAATGAAATCAAATCGGATTAATCAGCGAAAACAACGGAAATCCCGCCATTTAGCAATAAATAGACAAGCTCTACGTAAAGTTATAATATTACAATATCAAAAACACAGGCTTTTGTGTATTTCTTCTGGTGATTGAATGATTATTTAAATTTAAATTCAACAAGTTGCCCTAGCGGTTTGGGCATACGGTTATTTAATTACCGGATTCAATTTCAGGGTTTCGATCCCCGGGCACGTATTTTAAAATTATTAAATCATAAATCATTTATTTTGCAAAATTGTGGGTAATAACAGCTGTATAATATAATAAGTAGAATCTTCCCGTGCACAATCTACCGTCAGACAGTGTGCAAAATTATATTACATTAAAATTTATATGTAATATCAAATTTAAATTCAAAATATGTCAAGTATACCAAAATATAATTTAATTAAATATTGGTCCAAGTTAAAATTATCAGTTACATTTTATAAAGTTATTAATAAAAATTGCTGTAATGTCAAACAATTTAAATAATATTGGCATGTTAGATTAATATTGACTTATTTAGTTTTACAATAATTATGGATTAATCCACGACAAGTAAGCCCTTGACTGCGATCTCACCTGATGATAAGTGATGATGCAGTCTAAGATGGTTGCGGGCTAACCTGTTAGGGTCATGGCAGTTATATTAAACCCATACCCCTATTCGGTTTCTACACGGCATCGTACCGGAACGCTAAATCGCTTGGCGGCACGTCTTTGCCGGTAGGGTGGTAACTAGCCAAACCCGAATCCTCCCACCAGGCCAGACCAGGGAAAATTCAGAAATTATTAATTCCCAAATTGACCCTGCCGGGGATCGAACCCGGGACCTCCGCAAGTTAAGACAACAGCGCTACACACTGCGCCACGGAGGTCGTCAAAAATAAAATAATGTTAAATTAAAATAATATTGGTATGTTAGATTGACTTATTTAGTTTTACAATAATTATGGATAATTGTACTACATATATTATAAATTTTACTTTAATATTACTTTCCAGTTGCAGAATTGTATTGTTTGTTATGTGCGGTGAGCAATCATACTTAATGTTAAAAAGGCGAAAGTTTGTATGTGTGTAAATGTGCACGCCCGAGCGTTCTTCATAATATTATCCTCATAAGTAGTGTAAAGATTACCTATATGCACTTTGCCAGTGTAGTGGAATATATATATATATTAGCAAAATATGCAACAGCATTTGTTAAGTCGAGGTTATCACACTATCAATGATTTTATTAATGACAAAGTGTCATGGAAGCAACCGGCCTCGCATCCAGTGACCCACAAGTCAGTGTAATACTTGTAACGTATGTGTTGTGTTGTCTACATAATGTAACCTTTTCTTTTCTATGAAAAGAGCAACTGCTGAGTTTCTTGCCGGCTCTTCTCGGTAGAATCATGTTTCCGAACCGGTGGTAGAGTCTTAACGTTTCATTAGTGACACAAGTGGTCCTACATGAAACAAATAAATCATTTATAATAACTTGAAAGGAACTATGGCAAGTTGATAATGTATTAATTATTTAAATCTTCAGTTAACAAATAATAATCTTCTTTTTTTAATAAACATTTAACAAAAGGCTGAATTTAAAAATATCAGTTTTGTATATCGATAGTAAACGCTATATTACTAGCTAGTACGGCTATACTGCTATTGGTGAAAATACTTGATGGATTACATAAAATTCCAGAAGGAAAAAAACATCTGAAAACATTTCATTCAATACCACACTTCGAGATAACGTTTCCTAAAGAAAGTCTCGGTCGGTTTCATTACGGGGCAAAAAGTGTGTAACGGCCTTCAATCAGGCGAATCAATCAGGGTATGTTTGAGATTTTGAGCCCTTGGGGCACACTTGGAGACCTCCCTGCCCCAGTAGTGAGCGGTGTGCTCTTATAATGGGACGTCCCCGATTCGATCTCCAGCGGGGTCAAGTTATCAGGTCGAGTTTCACGCTAGTTCTTCACTCGGTGTCTTGAATGACAAAGTTGCATGGAAGCAACCGGCCTCGCATCCAGTGACCCACAAGTCAGTGTCATACTTGTAACTTATGTGTTGTGTTGTCTACATATTGTAACCTTTTTCCTTTTTAAGAAAAGCGCAACTGATGAGTTTCTTGCCGGCTCTTCTCACTAGAAGACACCTCCTTTCCGAACCGGTGGTAGAGACTTAACGTATCATAAGTGACACAAGTTATCCAACATGAAATAAATAAATCATAAATAAATCAATCAATCCAATTCTTACCTTTCTTAAAAATATCAGTTACGAAAATACTGAAGAACTTCTAAAAATTCCACAATAATTTCCGATATTCCACGCTTAGTTACAAACAAACGCTAATATATATATAATTATAGTAATATTCGCACATAACATAACAATAGCTTACACACACATACATACCCACACATACACACACAAACATCTCACACACATAAACACCACTCACACATTCACCACAAACCCACACATATACACATCTTATTTTTATTTTTATTTTTTTTATTTTTTATTTTACTTTATTCTGAAAACATACAGTAACCTTAAAAACAATAGGTAAAACAAATATAATTACACTTAAACCATAACAGTTTTCAACGTATTTTTGCACATATTGTATAAAAAATTTCCAAATGAATAGTTGGGTATAGTCGCTAGACCTTTATCTATCTATCTTTATAATTTTATTTTATTTTGCATGTTGAAATTAACTAATAAAAATTAAAACATGCAAAAAAGCACCTATGTAACAGGGAAGGCACTAGCTCCCATAACACAGTTTTTACTTTTTTGGGAGATAGAGGCTCAATTATTAATGTGAACCTATGTAATTTTGCAAATAAAAGATATTATTTATTTATTATACGACTGCCTGAAAAAAGGAGTATATTGTTTTCAGGGTTCATGTATGTATGTATGTATGTATGTATGTATGTATGTATGTATGTGAGTTTGTATATTCCACCATAACTTCTATATGCCTGAACCGATTTTGATAAATGAGGTATCGTTAGAATCCCTAGCTTATTCCGGGTGACATAGGCTAGTAAAATTTAAAAAAAAATTGATGGGGTGACCATGGTCCCGCATTAAAGACTAAAGTTGAAAAAAAAATTTCGAAAATAAGATTAACTATATAATCATCATCTAGAAAATGATGAGTAAATTCCAAAAATATATAACATTATAGTTCAATATCCAGTGATTCACAAACAAATATCATTTAATAAAAATGTGAATAAGATTCCAAAGGCTATATTTGCAAATCGCTTCTTATATTAAGGAGGTAAACTCCGAAAATATTATAGCAGGGCAGTCGTATTTTTTAATTCGTTTAATAAATTTTTTATTTATTTATCATTTATCTTCGACGTCCATTTTGAAACCGACGATCCTGGTGTTTCTTGTTTGGTAACTCAGAGCGGTGGTATTACCAGTAGTGCCGCCATAGTGTCCTAGTGAGATATTGGTCTCACACGTTTACGAAACTTTTTCCTGTATTTGACATATTGGATTGGAAAAGTTTGCGGCGGAAATTTAGTGCATTGAATGTCAGGATGTGTTTTGTATTGACTGATTTTCACCCCGAGAAATAGTTGACTGGCGGAAATGAAATGGTCACTAAGTTAAGTATAAGATATAACTTCGTGCTAACGTGGATCTAATTCGAGCGTCGAAACACTTTGGCAACTTTACTGCTTTGATTTACAGTTTACGTTCGTCCGACTACCAGTCTGTGTGCTTACTACCTGCTTAAAGCAGTATTATTTTAAATTTGACGTTTTATATACGTACCTTGACGTCGCTAAAGTTAATAAGGATTCTCCGAAACAAGAGCGTACACAAGATTAAAATTATACTGCTTTGAGAGATGATAGTAAGCCCTCTACATTACATGATTTTTCTGCGCCTCATATTGTGACAGCTTTCTTAAAATGGTAGTAGTTTTTTTGGGATAGTTACGCAGTGGGTTCCTAAATCCTTCGTATAAAACTCGAATTCTACTCTTAAGTTTTACGTTTCGTTTTACGCCATAACGTTCTCTCCAAAACAATTTGGAGCCAACCAGCCAAGTGCGAGTTGGATAAATAAAAAGTTTTAGGATGTGCGAACGGAGCCCTTCCATATCATACCTCACTCGATCTAGTAAACCCACTTTAAAATTTGATTTTAGCATTATAATATAAAACTATTCCCAAGTATGTAGCTAATAATTACTAGAATATGCAAAATTTGACCGGACAGACATAGTCGCACCATTAAGGGTTGCAACCTACCTTTTAGGTACGCAACCCTTAAAATTTTCCGTAGTCGTGCTTTTGCCATTACCAGGTCACACGTTCTTCATACAATAGCGGAAAAATATTTTTTATTAGTAACATATTGTATGGATGGATGTGTGTTACTCAATCACGCCAGAACGTCTAAACGGATCTGGATGAAATTTAGCACAGAAAGATTATAGTCTGGAATAACATATAGACTACTTATTATTCCGGAAAAGTTAGTAATAAAATTAACTTATAATATTTTTAACAAGCAATTAGGTGCTACCTACTCGTGTAAAGTTTACGAGTGGTTGATCGCATGACTACGAATACACGAGCGGAAGTGAGCCCAGTTCGATATTGCCTTATATTATATTTACCTTGACCTACCCATCCGGCCGATATTATAAACTAGCTGGTGCCCGCGATTTCCGCCGCGTATATTGAAGTTTTTTTCTTTACGCGGGAACATTTTTAATTTTACGGGTTAAAAATTAGTATATGTGTTAATACAGGGTACAATCTGTCTCTATTCCAAATCAAAATCATCAAAATCTGTCATGTAGTTTTTAACAAAGGTACAAACAATAACACAAAGGTTTCAAAACAAAGTACTTCGTCACATCGTGAATGCACCGTGGTACATTACAAATGACGTAATTCATCGGGAACTGATAATTTAATACGTCGACAAAGTCATCACCAAATTTGCAGAAGTCCATGATCATCGGCTTCACCATCACGTTAACGATGAGGCAATTTATTTACTCGACGTTACTCAATTAGTGAGAAGACTAAAAAGGTCAAAACCCTTTGATTTAGTGCATAGTGACTAGTGATAGTGTAGTGAAGTGCTGCCTAAAAGAGCACATGAACAAAGTGTCTATTTGCAACAAGAAAGTAGATACGTCATTGGACAATTTCTTAGTAAATAAGTTAATTATAGGCTTAGGTTAAAGAAAAATTACTTATTAGTCAAATAGTTTGGCTAGATTGTAATTATATTGAGCACCCTTCATTGTCTTACTCAATAATAGAAAAAAAAAGTAGTTTTTGCGTGAAAGAGTAACAAACGTTCGCCTTTATAATATTAGTGTGGTATTATTTAGCTATCCTGCCGATATTGTAAATGCAAAGGTGTTTTCTAGGACCTGTAGAGTGAACCGAGCTACGTTTTCCTGAAAATCAGAGAACTTAGCCGGCATTTGTAACCTAAATCCACGAGAACGAAGTCGCGGGCATCGCCTTGTCAAAAATAAAAGCAAACAAAGTTGTCACTATCATGTTGTGTGTAAAAAATCACAGCGCCTCACATTTTGTTTGATGTTTGTTCGTAAGCACCGTGCGGCTTCCGAACAACTTGTGACAGGAAATTACTCACCCCATACACCTACTCGCACTTATCAACACCTATCTACTCTTATAAAGCCTCCCTTTTCCGCATCTTCAATCCAAAGAGTATAAGAAACTTGTTCCTACTTTTTCAATCCCAATAGGCATGATGACTGATTTTGAAAAATGGTCAGATTATGTTCGGATGTATCTACTATTTCGAAAAAATATATTATTTCAGCAGAAAAATTAGGCTTGGTAGATAAAATTGGCTTATGAAATTTAAATTTTAAAATTCACGCCAAAACGCTCGCCGGTGTCATGGCGTCGTTTGTGACGTCACTATTGTTTTTACCAATGTACTTTGTGCAGTGTGCAGTAAGCAATAGTGTGACTGTCAAAGCTCGAAATCAACAATTGTGACGTCATTCGCTTCTAGGTGTTTAATCCACTATGGCGGAATGCTGTATTTTATAGTTTTATTTTATCAAAATAAATAGCAATCTCACTCGAAATAGAAAAATAAATACGTTTTTTATAATCCATGAATCCTATTTCATTAGATAAATTCATAATTTCATTGATTCTTGGTTACTGTCATCATGCCTATTGTTGAACTGTTGTCGTTTCTATATGAGAAATCCTCTTGTAAGAATTCTTACGACCTCCCTGGCGCAGTGGTGAGTGCTGTGGTATTATATGGGGAGATTCCGAGTTTGATTGCCGCCAGGTTTTATATGAGAATTTATAATTTCTTAATTTTCTCTGGTCTGATCTGGTAGGAGGCTTCGGTCGTGTCTAATTACCATCCTACCAGGAAAGACTCGATTGCCGGCATATTATATTTGAGAATTTATAATTTCTGAATTTTCTCTGGTCTGGTCTGGTAGGAGGCTTCGGTCGTGTCTAGTTACCATCCTACCAGCAAAGACTTGCCGCCAACTATTTAGCGTTCTGGTACGGTGCCATGTAGAAACCAGGTATGGGTGTGCTTTAATATAACTGTATACCTCTAATAGGTTAGCCCGCTATCAATTTAGACTGCATCATCAGATACCACCAGGTGAGTGACCACAGTGAAGGCCTACTGTACTGTACAGTACTGTAGTGGAATAAAAAGAAGTATTTCGAGCTTTCAAAAGCTTTTACCAAATGATTATTAAAAGGCAGCATCTGAAATCTCTGAAATCCAATATCCTGCTCCAAGTCATCGGAAGTTAGGCGCCACCCATCGCGAATGAATAGGATCCACGAATATATTTGGGATTTATCTTTTTTAGCACATTTAGTATATTTTGCGAAAAAATCCCCTCTCGTTAAAAGCTTTGCTGTAGAAACTTGTATTTCTCTATCAATTCTCAAAAAAAAATCGAATAAATAAAAAAAAAATAAACACCGGCTACGATGGCCGCGACTTTATTCCCGTACATTTAGGTTTATTGATTGACGTTTTGTAACAAATTCCATCAAAATCTGTTGAGCAGAAAGACATTAAACCGTAGCAGACAGACACATTTTCGCACTTTTAATAATAAGTATGTATATGAATTCCACCATACTACTGAAACCTATATCTATATTTGGGAGTATTCCAGTTGAATTATATCATCCAAATATAAACGGAGGCTTATATTGCCCGATGCTGCATTCCCGTGAATTAAGATCAATACTCAAATCTCTGGCTAAACTCAGTAGACGTAGAGCTGATGGTTTTTCCTGTGGATAGATCTATGCCTTGAACTCTAATATGCCTTGAACGTGAATTATAGGATCGATAATTCCAAGGTACCAGTTGTATCAGATCTAGTCGGTAGGGGGTTTTTATTTATTCTAAAAAGTTTCAATCGTGTCTTGAATACTGTTCTCAAAAAGTACTATAAATAATGTTAATGAACATTCTAACATTGTTTATTGCTTACTCCAAACGACACTATAAAATGCTATGATTAATGTCTTACTTTAGGACAACATCGACTTGTTTTTTTTGCCTCGATCAAATCAGAAATAAAAGTACAGCTTTTCTTACTTTAGGACAAAATCGACTTGTTATTTTTGCCTAAATCAAATCAGAAATAAAAGTGCAGCTTTCAGCTTGTCTATTCTCAAGCACCTCCCCAAAGTGTTCCGCTAGCTATCGTTCCATAAATAGAGCTGAACGGATTGAGTAAATCCTACGCTTAGACGAAACTCCTCTCAGCTGATTCGCATCCGCTCAGACAGCTTCCACGCTCCTGTTCCAGCTTCCAGAGCTGCTAATGTTCTCACGCTTATCCTGAAAGCCTTCGAATAAAGCTGGTTTAGATTTTTTTACAACAACAACTTTACAACTGCCTCGTTGGTCTAGTGGTTGGCATGTTCGACTGCGGGTTCGACTGGAATCCGGGACCTCGTCGGGTCCCGGGTTCGAGTCCCGGGTCGGGCCATAACAAGAATAGAGTTTTTCTGACTAGAACTTCTCAATACTAGCCTGGAGTTTGGAAGCAGCTGGCGGTGTTTCACCCCGTGCCTCGGAGAGCACGTTAAGCCGTCGGTCCCGGTTATTATCACTAACATGGTAATGATCGTTATAGCCCGCCAGCCCGCATTGGAGCAGCGTGGTGGGTCTAAGCTCTAATTCCCTCTCTCTCATGAGAGTGGAGGCCTGTGCCCAGCAGTGGGACGTTAATGGGCTGTAGTGGTAGTGGTGGTAGATTTCTTTACAGAGATAAGAGCGAAAAATATCAAGACAAATGCCCATTAAAAATTCATACCTCCCCTGTCAAGTGATTAAGTTAACTCCAAAGGTTTAGTTGAGATAACATTTTTGTACCCACTTCCTTCCTGCTCCAAAATCGTCTTTCTTTCCTTCGTGCTTCAGAGAGCTCGATACGCCCATTACATAATAGGGTTTCTTTATTTATTTATTCTCCTTCTTGCATTATCTTTACAGAGATTCTTTAAAGCGATAATCAAGTTACCTGATTAATATTCTACCATAACTATGAACAAATAAAAATAATTCAAATTAATTTCAAATTCCTAAAAACCCTAAATCCTATGAAAAGTATAAAAAACAAATTTCAAAAACAAAAATATTGTAGGGGCACGCAATACCTACATGATGACGTAAACATGACGCGACCACGTTAGCCAATCATCACCTACATGATGACGTAAACATGACGCGGCTACGTTAGCCAATCACGTGCCGCCGCCTGAATCACGCTAACGAAGTTCTTTCGGAATCGTACTATGGAAATATCAACCTACAACAGTTGGCCCAGCTGGGATCCCCGAGCATGACACCGGCTCGGAGGAAGATCTTCCTATTGCATCGGTCGAGCATACCACACGCTCCCGACAATATCATACTCAGGTATAACTGATCGTCCAGATTGCTCTTTGTAAATTCACTCAGAAAATAGAGATATATTTTCGGCTATAAGAGTGCGCGTTAGCGGCGAGTTTATATTAGTAAAGCTGTGAATTGTACCAAGCATAAGCATGATGGTTATTGGCACTAAGAGCGAAAAAACTGCGTTACTCACTTTTAAGTCCGAAAAATACTAGCTACGTCGTAATGTATGAGACACGGCACACTGGACATAAAAGCTGTGCGCCTTGTCTCATACAGTTCTATACAAACGCATTGGCACGTGTATGCTTCGACCTGTATATGGAACCGAACATACTAGCACGACAAGACAAATATTGTACCCCTTCAACGTAAAAGTTTGCACAGACGCATAGTCCGGGCCCTAGTTTTTGACCGAGCGAAGCGAAGGTCTCTGACTCTACTTGAGTGAATTTGCACTTGTCCGTCCAAGGGTTGCCAAAAAAAATTTGTCCGTCTTTCAGAGCCTTATAACTTCTGAATTACTGAACGTAATTACTTCAAATTTAAATATGATATGTAAACCGATGGCCTCCAGCCGAATATGGCTTAAAAAGTTGTAAAAATCTTTATTTCATGGGGGCTCTCATAGAAGCGAATGCGAATTAAAATATTTTTTATAGCGTTTCATAGGGTTGCGGTATATTATTTTAAAGATAATTAGGAATAGAGTTCAAAAATATATTTTTTTTAAATTTTCCCCTAAAATTGACGAAATGGGGGGCTTTCAAAGTTGAGATTTTCTAACGTCCAATGTTGACCTCAGAACTGTCCATTTTCTGAAACGCTGAGCCTGAAACTTGATCAATTATTTGAATTATACCCTGTACTTGAACAACAAATACTAAAATAATTTAAATATTATAAGGAAACGAAATTATTTAATTTTTAATGAGCTTCAGTATTTTTAACTGAACTTCACGAGGATGTCAATAGATGGCGCTCTGTAAAAGTTTATTCGTTTCTCCATTATCTCTTTAGCTTACTACTAACTTTAGTTAACTATTACAATATATAGTTAAAACTATCTTATGGATACCGCGAGGTCTCAGTTCGGGGCGAACCACTAGTTATTTTAAGTCTGATAAAATCCCGTACTCTTAATCGTAAAACTTGACAACATATTGCCAATCAATATTATTGAGTTGATTGCCGTCCTAACTTACAAAGTTAGCGAGAAATATGTAGTTTGTTATAAACGGGCCATGAATATTGGGACCGCCCCGGGGTCACGTGACGAGAGATTGCACACCGCGACTTGCATACTGATCATATTTGCATGTCAGAGAAAAAGTGCACAAGACGCTGAATCCCAATACCCGTTGGGAAAATTCGGTATTTTTGAGCTAAAATCGATCGGACAGCCACCGCACGGCAAATGAAATTGCTGCAAATATTGCATGTAACCAGAAATATGAATAGATATTTGAACTCATTTGTTGTAGTTATCGTCTTATTCAAAAACATGCCTCCAATGTGTTTGCAACCACAAGTATAAGGTGTATATTGTATAGCAAAGTACACAAATTGTATCGACGTTGTCTTTGGTCGTTCGGTCACCGGCTAAGGACA
Organism: Erebia palarica; assembly: GCA_964035005.1. Classification (NCBI taxonomy): domain Eukaryota; kingdom Metazoa; phylum Arthropoda; class Insecta; order Lepidoptera; family Nymphalidae; genus Erebia; species Erebia palarica. The sequence continues at coordinate 38,966,529 of OZ035985.1, forward strand.
TATTATTTGTTAGCCCATAAGTGCATAAATGACGCGAGTGTTCAGTGGAAGGTTTTGGTTACTTTTCTAGTTTATTTATCGCTTGCTTTAACGATTTAAAGAAAATTTCTCGACTGAGATTTCTTCATAATATTCATAAAGGCCAATCCAATTGAAGGAAGACTGCCAATTTGCTTTTGGCTAACATGCTATAGCCTAAAATCTTATTACATGAGGAGACTCATGCTTAGTAGTTCAGTACCTATATAAACATTAATAATGTCTGGGCAATACGGAGTAAAACTTAGTTTAAATATATTAAAGGCAACTGAATCACTGACTGACTGATCTATCAACGTATTGCTCATACCACCGGACAGATCGGGCTGAAATTTGGCATACAGCAGTGCGATTGCGTAACTTCTGCATCAATCATTGTTACAGTATCAATTGTTATGATTGGCTGAATGTACGGAATTCTTGCTGCGTCAATGGATTTTGTCCAATAGTGGAAGAGCGTTAACCAATCAGAGGTGATTGCGATCGTTACACTGTAGCTGTCATTTTTAGCCGGCCGCCCTGCAGGTTTCATTGCAATCACGTTGGTATTCACTACGAAAGGATTTTAATTACTTTTCAGGAGGTTTAACGTGAGCGAAGCTGCGGGCAAAAGCTAGTTCATAATAAACATGTAGCAAAACAGTGCCACGTGTGGACCATAAATAAAGAGAAGCGCACATTCATTACGAATATCAAGGATGTCCTGCTGCAGGGAGGCGTGCGAATGTTTCGCAAGCCGTAAATAAGTCGCAAGTGACCCGCTATAAGTCATATTCGTGGGGCATGTGGCTTTTACTCGGAAACTATGCGATTCAAAAGCACTTTTAAAATCGCTATAAACAAACAACTTTGACATATTTTTTTCTCATGTCCAACTAGCGGATGGCCGCGACTTCGTCCGCGTGAAATAAGTTTTTAAATTCCCACTTGAAATTCCTAATTTTTCGGGTTAATATATAGCCTGTGTCGCTCACAAATAATGTGGCTTTCTATTGGTACCAGAATTTCATAATCGGTTCAATATTTTTCAATTTAGAGCTCTACAACTTCACAAACTCACAAACTTTACCTCTTTATAATATTAATCCCCTGACTACGTGTTTTATAAACACTGGCTAAGGGTACACCAGACCCATAACATAAAATGATTTTTCATTTTAAACTTTATTTTAATTTATGTAAGCATAATTTATACATTTTATTATATTTAGTTATTGTTTTTTTTTAATGTAAACGTGTTTTTATATGGGTCCCCCGACCTGCAATAAAATGATTTTATTTTATTATTATTTATTAAGTATAGATTATATACACACTAGGTAATCCTGTAACGTGTGTACCTATTTCACATTAAACGTGATAGATTTACAGTAAATAATTTTCGCTCGGTAGTCTTAAGTATTAAAATGAAGAGTGCTTGTTTTTTTTTTGTTGCATTTTTTTTCATTTTCCAACTAACATATGCCCTTATTTTAGACGCAAGTAAATAACTTAGCATGTAACAGTGGAGGAAAACATTGTGAGGAAATCCACATAGCTGAGAGTTGTCAATAATGTGCTTAAAGGTGTTCGAAGCAAGGAAGAAAATATTGTGAGGAAATCCACATAGCAAAGGTGTTGTGAAAGTGGACTGTGGCCTAAATTGATCTAATTTTGAGAGGAAATCCGTGCAATCCGTCCGTCAATAGTGGGCCGGTGAGAAGTTTTTGATGATGATTCAAAACTAAAGTAGAAACCATTATTTGAATTTAATCAAAACGCTAAACATAATCACGTAAAACTTTTGTCAGGAGCCCTTAACTGGTACTTATAAGCATTTTTTTGTAAAACTAAGTGTTGTCACGTCTCCAAAGGGATCGGATTCAGGCAATTCTCGACTCAGGAGCTGAAACAAATTGACAAAGGGCTTGCGTTGTATTGCGTCTGAGCGCTAGGGCGGGCGGCGCCCTGAATATGGATGAGATGAAAAGACATTCGTGAAAATATAACGCGACGTAGATTACAACATGACTGTTATCGTGAAGGGATTACGTAGAGAAAAACTGCTGCTGTAAACGCGGCCGAGGTGAATTTCGTTTTGTTCTGTCGCCTAAGTCGTAGTAGTCTTTAGTATTTTTGGTTACCAAACAAGATACAACTCATTAAACAAATAAAGCCTTTTTTAGAAATAATTTAGCTGGTAATTTTTTATTGTCATGGTTTTAATTATATTTCTACTGTAATTTTATTTGTGAACATTTAGTTGAGGAAACATTTTTTTTTTTGTAAAGATTTAGTTAAGTATTTACCTATGCATGTCTTTGTTATGTTTAAGTTGTAATTGTAGTTGTAGGTAATTTTGTAGCCAGGGAAGATGAATTGGGCGACTGTAAAGTCTTCCCTGGCATGTTTTTATAAATAATAAAGAATACAGAATAATAATAAAGATTTTTTTTAACCACTACAAGTTAGCCCTTGACTGCTATCTCACCTAATGGTAAGTGATTATGCAGTCTAAGATGGTAGCGGGCTAAGCTGTTAGGGGCATGGCAGATAAATTAAACCCATGCCCCTATTCGGTTTCTACACGGCATCGTACCGGAACGCTAAATCGCTTGGCGGCACGTCTTTGCCGGTGGATGGTAACTAGCCACGGCCGAAGCCTCCCACCAGACCAGGCCAGGGAAAATTCAGAAATTTTAAATTCCCAAAATGACCCTGCCGAACCCGGGACCCGGGACCCGGGACCTCCGCACGTTAAGACAGCAACGCTCAACACTGCGCCACGGAGGTCGTCAAATTTTTACGAAGATTTCAACGAATTGCATTTCAACTATCACTATCCAATAGTTGAAATGGTTCGCGGACAAATTCAGAAATTACTAATTCCCAAATAGATTGCTCTGCCAGGGATCGAACCCAGAGCCTCCCTTATAGACCACAACGCTCACTACTGCGTCAGGGAGGTCTTCAAATCACACATACACGCTAAACCCAAAGTGACACAGAGCCCTTGGACGTGATGGCGGATCAAATTGAGTGGCAAACGAGGCTTACCCGCTGATTTATGGCGGGCGGCCATTTTGTTTGACGCACCACACGCGGCGTCCGATTCGCGTATTGTTTTGAGTGATGACGGTTTTGTGCCGAACGTGGATTTGTTTTCTATGAAAAAGTTGAGTTTCAATTTACCTATTTTAGCAAACTGACCTGCCCCAGCTTCATTCGGTTAAGGGATTTTCTACTAAAAAATCTTTTTATAACATTTTTAATGAAATTCACACACCAATATGTGTAGAGATTGGACGCCGTAGGCGAGATTTGATCGCGAAAACATTATTAATTGAGAAAATAAATAAAATCAAAATGACACTAGAACATAATCTAACGTACTGGTTCTTTCAGATTCAGCGCCGTCATAGAGACAACAACAGGCCCACCCGCGCAGCAAGCATTGTATTGCTACGATATTATGAATTCAATGTTTATTTGCGGTACCAAGAGTGACAAAGTCGCACCTGTCGCTACAATAACAATGGAATATTATAGTATTTGCAGAATATTACAATATTCCGCGAATAATATAATATTGACGCAGCGCTTTGATCGTTGAAGGCTTCGATTCGTTATTTGCCGCCGAAAATAACGGCCTGCGATCGACAGCTGGATTCCGATAATTGACAACTCTCTACCGACTTGTCTTTTTAACGGAAAAAGTAAACGAAAAAGTGATTTACCTGTATATCCCACAATTCAAACTTGATTCTAAAAAAACCTGTAGTAAGTTTAAAATTATTAAAAATATTTTTATAATGATTTAACTAAAAATTTATGCTTTTCGCAATTTTTCCTTTATCTGTGCGATAAGACGTTGCTTCGTACCAAATTTCAAGATTCTGAGTTCACGGGAAGTACCCTGTAGGTTTTGATTCCCTTGCGAGTGTCGAAAATTTGCAGCATAAACGGCTGTATATTTTGATTGCGTTGGCTTGAAGAAGTTTGATTTTTTCACAGCTCCAAGGGACAGTTAGGCCTGAGTATTTGATATAAATTTCAGCTTGATACTTCCATGCGTTCCTGAGAAAAAGGGTTTTGACAGACTGACGGACTTACAAAAAAGTGATCCTATAAGGCTTCCGTTTTTTCATTTTGAGGTGCGGAACCCTAAAAATTAAAATTTTCACTGTTGTTTTTCTTGGTTTAGCAGTTCAAAAGCAAAACTCAAGTAAAAAATCTATTGTGGTTTATTTTTATTTCCAGTTGATTGCGTAATAATATGATGTTGTTACAATAAATATGTTTGAGGAGAGTGAAATCTTATAATTTAATCAAACATTCTAGTGATATTCATCATCATCAACTAACTCCGACAAATTAAACATGTGAGTTCATAACCGATGTTTAAATGAAGAGTTATATCGTTCTAGACTCACCATACCATGAATGGTATGTCAAAGTCAAAGTCAAATAATGTTCATTCAATTTAGGTAGGTATACAACACTTATTTACGTCTATTTATTTATAAAATATAATGGAGATAATCAGTAACGGTATCTTAAAACGAAAGCTACGCGGATTCCAAACGCGCCCTGGTCTGAGAAGAGCCCACAACAAACTCAGCCTACTATACAAACAACTAATACAAACTATGGGTGGTTGATACAGTGAGACCGAATCGAAAAACGGTACGTCCGTACCGGTGATGGGATATTTGAAAATATGTATTTCCATATCTTCATATTAAGCTGTATAATGTATGTTCATGTTACGCCAGTAAGTCTGTTTATCACTTTATCTAATAAGTTCGAACTCAAGGGACATCATACAAATTTTTTTGTTGGTTTGTCCTTCAATAACGCCGCATCGACGGGATTTTTGGCATGGTATAGTTGAGGATGTTTGTTCCTCAATCACGCCCCAACAGCTGAACGGATATGGCTGAAATATGGCACAGAGATGGACTATAGCCTGGAATAGCACATAGGCTACTTTTTAACCCGGAAAATGAAGGAGTTCCCGCAGGAATCAAAAAAACTTAAACCACGCGGACGAAGTTCAGTTAGTTGAGGACCTGGAGAGTGACATAGGCTACTTTTTATCCCGAAAAATTAAGGAGTTCCCGCGGGAATCAAAGCTTAAACCACGCGGACGAAGTTTGCGGGCATCAGCTAGTATATTACAGGCAGAAGCTATTTTTTAATAAAAAAAGGCCAACAAATAAACAAAACTGGTGTATCAGTAACACGTAGAGCCGTCGAGTCTAAAAACAATTGGTGGCCCATACGCGCGTCACGTAAAGGTGTTTTGTCACGCTCGTCCAAAAAACCTGCGCATTAAAATGTATAAGGCGGTGCGGATGCGTGCTACAGTTTATTGCGGAGGAGCATGATATGGTTGATAACGCTTATGTTTATGGTAATGCCGTGTAATACTGCTGTATTAGCGGGGGAACGTAATCATTGGGAAACTCTAACTGGTCGGGGTAGTTTTTATACGACTGCCTGAAAAAATTAGTATATTGTTTTCAGGATTCATGTATGTATGTATGTGAGTTTGTATATTCCACCATAACTTCTATACGTCTGAACCGATTTTGATAAATGAGGTATCGTTAGAATCCCTAGCTTATTTCGGGTGACATAGGCTAGTAAAATTTTAAAAAAATTTGATGGGGTGACCATGGTCTAGCATTTAAGACCAAAATTGCAAAAAAAAATTCAAAAATAAGATTAACTATATAATCATCATCTAGAAAATGATGAGTAGATTCCAAAAAAATATAACACTATCGTTCAATATTTCGTGATTCACAAAAAAATATTTAATAAAAAATGTGAATAAGATTCCAAAGGCTATATATGCATATCGCTTCTTATGGAGGTAAACTCCAAAAATAATGTGGCAGGGCAGTCGCATTTTTTAATTCGTTAAATTAATTGTTTTATGCCTGTGTTAGACACAAGGCGAAACGAACGCAACGCGATGTGTTATATTTATACTTAATACTCAATACTCAATATCATTTATTCAATATAGGTACACTGTAGGTACACTTATTGACGTTAAAAATTACTTACTTAAAAAACATGATGGTGATAATTGGTTACGGTATCTTAAAACTAAAGCTACGAGGGTTCCAAACGCGCCCTGGTCTTAGAAGAGCCCACAACAAACTCAACCAGGTTTTTTTTCCTTTTTATTATCACCATCTCACAAATCATCTTAACTAAGGAACTATCAGAGCCATAGAGCAAATCATTGCCAAGCTTCCTTGTTGTTTAAGTAGTCCTATATATGGTAATAAGATTTTTCAATGAGTTTACGTTTTACATTAACTTTGAACTTATTCAGAGACATCTTTAACATGTCTTCTGGGAGCTTATTGTAGAAGAGGACACTGTTTCCAACAAATGAATTGCTAGTTTTACTGAGCCTAGAAGCAGGCATTACAAGTTTATTTTTATTTCTAGTATTGACATTATGACAATCACTTTTCTTCTTGAATTTTCTAATGAACGGCATCGTTTGAGTCTTGTCACATCAAAATTAGCTTCGCTTTCGATTTTTTTATGTTCAGTTCGCTTTATATTTCACAAGGGTTTTAGGAAATATAGCAAATTTGAAATTAGGTAGGCATTCTCATTATTATTTAAAATTGCTAGCTTATTTTTTATTGTTTGATTCAATTCAATTCAATTCAATTTATTTAAAATATGTAGGACATATGTATCTCTTATGTTACGTCATGTTTTGACTCTACCACCGGTTCGGAAAGAAAATTCTGCTGAGAAGAGCCGGCAAGAAACTCAGCAGTTGTACTCACAATAACCTCCATCAGCTAAACTAAGGTTGCACCTGTATTTCAGCTTCAGTTTCGAATATTCTTGTAGAACTTTCATCATACAATACAAGAAAAGTCCTGACTCACCAACACCCAGCCCATAACCCTTGGGTTTAGAAAGCTGGAATTTTGCACAGGGGTTCCCTTTTTAAAGTAGACAACGGAAACTTTAGGGTTATTTTTTTAAACCCCCCCGGAAATTAGTCTACACCCAACAGGAGAACATTACCCGAGGAGAATATTACTACTATAATTGTTTTGTTTAGGTATTTCACTTTATTCACACCAGCTATTCTGTGATCTCATTTATGTATTTCAAAAAAAAGTTGCGCTGTGTAAGTAATCAAAACAAAACGTGAAAAGCCTTTTAACAAAACAAAACAGTGTCAGTCAAACGTCACAGTTTGGCTGGAAGTTGAAACAATTTTCATCGTGGAAATAAATATATTTGAATGCGAAGAACCAACCATTCTTTCGTTTGAATTCCGTGCCATGCTTAAAATAACCATTACCTAATGTAAAATAGTGTACGGCTTTTATTTAAGTGATTGACAACAGTTTTATTTACCCGTTGTCCTTCGTAAGCGGCAAACGCAGCAACGCGACCCGATGCGACGCGACAGTATCAAACAGTAGCCGACCCTTCACGTGGCATACTTTCTCAAGTAGATACGTCTGCTATTTTCTATGGCGTCGCATCGCGTCGCATCGTATGGTTTCGCCTCCGTCGCTCACCTAGGACAACGGGTGATATTGAGTAAAAAAATGCGCATTCCTACAAGCAAATTTCTAGCTATATTATGAAACTTAATGGACGCCCGCGACTTTTTCCGCAAGGATTAACGTTTGTTTACAATTCATGTAGGAGCTCTTTAATTTTCTGGGACGAAAAGTAACCTTTGTCGCTTTGCAGGTTTTTAACTATATCCCTGCAAAAAAAACCACATCGGTCAGTTGCTTTACTGCGGCATGATTAATTAAAGGACAAACCAATAAATTAATTATTCTGGTGTAGTGATGTACCTACTGTAGAGTTTGTGATTTTTATAAAAATAATTAATTGTTTTATTCGGTGGAAATTTTGTGACTGTTGACTATACTCAGCATGGTCAAAGCAAAACATATTTCTCATAGCTGTTGCAAAGATTTTCCGATGAAAAGAGGAAGAAGAGAGCTCTATCGCTCTGATTATGTTGTGAAAACTAAATGAGACGAGACAAACTGGACGCAATACAGAAAAACAAGGAATGTAAAAAGTATGATTACGGAACCCTAATAAAACAGTCCCTGATGGAACCTGAAGAGCCGGTATATTTCATCGCCGTAATCCGCGTCACGATTATACACCCGTTTCTTTTCGTGCCTCTTGCCTTTGTATTTTCTGCGCCATTTTGGAAACACGGCCGTATTGTATGATTTATAATGCCGACCGTTTGCCTGTCCTACTCGTAGCAGGTTAGCACTTGACCATACCGACTTTGATATCATAAATTCAAATGTATTTTTTTAATTGCAAAATAGGCATCTTTGACGAAAATCATGCTTAATGCAAAGCAGTAATGAGGTCTAGATTGGAACGCCTGCCTGTCCACTCTTGTCTTGAAGGTAAGTACTTAAGTAGCAGTCTCACTTGACTGTGATAGGTCGTCAATCGTCGCTCGGAATCCTGCCATTCAGTATAAACCGTTACTCTAGTCTGATACTTGTAAAGTCTACTGTAATTAGCCTAAGTTCATTATAATTACACCGGAACGCTCCCACGGATAACGCGATAGCAAGTGACAGTCGTGACTACACGGTAACGTAGATAACGAGGATCAGCTATAGTACGTATGTGTCACCATACATTAGCTCTGCATTCAACTATAGGTACTGTTTGATACTGTCGCGTTGCCGCATAGGCCGCTCACCTGGGACCACGGCTTAGCGACAAAAGCGACGCGATTCGATACGACGCGACGACAGAAATGGAAAACTTGTCTACGCAACAAATAATTACTGTAATCTTAGTTCTTTTAAATGTTTATAAAGGTGTTTTTAGCCTGTAAAACGTTATAGCCTTACGTAAAACTGTATTCTTAGATTATAAGAATGCATATTTGTACTTTTTTATGCCTTAAAATAAATAAATAATAATAATATAATAATAAAATGTCTACGTACAACATAGGCCACGTAACGCGTCAGCTACCGTCTGATACTGTGGCGTTGTAAGCGATCAGGCGAGCAAAAACTTGCAGGCAACCAAGCATATCAGTGCACCAGAAAGTTTAACAAGTGAACTTAATTTAACGAATTAAAAAATACGACTGCCCTGACATATTATTTTTGGAGATAACCTTCCTAAGAAGCGATTTGCATAATATATAGCCTTTGGAATCTTATTCACATTTTTATTAAATGATATTTTTTTGTGAATCACTGGATATTGAACTATAGTGTTATATATTTTTTGTGAATCTACTCATCATTTTCTAGATGATGATTATATAATTGATCTTACTTTCGATTTTTGTTTTCAACTTTGTTCTTTAATGCGAGATCATGGTCACCCCATCATTTTTTTTAAAAATGTTATATGCTAGTCTATGTCACCCGGAATAAGCTAGGGATTCTAACGATACCTCATTTATCAAAATCCGTTCAGGCGTATAGAAGTTATGGTGGAATATACAAACTCACATCACATGAACCCTGAAAACAATATACTCCTTTTTTCAGGCAGTCGTATAATAAAAATATTGTATGCCTCTTGGCTCTTGCCTTTTAAATGTTCCACGCCATTGTGGAGCCGTGGCCGAGCTGTATGATTTACGAGGGGTCGCAGGTCGCGGGTTCGTTACCCGCGTTTGTTTCAACGTAACATTTTACCTGATAAACCATCTGTGCAGCGCTTCCGTGAAAGAATTCGGACGATGGCGTGTTTTTTCCGGGCCCTCGTCTCCTTTGTCTTATGACATTCGGCTCTGGCCCGTTTAGATTTATCGTATGAATAATTTAGATTTATCAAACGAAATTATTGTTCGCTAAAGTTATTCATTGAATAACTAGATCTACTCTGTTGATTTGTTATCATAATCGGTTTAATCTATGCTATGATATCCAGTTTACGGAACTCGGAAAATATTTATGTTAAATGTTCTTTGTTGATTAAACTAGGCTCTGTGATGGTAGGTACGATAATCTCGCTTTGAACCATCCAATCAGTAGCATACACAAACAACATTTTAATCGATTGCAAATTATGAAATTTAAATTCATTTATTTTCTTTTGGTGCTCAGGTATTTTAAGTTTCAAAAGCTTAAACCTCTCGTATCTCTTGAATGTATATTTTCTTTCATCATTAAACGTCCGATAATTAATCAACGCAAGTAGCGACTCAAATAGGTACCTACCTTTTGTAGGGGCACTCAGGGTAGAATTTTCGAGAACTGAGTGGCCTAGCTTTGACAACGCATACCTATCAGTCGATTGCGATTGTTAAGCAACGTTGACCCAAGTCGGTAACTGGATGGGTGACCGAATTTGGAATTCAAATTTGGCCTTTTCGTTTCCCCGTGTCTCGAAGAGCACGTAAAGCAGTCAGTCCGGGTTATTATCACTAAAATCTGATATATTTTTTTACAAAAACCTGAGTTTAAATACTCATAAGTCGAGTCGTTTGCATTATTATACCAAGAAAACTCCTACCATTATGTGATAAATGGAAAGGGATCACGACCCTCAGTAATGAGGAATACAATGCAGAGAGAGAAAGAGCCTCGTTTATTTAAGTCTCGGCTCGCGCCTCGTCCTTCCAATACCTATTACTCAGCCGTGAGCTGCTTTATTTCCGGCCTCGGCTTTAATGATAAATGATAAATGACTGATTGGACGGACTGGACAGGACAAGCGTTCGTCAAAATGTCTCCGTCAGAGAAAAAACACGTTTTGACCATTCGCTCTATTATGTGCAGCTCCACATAAAAGGGAATAACTCGGTTGCCCTGTCCGGTTTCGCGCTAATGATACGGGAAGCTATTCATACGTCCGGGGGTAATAAGTGGGCAAATAACATTACGTTTCGAGCCTACCTGCAGCTACGAACACACAAGTCACACAAGTCACAAGCGCAAGCGGCAAATGCCATTAAAGCTTATTCTAATACTAAGGCCCACTTGTACAAGCACTCTTAAATTGATTTAGTTAAGTATTTTAATGCTGTAACTAACAGTTTAAGCTCGCTTGCACAAGGTCATGTAAACTGATGGTCAAATGCATATTGTAATTGCCAAAAAGGGACAGCGTATTTAACTAAATAAATGTATGAGTCCTGGTGTAAGTGGTCCTAAATGTCCTTGTGCAAGCGACCCTAACAGTTACAGTTAAATAGCTCCTGCTTATTTTGTCCGCAAATAATAATTACTTAAGTCAGCGACAATCCAGAAGTAGGTATTATTGAGACACTTTTAATATATTTGTACTCTCATTTGGAACTTGCACGAGCGAATGGTCACAACGTGTAGCGGTTCCACGAGAGATTTAATGTAATAAGATACAAGTTAGCTAAATATTCAAACGAATATTAGACAATATTCATTTGATCTGGCGACGATTGCTATCGTTAAGCTCTAAACCAAATTGCGATCTAAACACATTAGTAACAGTATTCAATAATCGCTGAGTCTGAATTATGAGATGAGAGACTGAATTACAGTCCTAACACTCGTATTTATACTAAGTATTTTCAATATGGCGTCGGTATTCGCAGATTAAATCGAATGACATGAAACGAGTCAAGTTGGCTGATATTATACTTCTTGTTTCATAAGATATAATGACAAACAGTAATAATGCTAACACTTAAGTCTTACATAAAATGTAAGAGTCGTCCACTCCTAATAAACTTTTAATTTTTTACTTTTTATTTCTAAAATATATCCAAAATCCATTAGAATGTAGTTGCGGAAGTAATTATTATTTAATATGTGGACGCGGATTTAAGCAATGAATACCAAATATATTACCAAATAAATTTAAATATACCTAGTACCTACTAACGAAACTATAAATAATAGTTTTATAATTAACCATGGACTTAGCAGTGGGTATCTACATTAATGTTTACTTGATACAAAACGGTTTTCTTCAAACTTTATTAATTTTCACGTTTTTAGATGGAATAAAGTAACATAAAAATGTTATTAAATTACTTCTCAAAACCGTTTTCAACTTATTTGCATAATTTTTCCAAGATATAAGTAAAGTCTTGGATTGTTTGTAGATTTCGCTACTGATAAAAGAAATAGCATCGTTCTGCCTTGTCGGTATGATAGATAAGGTATATGCAATAAATAAATCAACATATTTTCTTCTTTCTTATCAGAAATTACATTTCAGTTCTGATCTTAGTTTTTTTTTGATAAAATATCTATTGTTCGCACCCGAGTTGAATGCAGAGCTTAGGAATGTGCTAGTGCTGTTATCAATAAATTAGACAGTCTTATCGATAAATTACAAAAACAATACAAACAAGTTTACAACATAAAGTTTCTTAAATCAGTTATTTTTAAAAATTGACACGGTAAGTAACTTTATTATTAAGCAACAAACAAGCAACTAGCGTTCGATCAAAGAGTATGTGTGTGTCAGCATTTCCTAGGAAATGTCGACATAAACGGTTTCGATACGTTAGAGCTTGAAATTCGTCAATGAGATGATTTAAGAACTTTATCTAGGAATAATATTTAGTAAACATTAATGGTCCTTCCACTGTTAAATCGCGAAATCAAATAGCTGAATTGATCATTTCATGAAATAATCAAGTATATCATTGAATGGTCATAGTTTCATCAAGAATGATCACCTAATTAATTGATTATATTATGATCAAACGTCTAATGTTGGGTGTCCATAAAAATGTAGAGGTTAAAAGGATGGGCTACACCAGAAGACTCACTTCGTCGCCCCTTCATTCAGCTTCACCTCACTTCATTCAGGACCTCCTTCGCAGGCTTCTGGGTTCACACTTTACAAAAACACTCTAGGGGTAGGGCAAACAAGACTAAGTGGAGTCAGGTTATGCTGATTTGGTTTTAGAACAGTCCACCATAACCACCACTAACACCACCACCATCAACTCAACCTATTTTCTCAACTCTAACGAATGCTTGGCCGTTTGACAAAAATTCCTGTACTCCGTATTATCTGTATCCGTTTACTCCGTATTATCTAAGAAATGTCAACTTATATAACCTAGACAGTATGAGCAAGAAAACAATTATTCCAACTCTAACGGATTTGATACGTTAACGTTGACATCACAGCGTTAATGTGAACATAAACGGTTTTAACAACTTTAACATATAAATCACTCAGTTTAAGTATGTAGATCGTACGATAGATGTCAAAAACAGCACTTGACATCACTATCCACGGGGGTGAGGGCGGAAGGGGGAGGGAGAGGCTCCCGTCCGTCACCTCAGGCCCCGACTGCATTTAACTCGGGTACGCACTATAGTTTGTTTCCATTAACTAGATATATAAAAAAAAGTCGTGTTAGTTACACTATTTATAACTCAAGAGCAGCTGAACCGATTTGGCTGAAAATTGGTGAGGAGGTAGCTTAGAACCAGGAGCCGGACATAGGATAGGACTTTCTATGCCGGAAAATTAAAGAGTTCTCGCGGGAACTAAAAAACCTCAATCCACGCGGAAGAAATCGCGGGCATCATCCATCAGTGTGAGTGGATCCATGGCTGGTTTATATTCATAATTGGACCCGGTAGGTGGCGCTGCAATCGGGTTCAAGGTTCAGGGCAGGACAACGTCTGCCGGGGCCACTAGTTATTAATATTTCCTGTCAGAACCAAATGATTTGAATTACAAATACATAGAAATATGACAGACCAAAACTGCGCAAGCTATTGTACGATTGAAAAATTGCAGTATTATGTTTGTTGGTTTAAAGGCCAGCGCACAAAACAAGAGGAATTCAGTTAAAAAGTACACAGGTCATTTTACGTAAGTAAATATTTCACTGACATTAGCAGGCGCTTTATAATTGTGGTAATAATTGAGAATATGCAAAGTTGGTGTCTATTTGGCAGAGATAAATTGATTTTGTCAGTCAAGCCTTTGTTTCGGAATCTGTACACTGTACAGTATACCATAATATACCCCATACTTAAAGCAATACCTTCGTCGTCGTCGTCGTCGTCGTTTCAACCAATAGACATTCACTGCTGAACGAAGATCTCCTGCATGGATTTCCACACAATCCGTTCTTTTGCCGCTTACTTCCAGTTGCTTGCTTCAATCAACTGCTGGAAGCCCAGCAATTGATCGTCTTAGATTGCGTTTCATGGTTGTGACTGATAGGGGTTAGGACCCTTATCGGTTCTACGAACTAAGTGTCATGCCTTTTGCCAATTCAGCTTAGTGACACTTAGAGCTATGGCAGTTATTCTAATTCTCCTAAGGATGTCTTTATATATGATTTGATACATACGTAGTAGGTACCTTATACCTAAGCTTAAATACTTTCCATTGCCACTTCACAATCTTTTTACGTGAGATAAAGTAAACCTCCACTCCAAAATTTTGTCTGGCCGCTTAGTGTTTATGACTTATAAAAACCTCAGCTGCTGAATTATGTACGAAACGGCTCTCATTCGATCGATCCCCGATCTCCATCACTATTGCGGGTGAAACGATCCAGCGTCAGAACTACTATTAGCGTTACAGGCGATAATAGAAAACCTTTTATACTTCATTAAAGTACCATGTTCAAGTCAATCTCTTTTGAATAGCCAAAATATTTTAGTTGAATAATTATTTTAATTTTACTTCTTGCTAATAATATAGGTAGGTAGAGATTATAATCGTTCTTTATTTATTAGGTGGTATATTTTCGTTTTAAGAAAATACTTTGATTGCTACTAGCTCGCAGTATTGAATCTTCTCGTTGCAGGAAAAACAAATAAGCAAAGTCACACTACAAGGACGTAACGACAAACAAAAGTGTAAAAGCCTCCTCCATCCTTTTCTATTTGTGTCTATTGGTAACGGTACACATCAAGTACTTTCCTGCTACATTAGCGATGTCGTCAGCCCATTTTTTTCTTTGTCTGCCCACTTTCCTTTTGCCAGCTGGGTCACGCTATTTTGATATAAGGTACGTCCACCTTCTGTGTTTGTACCTTGTTAAATGTCCTGCCCATTTCCATTTTTGTTCGAGAGCATATAATGAAGAGCGTCTATTAACTTTTCTTTCGAATGTCTATTTTTCTTATTTTCTGAATTTTTTTCAGTATACTTCTTTCCATAGCGTGTTGGCAGGACAAGATTTAGTTCTTGACTCTCTCTAAATAAATATACCCATGTTTGGCTTGCGTAAGTTAAGCTAGGGAGAATGCAGGAATCCATTTTTATCTTTTTCATGTTTAAATTGTAGTTTCCTCTTAAGATTTCTTTTTGCGCCCAGTATTTCTTCCACGTTACGTTTATTATTCTGTCAACTTCATTTTCATTAGTGTTAGCTTCAAAGGATACCAAGTACACATAATTGCAGGGTACACACAATATTACGGATTAAAGCGAAATTAACTTGTTTGTTTTCCTTCTAAATTATAGACTTTCGTAAATTAACCGGTGCTAACTCAACATTTGCTAAGCTATTTCAGGAACATAAATATGTACCTGTTTCTCTAGTCCTTTTATCATGCAATGTCTGTAAAATTTTAAAAACAATCATCTCTAATCTTCTGTCAAAAATTTGCTTTCTTGGAACCGTTAAAAATAAATTATCCTATGATGGCGGTTATGATGTATTCTCTAAAAAAAAATGACACCATTTTTCTTATTTGAAAATCAAACATAAACTATTGTTTTGACTAGTTTTAGTATATATGTGTGTGTATTAAATATCCATCACGTATCTAAGTGTCTCGAAGCGAATCCAATTTGCATTCGACGCGTGCACAGAAACCGCACAAGTCACACGTTGAATTTTCAAATTTCCCACTATAGTAGCAGTTACATAAAATAGTATCGAAGCTATTTACGAAGTTGCACCTGTCAAGAAGTGCACACGCTGCGAAATACAATATTTGCGAGCGACAGGTGAATATCGAGTGCCGTTATATACCAGAATATGTGTCGGAGTATGCCGCAGTGCCGGCATCTACTGCAATAGTGCCCCAGAGCACACGTCATGGTATGAAAGATTGCTCGGTGTATTGCATCTTTATATTTACAATGCACCAGAGATCGGGGCTTCAATATATGCCCTGCTTCGCACGGGTAGCACTAATCATCTTAATAGTCCATACCCAATAATAGCCAGTCGGCACTGGGCAGCACATCAGGTTTAACATTAGCGCTGCGATATATTTTCAACCTGCCTGCCATTTCTATTACGCGTTACATTATTCCTATGATATCTTCTAAGATATTCGTCTGAATTAAATGGTTTAAAAGATGAATTTGATTTATATTAAATACTTGAGATGACAAACTATTTTATTTTGATAAGGATCAATACAATGTCAGTAAAAAAACTTTCGAACGGAAAACTTTGTTTTAGACAAATATTAAAATCATAAAAATGGTTATTGTGAGACAACCTTAAAATATAGATTTACACTATCGCGAACTTTTTTTTAGAAATTTTAACAGACACAATTCCACCATAAATTGTTTTCGTGTAACTTTTATTATTTACGCAGCGCACGCCACGGAAGCTATCAGATTTAACGATTTCTTCCGACTTCATTCACATTATTGCAACTTTCGTACGGATCTCTAATTTTTTTGAAAATAAAAAATAGCCTATGCTACTCGCTGATAAAGTAGCTTTCTACAAGTGAAAGAATTTTTAAAATCGGTTCAGTAGTTTTTAAGTTTATCCATTACAAACAAACAAACAAATCTTTCCTCTTAATAATATTAGTTTAGATACAGACTTGGCATCGAATAATCGTTCGCGTTATGAGGAAACTGCGTAGCTACGAAAATGTATATACTAACTTACAAGCACACACACACACACACACACACACACACACACACACACACACACACACATACACACACACATACATACATACACACACACACACACACACACACACACACACACACACACACACACACACACACACTCACACACACACCTCACCCACACATACTCTCACATACTCTTCCTCAGAGTTCATACAGAATATTACAAGTATTATAATAAAAGATACATAAATAGAAATTGTTTTATTTTATTTTCTCTTTGTACATTTTTGGCTAAATTTGATCCTCCGAAGGGTATGCAGGCTTCTGCAACACAAGTTTTATCTTAGTGCAGAGTCTGCGCATCAATCTGTGTGTATATTTATACAGGCATCTCAACTTTGTTGTGCCCTTAGTCACTAAGCCACATTTGTAAGTTTTTGACGTCCTCCGTGGCGCAGTGTTGAGCGCTGTTGCCTTAACGTGCGAAGGTCCCGGGTTCGATCCAGGGCAGGGTTTAAAAATTTATAATTTCTGAACTTCCCTAGTCTGGCCTGGTGGGAGGTTTCAGCCGTAGCTAGTTACCACCCTACCGGCAAAGACGTGCCGCCAAGCGATTTAGCGTTCCGGTACGATGCCGTGTAGAAACCGAATAGGGGTATGGGTTTTATATAACTGCCATGCCCCTAACAGGTCAAACAACAAACAAAGTGTGTCTGTCTGTCTGCTACGCTTTCACGGCCCAACCGATTTTGATGAAATTTGGTACAGGGATAGGTTGTATCCTGGGGAAGTACATAGGTTACTTTTTATCCCGGAAAATTAAAGAGTTCCCGCGGGAATCAAAAAATCTTAATCCACGCGGACGAAGTCGAATTATCTAGTCAGGTAAGCCCGCTACCATCTCAGACTGCATCATCACTTACCATGTGAGATCGCAGTCAAGGCATAACTTGTAGCGGATTAAGAAAAAAAAAAAAAAAAATTAAAAAAAAAAAAAAAACTTAAAACTGTCCGCCTGTCGCCGACTGTCAGTCTCACGCCCGTGGTCGTTTGTTGCAGCTTCGACGTCCGCGGCAAGCACCTGTCCGAGGCGAGGCACTGGTCTGCACCGGAGGTGTTCGGTCCTCGAGCGCACTTCTCCACCTCGCCCCCGCCCGCCTCGCTGCTGGTGCGCGACGTGAAGCGACGCGACGAGGGCGTGTACCGGTGTCGCGTCGACTTCCGCAACACGCAGACCACCAGCTTCAGATACAACCTCACCGTTGTCGGTGAGTGTCCTACCTACGAGATTTTTTTCCAAATTCAAATGTTTTTTATTCAAACAAATGTACTTTTGAATCGTCAAGTGAATCTAGCACTGGTTCCTACGAGATTTTTTTTTAAATTCAAATGTTTTTTTATACAAATAAACTTTTACAAGTACTTTTGAATCGTCAAGTGAATCTACCACCGGTTCCTACGAGATTTTTTTCCAAATTCAAATGTTTTTATTCAAATAAACTTTTACAAAATTTTGAATCGTCAAGTGAATCTACGACTGGTTTCTACGAGATTTTTTTTTAAATTCAAGTTCATATGTTTTTTTATTCAAATAAACTTTTACAAGTACTTTTGAATCGTCAAGTGAATCTACCACTGGTTCCTACGAGATTTTTTTTCTAATTCAAATTCAAATGTTTTTTTATTCAAATAAACTTTTACATGTACTTTTGAATCGTCAATTGAATCTACCGCTGGTTTCTACGAGATTTTTTTTCAAATTTAAAATCAAATGTTTTTTATTCTAAAAAGCTTTTACAAGTACTTTTGAATCGTCAAGTGACTCTACCACTGGTTCCTACGAGATTTTTATTCAAATTCAAATGTTTTTTTATTCAAATAAACTTTTACAAGTACATTTGAATTGTCAAGTGAACCTAGCACTGGTTCCTACGAGATTTTTATTCAAATTCAAATGTTTTTTTATTCAAATAAACTTTTACAAGTACATTCGAATTGTCAAGTAAATCTAACACTGGTTCCTACAACTTTTTTTTCAAATTTCAAATTCAAATGTTTTTTATTCAAATAAACTTTTACATGTACTTTTGAATCGTCAAGTGAATCTAACACTGGTTCCTACGAGAATGTTTTTCTAATTCAAATTCAAATTCAAATTCAAATGTTTTTTATTCAAATAAACTTTTACAAAAACTTTTGAATCGTCAAGTGAATCTACGACTGGTTTCTACGAGATATTTTTTCAAATTCCAATTCAAATGTTTTTTTATTCAAATAAACTTTTACATGTACTTTTGAATCGTCAACTGAATCTACCACTGGTTTCTACGAGATTTTTTTCCAAATTCAAATTCAAATTCTAGTGTTTTTTATTCAAATAAACTTTTACATTGAATGCCTCGTTGGTCTAGTGGTTGGCATGGCCAGCTCCAGCTCCAGCTCCCCGCACTCAGTGCGCAGGACTCGTGATTGTAACAAGCGATAGAGAGGCACGATCGGTCCAAGCGTTGACTTGTGACACATTTATCTCTCTTCTCGCGTGACGTCAGAGCTACCAGTGTGAATAGTTCTGCTACTGGGACGCCGCCACGCGAGCTTCGAGAGAACTTTTAGTTATCGCGTAAAACTATCATCCGTAAAGCGACTTTACAGACAACCGTATTCTTTTTTATCTGCTACAAGTTAGCCCTTGACTGCGATCCCATCTTATTGTAAGTTATTATGTATTCTAAAATGGTAGCGAACTAACCTGTGAAGGAAATGACAGTTATATTGAACCCCTAATCGGTTTCTACACGGCATCGTACTGCAACGCTAAATCGAGACAGACGGAGTGGAAAGACCAGAGAAAATTCAAAAGTTATAAAGTTATAAATCGACCCTGCCGGAAATCGAACTCGGGTCCTCCCACGTTAAGACAACAGTGCTCAACACTGCGCCAGGGAGTTGTTGTTTTAAAAAAATTACATCGATTATCTAGCGTAAGACATACGTGTATTATATTTCGTAGTCGTATAAGCGTAATTCCAGGTAGGAATTGATTTAAAACTTTTAATATTTTTGTACTCCCATTGAAACTTACACGATTAATTAAATAGTTATACAACGTGTAGAGGCTTTACGAGACTAGTTTATTATAATCGCACTAGATCGAACTTGACAATATTTATTTGATAGACCTTGATTGCTATCGAGGCCTAATCAAATAGCGACCTAAAAATCAAAGTATTCAATAGTCCCCATGAGGAGGACTATGAGCATTACCAACGTGAAAACACTCTGATTTATATCAATTATTTCAACCTCGTGTCTGTACCACAGATCACATGGAAGAGTCAGATTGATAGCTAACGAACAAATTTTATACAGTATACTGAATATATGTCTGACAGACTGATATAATGAATAAACCATAGAGTTATCATATTTAATAAACACATATTAAGGGACTAGTGGCCCAGTTGTATATAAGTAGATTGCCATTGTTATGAGTAACGTTGACCCAAGTCGATAACTGGATTGGTGACCGAATTTAGAGGTTCAAATTTGGCCTTTTCGTTTCCTCTATGCCTTGGAGAGTACGTTAAGCCGTCGGTCCTAGTTGTTATCACTAACTCTGATAACAATCGTAACAAAAACCTAAGTTAACGCTTAGTCGAATCATATGCGGAAGGACGTGGGCACCCACAGCATTATTAACCCCCAGAAAACTCCTTCTCCTTATTTGATTAATGGAAAGGGATCACGACCCTCACTAATGAAGACTAAGACGCAGAGAGAGAAAACATATTAATTACGATATATCATTCCTTTTACCTAATATTATTATAAGGACGCTTTAGTGATATGCATCCATTATGAGACAAACGATAAACTTAAACTAAGACGCTATCTACAATAAAGGAATGCCTAGCAAATGTTTAATTAGAAAACTATTGATTGAAAACATTTCCAAAATGTAAAACTTATATTCTGCGTTATCCATAAAATAACTTCATCAAAAAGAAAAATCTGTGTTCATAATATCTTCGACACTCATCCACATTATTACAGTCCAATGAAATCCAATAAAGTCTCGGAAAATGTCTCCATACTTCGGAAATATTAGGTATATTGGATAGGTACCTACTTAAATTTCCACCCTCACTTTTAAATGTATCACACAGATGTGCGAAATTAAATTGTCTCCACCCATTATATTGTCTCCATACAATATAATAGACATCTTAAACACCGCTTTGGAATACAAATTTTCCATTAAACTTGTACAGCCTACATCTTCCAACACTGAGTAGAGAGTTCCTCCAACATTGTTAACACATCGCATAACAACTCGTTAGTGTCTTACGGCGAATTCAAATCATTGTTGGGGTGAATATTGGACAAAGAGCTGGGGACTTTTGTACATTTCAAAATCTATCGGTTTTCTACCGGAAATATTTGGAAGAGTATTCTTAGGAACTTATTCATCCAAGACATACAAACGTCACCAACTTTCCTCGAAGGTCTTTAATTGTTACCCCACAAATAGTGGATTTCCATTTTAACTAGTATTCAATCATTTAAGCGGTGATAATGTAGTGCTTATCGATAAGAACTTGGTCTTATATTCGAAGATCTGTCAGCTTTGCGTTTAAAGTTGAATTGAATTGTTACAAAAGTTAAAAGATTCTTAATTAATTTATTGATGAAGGTTCGATTGTACTGATATTTGACTCATTCGATGTATTTCACTCGGTTCGTTCCCAACGCCTTAACTTGTATAAATACGAATGTTTTACCATCGGTAAAGCAGTCTCCACCGAGACTCCAACGATTATTGAATACCTTCGGTGTTTAGATCGTTACCTTGTTTACGAGCCTGCGGTAGCAACTGCAGCCTGGTCAAATGATTTGATACTGTAGTATTGTTTAACTGAGTTTTATAAATTAACTAATTACATTAAATCTCTCGTGGTTAGAGTACAAATATATTAAAAGTGTTTGATTAATACCTACTTCTGGATTGTTCTCCAACAGATCTATGCTTCAAATCTCAGTCTCGCACTCGAGCTATGTGCGATTATAAATAAAATCATGAGAAGAATTGCTTGCCTAAAAATTCTCCATGACTTTCCCAAAGAACGCAACCACATCTAGTTCATAGCCTTCCTTATGCAGCCACTTGCCTCCATTCTCTTTTTACATCATCGTCGGTTCATTGTACTGGAGGCCGCTTTACCCCAAATCTAGAACTTTCCTGCTCCAGTGGCCATCGCTCCTAGTTAAGATAACGATGAGTTTTCATTCTCATTCGCCACCAGCTCTCCAGTTTTGTATATGTTCGTGATCGATCGCCCCAAGTTCCGGAATGTTCAATCAACGTGTTTTGCGCCTCGTATTCATCAGCGGGTACGCTGGCTTATTAATTTAATTAGTCTGCTCTCACGCCTCAATTTCTTGTGAGACAGGTTTAATTAAAATGACCTTAAATCTGCTTCAATATGCGCCAATGTGCTCCATTGTAGACGATTACATATTTTTACATTCAACAACCCAATTTTACTTTCTTTAAGTGTTTCCTACTTGGGTATGTATCTTTTGTATTGCACCAATTAATATCTAAGTCAGAGGTGCGATTGTGTATCCATTCTTATACGTTTATGGTATCGTAATACCTAAACGTATAAGAATGGATACACGAAATTTTGCTATAATTTTATGGTTTATTTTACTTTGACGCCAAACTTAGACACAATCGGGGGGCAGTTTTGAAAGCTCACTTATTTTGAAATGGTTGTCGCGGTCTTCGTAGTCCGCAAATAGTCCAATAGATGGCATTATTAGTACGATGCACGCGAACACGAAGAGCCTAAAACACGATAACGAAATTTTCTCTGACTAACGCTCTATAGTATACGATCTCCAAACATGAACGGTCGGACCAGTGGTCCCCGAGCACAACAGGAGGAGTGGTCCCCGCTCGGAGGACGATCATCCTTTTTTTTTTAACACTACAAATTAGCCCTTGACTGCGATCTCACATGATGGTAAGTGATGATCCAGTCTAAGATGGTAGCGGGCTAACCTGTTAGGGGCATGGCAGTTATATTATACCCATACCCCTAATCGGTTTCTACACGGCATCGTACCGGAACGCTAAATCGCTTAGCGGCACGTCTTTGCCGGTAGGGTGGTAACTAGCCACGGCCGACGCCTCCCACCAGGCCAGACCAGGGAAAATTCAGAAATTATAAATAACCAAATTGACCCTGCCGGGGATCGAACCCGGGACCTCACCACGTTAAGACTACAGCGCTACACACTGCGCCACGAAGGTCCTTTGTTACGGTCGAGCCATATCACCTGCTCCCGTACACGGTCACTAATTATCTATTGGCTTAAAGTAATTAGCACCACTGTGGAGCAATTTTGTAGATTTTCTTAGAGCGATAGCGATACCGTAAGTAATTCTTCTTAGTGCCTCTATAATAAATTTTCTGTAAGTCATTTTTTATAATCAGTATTCTAGAAAACAAATAAAATCTATCATTACCATAATATTATAAAAATGTTTTTGCTCTATGTTGCACCTAATATTAAAAAAAGACGGATAAACATCAGGCTACCATATTTTTAAATAGGTTAATAGCTGAATTATGCGCATTTCAACGTTTCCAAACTACACTTAGCCTGCTGCTACAAAATAGCTCAAAGTGGTAGTAAAAGAACTTTGTTTCG
Source organism: Erebia palarica (assembly GCA_964035005.1). Lineage (NCBI taxonomy): Eukaryota > Metazoa > Arthropoda > Insecta > Lepidoptera > Nymphalidae > Erebia > Erebia palarica. The sequence goes on from OZ035985.1 coordinate 38,990,094, forward strand.
TAAATACCTTTGTATTCTCGACAGATTAACATCGAAATAGTTTTTCGTTAGAAATCACTATAATAATAAAAATTAGAATAATTATAAGTACGCGTATCTGGTATCGAATATAGCTTTGATCCTGTCGATATAAATATTTTCTGTGTCTAATATCTATGTATTTGTATCCATTCAATGCCATTTTGTCAGCTCACCACTAATCACGTTCCTCTTGCTCCCTCATCCACCCACTTCGCATTACCTTCTTAAAGTCATGTATCCACCAAGGTAGAAGATGCACTAAAGTACAATAATAGTTATCAATACGTGGTGTTCATTCCAGGATTCAATCAACACAACCTACCGACAGCCACTTCAGCTTATCCTTATTACTTATGTTAGAGACAATCCAGAAGTAGGTATTATTGAGACACTTTTTTTTTTTTATATTTATTTCAAAATAGATACATAGATAATATTTGTACTCTCATTTGGAACTTGCACGGGGATTTAATGTAATAAGATAAAAGTTAGCTAAACTGAAAGACAAATATTCATTTGGTCTGGCCACGATTGCTATCGTTAAGCTCTAAACCAAATTGCGATCTAAACACAAAAGTATTCAATAATAGCTGAGTCTGCCTGCAGGAGACTGAATTACCATCGTCAAAACACTCGTATTTATACTAACTAATTTCAATATGGCGTCGGTATCCGCAGATTACTTCCTGTTCCATGAGATATAATGACAAACAGTAACAATGCTTAACTTATTATATGAATTATTTCACGCCGTTCACATCATTCAAGGTCATTTTTGGCGTGAATCACTATCAAATCCTATACCAAAATGTATAGATATAAAACGTGAAATACAAAATCGTAATAATACAAAGTCGTAAATCAATAGACGTTTTAGGATTGGAAGTTGTGCCGGTAACGCTAAGTGTAAAAGAGTAGCTCGTGACCTTACATAGAAATGCCATGGAAATGCTAATGGGAATCGCAGCTCACGCCTGAACGTGATAAGCGCTGACAAATGTCAGGGCACAAACTATGTCTAGCGGAGTATGCGTACAAATAATTCTATTGACTCTAAACCTTTGTAAAAATCCATGTATCTTTTCAATAAACTTCTACAAGTGCTCTTGAATCGTCCGAGTGAATCTACCACTGGTTCATTCCGAACATTCCTACCAGGTTAAATAGCAACAAACTCGGTGGTTGCTCTTTTGAAAATATGATTTACAATTACATCAATGTGTAGATACATAAGTAGCCGCAGTCCTAAGCATTGCTGGAGCGAGTCAAATCCAGAATGGATTTGGGCTTTGATAATATTATTTTTACAAAAACCAATGATCCTAAAACTAGTGTTATAAATGCAAAATTGTATCAGATGTAGATCTGTTACCTTTTCAATGCCCGTCAGTTAAACCGATTTTGAGCAAAACGTACCCACTCAGGAAAGACAATATAAAATGGAGGACAAAGACGTTTTATGATGTTGCCCAGGGTGGGTGCTACATTTAAAAATTTTTTTCATGACGTGGAAATTGATAGGCCAGACAAAAATATTTTTTATCCCGGACATCAAAGAGTTCCCGCGAGATTAAAGACCCTATGACTATGCAGATCTGGGCATAACTGAAATATTTCTCATAAACTAATGTTAATGCAACCACATACAAGCCTGCAGCAGTGCCGTATATGATCGTGGTATTCACAGTTCAAATGCAAAAATTTTGCGTATAATTAAAATATCTCATTTTCTGAATGAATTCACAGAAAGACCTATTATAATTTGACTTCTCAATGTAAGCAAGTCGGAATCTATGAGGTAATAATATTATACTACAAGCTCGTAAGGGAATGCTAAATCGCATGGCGGTATATCGAAATTCCGTCCATCAAAACATTAAAAAATTAAAATAAATTCGTCCGTGTTGATTGAATGTCGACCCGGCTGAGTTTGTTGTGGGTTCTTCTCAGACCAGGGCACGTTTGGAACCCTCATTGCTTTAGTTTTAAGATACCGTTTTTATCACAATCATACTTAGTGATTAAACGAACTTATGAAGTGAAGTTCTATCATAATTATATGAGTCGCTTGATTCGAAGATATAATTTATATTTTATTGACGTTCAAAAGTGTGTATAGTCCGAATAACTTAACTGACCCGGTGACAGCGTAAAGCGATAGACAGCGATATACTACTTATGAAAAATAAAAATAAAGAAAAAACTATAGCTAAATAGCAACTGGATAATTATATCAGTACTACTTACATAATATATTATACTTATTTCTACAAGACTTCTAATGTATCAATACAATTAGCTATAATGTAAAAAATTGTAACTTAAAAACTTATGTAACTAGATATATTTTTTTGTTAAGTATAAAAAAAAAATATAAATTAAAAAAAAAAAAAAAAAAATTATACAGGCATAAAAATTAGTTCCAATATTGGCCACCGAGTCAGATATGTGGGATTATACTAAAGTAGAATAATTATGCCTTTTGAGTTTGACTTATGGACCATCTATAACAGAACTGCGCCAGTGCAAGGGAAGTAGTCAAAAATTCTGGAATAACATCAACGTTATTGTATTTCCAATAATGAGCGCCACCCGAGTCCGTGTAATCTCTTCCTGAACGTTCCCGGTATCAATCGACCTTTGAAACAAAGCCACGTTCGATTGCTTTCGGTCCTTTATTGTCATACGATCACTCATTTTACTGCTGCCATTCAATTCCGTTTGATTTTAATTTACGACGCCTTTGGTGTCCGACCCCTTTTTCGCGAAAGTACTTTCAGTTAAATGTTTTATTTAACATCGCTGTTTTATGTCATTTTATTCTTCCTAGTTTATTTAAAATAGGAAACCGTAGAAGTACTAACTTTTGGGATGAATAAATTATCAAGTGCGTTAACTGTACCATTCCGATCTACGGCATTGACAAACTAGAGTAACCAACAGTAAATTGGAAGTAAAAATTATGGTACATATTATAATAATAAAACATTCTGTGGTGTATTGAAATACTGATAAAACTTTGAGTCCTAAATACCACTTGATTTAATGGCAACCGTAAGTTGAAAAACGAAAGATAATAATCACAGTAAACCATCGATATATATGTAGGAACTAGATGAGCCCTTTCATAGAAAAATATGGGCGTCCAACTTGTAGAGCGCGCTACACACCTGTATAAGCCTGTCTTTCTCCCTGCCATAGCGCTGTCCCGCTTTTCAGACTAGATGGCGTCAGTAAAATAAGTCCACATTCTTCCCGCCTATGTAAATTGAGGTCGTTGCAGAAAACAGCTGAATACAAGTGGTACATGACCGTGGAGTATAGAACATAGGGGATCTATTCAATTATAGCAAATTAAATTATGATTTGTGAAATTATTTTTAAATTATATAATAATAATATGATCTGAAATGAAGAATTAAAAGAGTTGATTCTCTATAAAATAAGCAATGATGTTACAGTTTATCACACATCGAAAATCTCTAGAATCTCTTCTAGAATTCTCAAAAAAAACACACACACACAAAATATAATGTACTAAAATTCTACATCAATGTTATCACAGTAAAGTAATCAATCAATCAAATCATTTATTTACATAGATTGCGTAGGTGCATTGATGATAAATTATTAAAAGTAGTATGAACTTATGCATCAAAAGCACTCCTTTCGCTGCCATTTTCATTTACTGTTACCGAACAAACGATCTTATTCGGGTAAAATTCATACACGTTACTAAATCTGATTCAATTCAAACAATCCCAGCCTAAGGAGCTCCTTGTGTTTTATATAAATGTATCCGATCACCAGTAATGGGAAGATCCCTTAATGCAATTAATCAGCTCGATACAGCGCAGGTGATTGCTAACACTTCCGTTCGATTACCGTTAGTCTGTTCCCATACCCGTTTCTACCATTCTCATTGCTGTGATCCAAGTCCTTATCGTCAAGGTGGGGAGGTTCAGTTTTGTTTGCTCTAGCTTCGTTCGGTTCCGTGTGTTTTCTCCCACACCGTGCAGGGTTATTTCGGTGGGGCCCGTTTAAAGCATAAAGCCCAATTGGGTTTTACATTCGACACAGCGGGCACGTCCAATCTAACTTCAGTCTCTAATTCCGAAGCGAGCCATTGACCGTGCGCAAAAACAGTGCGAATTCATCTGTTCAGGTCAAAGATAAATTCCATGCAGCTTCGGGGGAAAACTTCTGATCTTATAATGCTACTGTGCAGCTACGGTATTCTTACTCGGAATGTTGAATTAATTTAAAAATGTTTTAATTAAACGAGAATAGGTAAGAAATAAGAAAGAGGTTTTTTTAATGAGTAATAAATATGTTACAAAGAACCAGTGATAACAGCTTCCGTAGATAACAGTGCAAGTGAGCAACAAGTGGGAAATTTAAAAAAAAAACAAGTAAGCTGAAAACTGAACAAGCAATAATTAAAAAAATTAAAAAATACGACTGCTCTGCCAAAAAACGAATTAAAAAGTTAAAAACAATAAATGATATTTTTTTGTGAATCTTTGGATATTGAACTATAGTGTTATATATTTTTGGAATATCCTCATCATTTTCTAGATGATAATTATATAGTTAATCTTATTTTCGAATAATTTATTTCAACTTTAGTCTTTAATGCGGGACCATGGTCACCCCATCAATTTTTTTTTTTCATTTTACTAGCCTATGTCACCCGGAATAAGCTAGGGATTCTAACGATACCTCATTTATCAAAATCAGTTGAGGCTTATAGAAGTTATGGTGGAATATACAAACTCACATACATACATGAACCCTGAAACAATATACTCCTTTTTTCAGGCAGTCGTATAAAAAGGCTAGTTTATTTTCAGATCTCAGCCCACTATCTGTCTGAACGCAGGGCTTTCGAGGCAATTTCGACGCAGCCGACAAAAAAATATTTGGAAAGCTTCACAGGAATACACAGCCCACACAAATTGATGTACCCATAATTAATTTGTTAAAGGAGAGCGCGGCGGAATTTTCCTTTAATTTGCGATCAACTTCCTCAGTGATTGAAAGACAACAAAGTGTTAATCAGATCCAACGCTTGCCAGCGATCGGATGCCGTGCGACGCTGATTCCCTTTCAAAGTGATTTTAAGTTCAAAACTCCATTTGCGAACCAATCGATGCTGAACATGTCTTGATTTTAAATGAGTTTTCCGAATCCGCGGTACCAACCAATGGCAGGCTCGTTAAATTTCAATTTATTAGAATTATTACTTGATCAGAAAAAGTCATTTGCACAAATGTACACTGTCACAATCTTAGAATTTGAGTTCGGCTGAGTTTGTTGTGGGCTCTTCTCAGACCAGGGCGCGTTTGGAACCCTCGTAGCTTAAGTTTTAAGATACCGTAACCAATTATCACCATCATGTTTTTTATGTAAGTAATTTTTAACGTCAATAAGTGTACCTACAGTGTACCTATATTGAATAAATGATATTGAGTTGAATTGAATAGGTACATCTTTAATTGTATCGTCACGGTGCTCTCAATGATATAGTCCATCGCGCTCTGGCTACTGCCTACATGCCTGCACAACTGGAACCCTCCGGTTTGTTCAGGGATGAGGGCAAGAGGCCGGACGAGATGACTATAGTACCATGGTCGATGGGTCGTGCACTGGTGTGGGAAGCAACCTGCGTCGTTGATACCTTGGCAGCGGCGCACCTTTTTTTTTTTTTGTTTACGGGGAGGGGGGGGGGGGGAATCTTCCATAGATACCCGACCACAGAGGATCGGGTTATGTGGGATTTTTAACCACGAAAATCCCCTGCCTCGTTGCCCGACTGCCTCGTTGGTCTAGTGGTTAGCATGTTTGACTGCGGCCGACGAGGTCCCGGGTTCGAGTCCCAGGTCGGGCCATGATTAAGTATCGGATTTTTCGGATTAGAAATTCCCAGTACTAGCCCGAAGTCAGGAAGTTGGCGGTGTTTCACCCCCGTGCCTCGGAGAGCACGTTAAGCCGTCGGTCCCGGTTATTATCACTAACGTGATAGTAGTCGTTAAAGCCCGCCAACCCGCATTGGAGCAGCGTGGTGGATATAAGCTCCTAATTCCCTCTCTCCTATGCGAGTGGAGGCCTGTGCCCAGCAGTGGGACGTTAATAGGCTGCAGTGGTGGTAAGCTTTCTCCTAATTGATCGTATTCATAGCTGAAGATCGTGTCCACAAATACTCAAGTATATTCGTAACAAAATGTAAAGTGGCCATTGAGTGGAAGACAAAAATTTACATCGTAGCCTGCATTGTTCTATCGAACCGGGATCAGGAAGCACTGAAAAAGCCACCCAACATATTAATTACAAAACAAATGACCGTATCGGAGAGTGGCAAAACGGCAATGCATAAATACATGATAAAGTACAATTTATTCATCGCATTCAAATTGGTTTTAATTTTAACCTCCTCACTTCTGCCATTTTTATTGGGGCTATAAATACACTGGACGTCATTACCGTTATTGTATTTTCGGTAATGAGTGCCGTCCCGGTGCCGTGCCCGTTCCCCCGGGATGTAATTACGCCTGGACATTCCTGGCATTAATTGGATCGGCCTTTGAAACAAAACCGTATACGATCTTGCTCTGCGCTCCTTCACTGAAACGCGATCACTCATTTTACAGCTCTCTCCTATTCTATTCATTTCTTTTGCCATCAATACAACAATATTATGAGCTACTCCATCAGACATTCTATTTTCATTCCAGGATATTCCTAATTGCTGAGGATAGCGACTGATTTCCATATGTATTGGCTTAACTTATTACAAGCACTTGCTTATAAGAAGTTAAAGTTGAGATTCTGCATATATTTTTTTTCAATTTCGTAGATTTCCACAAATTCACCTACCGTAGTCGGTATGGGTCAGCAGGGATGTTAGAAAGAGTGTTTGGGTCAGATTTATTCTTACAACACTGCAGTTTTGTTGTGTCATGGCCAGGCTTGAGCTGCCTTTATCAGTGAGGCTTAATAATAAATAAACAATTATAACGTTGATAATACGACTACTTGCTGTAACGATGATAACCATTATTCGATTGAGCTTTCATTAATGAATATCATAATTTTCACCAGCCACTGGATTCTGAGCTCAATAAAAGTGGATCGGAAGTTCAATTTCCAGGGAAGTGTTAAAAAAACAGATTCTTAATCACTCGCCGGAAAAAAGTCGCTGCTATAAATAGGGATGAGGATAATAAGGCTGCTAATTAAAATGAAATTATATTGTTAAAACTTCTTTTTTGTCTCGCTTTTAATACTTAATTCAATGATTATAATTACTTGTTATAATTATAATTACTAAAAAAATTAATAAGTTACTTAATAAAGAAATGGAAAACTGTGGGCACCACTCATTTTGATTTGCATCCTTTTCATAATATTTTACAGAAAATCGTTGAAGTGAATTTGGATGTGCATTGTAGGCAAACAAATCCAAGAAATTATAGTCCGTCAAACTTATCTGACCCGGTGCCAACGTCGCACTGACGATATCATTTAAACTAATTTATGAAAAATAAAATGAAAACAAAAACTAAACAGGCATAAAATTTTTTTCCAATTTTGGCCACATGGCCAGATAAGTTTTCGGCACTGTAACCCTTATGAGTGAGGCAACGAGTTCGTAGAAGATAAATCTTCAGCATTATTTCAGATTGATTAAATCCATTGTTAGACATGAACACACGTCAGTACGTTCCTTTATTTTTCTCATTAGGCTACATTCTATTACCTTCTTCATGTCATATTAGGCAAACATGATATTAAGTTAATCAGGCAAAGTTGTGGTTTTTTAAGTGGGAAGTCCCGGATTCGATCCCCGGCAGGGTCAATTTGAGAATTTATAATTTCTAAATTATCCTTTGGTCTGGCCTGTATTCCGGTACGATGCCGTGTAGAAACCCAATAGGTTAAGGGTTCGGTATACTTAACTGTCATACTGGGTCAGTCCGACAACAGGTTAGTCCGCTACCTTCGTAAAGTACATTTTCACTTACCACCAGGTGAGATCTCAGACAAGAGCTAACTTGTAGTAGAATCAAAAAACGACTGTTTGACTTAGGTACATTGATATTGTAAATTTTAATCATCATGGCAAAAAACCTTTGATCTTGCAGGTAATATTCTGCCTCACCATACTTATTTCAATCTTCAATTTATAAGTTTCAGGAAGACTTTTAAATGTGTTCGAGTTCTTATTAATCTTGTTTGTATTCAAAGCATGGCCGGCGTCGATTGAATACCGAAGAGTTTTGAACTTTAAACCACTTTGAGATGCCATCAAAGACGTCGAAGGAAACGTTACGGGCAGATTTGATTATCTCTTTGTTGTCCCTCGATTCTATCAAGTGGAATATTAAAGTAGGGATCTTGGCTACGTAGATTTTATGCAAAATTGATCACTGTGCTTCACGAATAGTTTCCTCTTTTAAATATACTACGGAAGTGAATGCAAAGAATTATTGAAGAATAGTAGTGATCTCATAACATATCATTATATTAAGTATCTACGCTAGTCAACGGTGCCCCAAGTTGAAAACTGGATAGGAACATTTACAGTTCGGAATTTGTATAAAGTTTTGTCCATGCCTCGAAGACCAAAGAAATACATCAGTCAAGGCTGTTTAATCAATTATAACAAAATCCTCAAAAGCAAAATTCCAAGTCGTAGGTATTTTAGTTGAGCCGCGGCTATAGGCAAAGTACTATTCCCTATTCTGTGCTATAGGTAAAGATTTGGGAATCCGCTGCAGCATAACTATCACATTTAAGACAACATCAGCTAACAACACGTCTGTCAACAAAAAGGGAGAATTTGGTATTTTCCATAACTAGATTTAAGTAATTTGCGTTAAAATTATAATTTTCATAATGTTGATTAATTTTGAATAGGTACTGCGGTCTGAAACCGTTTAAAATTGATTACAATAATTACGCATAATAAAAGTTTGTGGTTATTATTTCACAAATTCAAATTTACGTAGCTCAAATAACGGTAGAAGAGTCCAGACTTATCGTAAGTTTTATAAGTTTTCCTACGTTTGATAAAATATTTAATTTCAAAATATTTTTTCATCACAATGAATTATCATCTTATTAGATTTTTCTTATGTTTGATTAAAACATATTAATTATTATCGCTATGAAGTAAATACAAGTATTATTGTGAAAGTCTAAACTAGATCCGCTAGTAGGTACATACGAGAACTTAGCTGCGAATACGCGCAAAAAATATTAGGAACCGTGAAAATATTATAAAACATTACAATTCAATAATAAATACATAGAGCGTACTAGATGATAACCGTAGTCTTGTAGTCTTTGTCCCCGTGGGTGAAGGTTTTTGATTCCTGCGAGAACTTTTTAATTTTCCAACATTAAAAGTATCCTATATCCTTCCCGGGATACAAACTATCACCGAGTTTTTAGCTGGTTCTTCTCGGTAGGAACTACATTCCGAACCAGTGGTAGATTCATTCGAATATTCAAAATCACTTGTAAAAAGCCAACTTTTTAAGAATAAAAATATTTGATTTTGATTTTGTACCAAAGGAAGTTCATTTTGGGTGTAGTCTATGTACACTCTATCATGAATAGAGTAAAATACAAAGAATTAATTAAAAATAAAATAAATTAAAATAGGATACTAAATAAGGTGCAAAAAATAAAAATCTATTAATTAAAAATAAAATAAATGAAAATAGGAAACTAAATAAGGTGCAAAAAATAAAAATCTATTTCAAGTTTTCGATTGCTTCCAAGATGGCGCCCTTCAGCCATAGAGAAGTATTTGACACTTGACAGAAAACGTCAAAAATATGAATCCGCCATTGTCACCTACTCATATTTATTATTGCTAATCGCGGAATGATTAAATAATTTCACCACTGAAATTAGGACGAATTCGTGGATTTAAGCAGTCAAAGCTGGTTTAATATTTTATTTTCTTTCTTTTCACTACTCGTACAAGAGCAGTCCCACGACCCATACACATCCGAAACGTCACCTTTTATCAAAATCGGTTGAACTGATAGACCATGAAAGCGTAGCAGACATACAGACAGACACATTTTCGCATTTATAATATTAGTATGGATAACATTATCATTAAGATAGTTGTTATTAATGCTATAGTATGGGTAGATATTATAGGTACCAAGACGTAATATTAATAAGCCTAACAGATACAAAGAGGCCTCCCCCAAAGCCTCCTCCAGAAGTTTCGAGATTTTCTTTATAATGAAAAATTTCCAGTTTCGATTTAGGTCAACTCCTTTTGTTGCCTTTTCCACTAACATCTGTTTTCTTTCACTCTACCTGTGTGACAGCCATTTACATTTTAATCTAACCGAGTGTCAAAAGGCCATTATATTTCTTGTCTTTGTCTCAAAGCTAAACTTGGTAATAATTAGAGCTCTCTGAAGGTAACAATTATTTTATTCCTCGGCATATTTTTGTAACTGTTTTGTTTAACGTCCACAGGTGAATTAAGGGAATACTTATTAGCATAAGTATATTGTTTTGCGGATAGAATTTTGTCTATTGACACTACCACCTTTGTGCTAATAAAATATCTTTGCTTATAATATATTTGTTTTATTTATAGACTAGCGCTTGGCTGCACTTATCATACTATCATACTTTTCATACTTGCAGGAAATAGCGAATCAGCCTAAGGTGGAGCGCGCTTGCCTTAAATTAATGCAAAATTATTGGTTTGCGGCAAAACATATCTGTAAAATAATCCATGCTCGCTGTTCTAAGTTGGAAAAACCTTATGGTGGTGCAATGTATGCTAGTTAACTGTACTTATGCATTGATGTTACGGACTTTGCAGGCTATAGTGTTTATTAAACCCAAGATAATGTCCACCCTAAGCTGTGTCTACGCGAATATAGAGATAGGTTCCTGAGAATACTATGCTTACTTTTAATTTAGCGTCATAAAGAATAGGTTATTACTTTATTCAGGATACAATATTTCTGTTCCAATTTTTGTCAAATACGTGTTTATAGTCGTCCTATACTTTATATTATAGTCACGTTTATAATTTTCGCATGGATTACGTTCAAATCGCATAATTAGTAAAACAGTGTTCGCCATAGACTGCTTAATTCCATCGGGGGATCTTCCAATATAATTGTCCAACTGGTCGATGTAACAATCAGTCGGAGATTAGACTGATTACATTCGGCCACTGGCGTAGTGTTTGAAATTATAATTAATCAGACCGCGAGCGCTGCAATCACTTGCTGTATACACAGATTTATTATACTTGTGTACATTTTAATTAAACAGCTATAGTATGCTCTATTTAATTACTATGAAATAGGTAAATGAAATATCGAAGTATTAGAATGGGATTGTTAATTATATTTAATCTACCTAGTAATAATAGTCCAACCTAATCTAATCCAGTTAAATTTCAAAACTTCATATTTTGATTTTATTTGTTACGAAAAACCAGCTGCTAGTAGAAGCTAATCTAAAGTAATACATGCGCTGTGTCATAATTTTCTTCATCTGGGAATTTGTTTCTTCTCGCATGAAAGACTGAAAAATAAAGCTGCAATGTATGAGCATAATACTGCGCTACACTAAAATGTATGAGCATAATACTGTGCCACAAAATATTTTTACAATATTTAGTTGAAATGATATAGCCTAAGTTGCTTACGTAATAGTAGTATAAGGGCGAACATACGCTACTGACAGTACAGGAAGAAACGTCCGCACGCACTCTTTTGTATGGAGCTGCACGTACCTGAGCGACACGACGAAACGTGGTATTTTCGCCCTAAAAGATGCGGCTTGAGACCGCCCGTTTTCTTCATCCTCTTGGATAATAATGTTGAGTGAAGTAAGCAGACGCAAAACTAAACTTGTCAGCATTTGAATAATGTAAAATGATTTAAATTATATTACGTTCTAACGATGGAAAAATAATAACCCTAGTGGCTTGAAAAATCCTATTACAATGTAAAGGATTACTTAAATGATAAAAAAGCATGGGCATGAATTGTTCCAGCGGCTAATTAATCAAAGTGTTAATTAGGTATAGATATTTGTGATATGATGATAATAAAAACCTGGCTGAGTTTATTGTGGGCTTTTCTCAGACCAGCGCGCGTTTGAACTCTCGTAGCTTTAGTTTTAAAATACCGTATTTGAATATCGCCATCATGTTTTTTAAGATTCGGATTTCAATAAATGTAGATATATATACCGCGTACCTAAACTGAATAAATAAATATTGATCGAATGATTGATTGCTTAAAATTTTGTAACAACTCCCTAGTTTGTGGTAAGAAGAATTTCGAAGACGGAGCGAATCCAAGGGAGAAGTACTTAAAATAAAACTACGCTACTCAGAGTAAAGTTATGGAACACTCGAATTTTTCGCCCGAGTTCCCAACTAGTTCTCGCGAGAGATGCGAAACAAACAAACAAACTAAATATTCATGCTGGAGAAGAATTTACACCTTGCCAATTGACGAACTTTTCCATAGAGAGAGATGGGGGCTTATACATATCTGTTTCATATAATGAAATGAAATTATTTCACGTAGGACAACTTGTACCACTTATAAAATGTCTTTAGGTCTTTATTGACTATTGACAGAAAGATTTATTTTAAACTTGGCTAGAAGCTGCCCGCGACTTGACCCGCGTTGAAACAACGTTTCCCGTGGAAACTCTTTGATTTTCCAGTGTATGCAGTAGCCTATGTCCCTCCTCAACTGGTCCTCAACTAAACCCATGCAAAAAATCACGTCAATCCGTGGCTCAGTTGGTCGAACAAACAAACACACTTTTGCAATAATTATAAAATTAGAGTAGGACGGTTGACCCGACCCGGCATCTCACTAGTGTGTTTTCCTTGTGTAGGTACTAAAACGTACAAGTCATAATTAAAAAAATTAAAAAACACGACTGCCCTGCCAAAAAAACGAACTCAAAAGTTAACATTCTAAATTGATCTAGTTAAATTAAAATCTTATTCACATTTTTATAATTTTTTTTTTTTTTGTGTGAATTACTGGATATCAAAATATAGTGTTATAAACGAGATTTTTGGAATCTACTCATCATTTTCTAGATGACGATTATATAGTTAATCTTATTTTCGAATTTTTTTTTTCAACTTTAGTCCTTAATGCGGGACCATGGCCACCCCATCAATTTTTTTTAAATTGTACCAGCCTATGTCACCTGGAATAAGCTAGGGATTCTAAGGATACCTCATTTATCAAAATCGGTTCAGGCGTATAGAAGTTATCGTGGAATATACAAACTCACATACATACATACATACATACTTAAATGCATGAACCCTGAAAACAATATACTCCTTTTTTATACGACTGTCTGAAAAACATAGGCTAGATTACATTGAAATAATATAGAACATTCAATTTGAAAAAAAAATTGCTAAAATAAGATTAACTATATAATCATCATCTAGAAAATGATGAGTAGATTCCAAAAATTTATAACACTATAGTTCAATGTCCAGTGATTCACAAAAAAATATCATTTAATAAAAATGTGAATAAGATTCTAATTTAACTAAATTAATTTAGATTTTTAACTTCTAGTTCGGTTTTTGGCAGGGCAGTCATGTTATTAATTTTTTTATTATGACTTTTTCAGGCAGTCGTATAAAAACATCAACATTACATGACACTTAAAAACTGTTCTGTTGCAGTGCCACCAGAGAAGCCCGTGGTGGTGGACCGCTGGGGCCGCGTCATCAACGCCACCACTCTCGGCCCTCACGAGGAAGGCGACGATGTTCTGCTCACGTGCCGAGTGCTTGGAGGTACGTCTTTTTTAATCCACTACAAGTTCGTTACACTACAAGTTGACTGCGATCTCACCGGATGGTAAGTGATGATGCAGTCTAAGATGGTAGCGGGCTAACCTGTTAGGGGTATGGCAGTTATATTAAACCCATATCCCTTTTCGGTTTCTACACGGCATCACACCGGAACGCGTAGTCGCTTGGCGGCACGTCTTTGCCGGTAGGGTGGTAACTAGCCACGGCCGAAGCCTCCCACTAGGCCAGACCAGGGAAAATTCAGAAATTATAAATTCCCAAATTGACCCTGCCGGGGATCGAACCCAGGACCTCCGCACGTTAAGACAGCGCTACACACTGCGCCACGGAGGTCGTCAACCAACATGCGCGAACGAGCTCGTAGATTAGTTGTATTGCTATACCTTCTCACACCAACCAACAACAGTGTTATAGTTTTAGTTTTAAATTGTTAACCCGTGGATGGTGTGGTGGATTACACATTTGTTAATATTTTATTTTTATTGCGATAATTTGCTCCAATGCTGGTTGGCGGGCTTTAACGACTATTATCATATGAGTGATAATAACCGGGACCGACGGTTTAACGTGCTCTAACGGCACGGGGGTGAAACACCGCCCGTTAATCGTCCCGAATAAATAAAATAAAATTATAATAAACACCAACCTCCTCAAGAAGGTGCCGCTAACAGGCATGATGACTGATTTTGAAAAATGGTCAGATTATGTTCGGAAGTATCTACTATTTCGAAAAAATATATTATTTCAGCAGTAAAATTAGGTTTACTACATAAAATTGGCATTTGAAATTTAAATTTTTAAATTCGCTCGCGAGTGTCATGGCGCCGTTTGTGACGTCACTATAGTTTTTACCAATGTACTCTGTGCAGTGTGCAGTAAACAATAGTATGCTTGTCAAAGCTCGGAAACAAACAATTGTGACGTCATTCGCTTCTTGGTGTTTAATCCATTATGGCGGATTGCTGTATTTTATAGTTTTATTTTATCAAAATAAATAGCAATCTCACTCGAAATAGAAGAATAAATACGTTTTTTATAATCCATGAATCCTATTTCATTAGATAAATTCATAATTTCATTGATTCTTGGTTACTGTCATCATCCCTATTCGCGCACTCCACACCCCTAATATTATAGCCGTAGAGATTGACATATTTTCTTGTTCTCTGAGTGAACTCACAAAGGTAGCAATGTGGACTATAAGTTATGAGTAAGTAGGTGATATTTTTGTTTTATTTTATTTTTCATTTTTTAATAGGATATTAGGTTTTGCACATTTGTATAAGCTAAGCTAGATATAAATATTGTAACTGCACCATCGTATCAGGAATTCATTTAAAGATGATGTAAGAAGTGAATAAAAAAATAAATACTTGCCCCCCAATTGGGATGATGTGTACATCAAAAATAAATTATTTTTAACTGATGATTAAATAGAGGGTCTTCAAAAGGACCTTAAATTCACACCCTCGGTTAGTTTAAAGTTTGATAACCATTTTATAATATAGATTAAAGAAAAAAAGTGCGATGAAATTTGATGTCGTCACAATTGCCAATTTCATTCAACTTCCATACTAGAAGAACGTTTTTAAGTTTGACAAAGAGTTGCAGATTTGATTGAGTTGTCATCATCCCTATTATGTAAAGAAGTAGCATTCGTAATCGTTGGTCAAACGGATAATTCGACCTGTTTAAGGAGTTCATTGATGTATGCACTTCAAAACGCATTTATGAAGTCCATATAAAGGTCGAGTAATACGTTTTATGCTGTTAAATGATTACGATTTGTTCAGACAATTGGACAATCTGTTCTGATACAGCCCTTAGATTATTTCAATGGTACGGTCAGTATAGTGATAGTATCACTTGAAATATCCCGAGGAAACTTGCGTGCCCGAGAATTCTTCATAATGTTCTGAAACGCGTGTGGAGCCTGCCAATCCGTACTTGGCTAGCGTGATGGACTACGACCAAACCCTTCTCATTCTATAAGGAGACTCGTGGTCATTGAGCTGGCAATGGGTTGAATAATGACGATTTAGTGTGGTGCCAATACATACTTAATTTTATTGAGCACACCACTCCATTCCATTCCATTTTACAAAATGTTTCATCCAATGGACTCCTAACAATACCAATCGTATTCATCTTTATGAAATCTAGTTTTTCATTCTATGTAATCTTTACTCAATTCTAAAATTATTTAATCGTAAAAACTTTAGTTAAGCTTTTTCCTTGATTAATCTAATAAAACTCAAAGCCGTTAAGAATTTTCTTTTAAAAGATAATCAAAGAAAAGAAAAGATTGTTCAAACTGAACAAACGTCGTGGATTTTTCTTTCGCGTACCCCGAGGCCGAGCTCTCCCTCCGACGACAGCGAAACGCTTTCAACTCACAAAACATTGGTGTTTGCTTGCGAACGTTATCTTACTCTCTGTAACGTAACATGATACCGAATTGGCCCAAATTTCATGTATTTATCGTGAAAAATTTTAACCACTCATAAACACACAGTACTGTAGCATAAGTGTTTTTTTTTTTATACAACAATTGCTTTCTTTATTAGATAAAAATAATGACTCTTAACAAATAAGTGTTTAGATCCTACCCTTACTGACGATTGGAGTGGAGCCATATTTCTTTTATACGATTCAAACTCAGCTTTATTTGCATACAATCGAATTGGTATAATAAAAACATAACCTTAATGAAACTGAAACGACAAATTTTTTTTTTTTTTTGTCTACTACAAGTTAGCCTTTGACTGCGATCTCACCTGATGGTAAGCGATGATGCAGTCTAAGATGGTAACGGGCTAACCTGTTAGGGGCATGGCAGTTGTATTAAACCCATACCCCTATTTGGTTTCTACACGGCACCGTACCGGAACGCGTAATCGCTTGGCGGCACGTCTTTGCCGGTAGGGTGGTAACTAGCCACGGCCGAAGCCTCCCACCAGGCCAGACCAGGGAAAATTCGGAAATTGTAAATTCCCAAATTGACCCTGCCGGGGATCGAATCCGGGACCTCCGCACGTTAAGACAACAGCGCTACACACTGCGCCACGGAGGTCGTCAAAACGGTAGCATAAATGTTTTTTTTTAATACAACAATTGCTTTCTTTATTAGATGAAAATAATGACTCTTATCAAATAAGTGTTTAGATCCTGACCCTTACTGACGATTGGAGTGGAGCCATGTTTCTTTAATACGACTCAAACTCAGCTTTATTTGCATACAGTCGAGTTGGTATAATAAAAACATAACCTAAATGAAACAACGACTAAGTCAAAATAAAGCTGAGAGTTGTTATTAAAAAGTTATATGCGCCTTTCCTACATTCTTTATTTAGATACAAGTTTGATCAATTTGCATACATTTTGCACGTGGCCTGTTATCAAAAAATTACACAATCGAAAACGAGATTTCGTGCTATTGCATCGTAAGGAAGGAAGCATTTTCGACCGCATCTGGAGAAATCAAATTGCATTTTACATAAATCTATTACTAATATTATAAATGCGAAATTTTGGATGGCACAGGCATACATTCCTTGTTACTCAATCATGCCAGAAAGGTTGAACGGATCTGGATGAAATTTGGCACAGAGATAGGTTATAGTCTGAAAGAATACATACGCTACTTTTTATCCCAAAAAATTAAAGAGTTCCAGCGGGAACCAAAAATAACTCAATCCATGCGGACGAAGTCGCTGGCATCAGCTAGTCAAATCTAAATTTAGTGAAAAAACTGACTGAAAAAATATATGTATATATGTATCATATAAACCAAAAAATTGCAACTTTTTCCAAGAGTGATCAAAGCCAGATAATAATTTATCCAATACGCTTTCATTGTTATGAAAATGTCCGATTCAATAACCAAGAACAAATCGACACTGGAAAGGGAATCCTTGTTCTCACAAAAGCCGTACTTTTTAAATAATTACACTTCTAGAATTAGACAAATCAAATCTGAAGAGACTTTAAGTGATCATTCCCAAGTGCTTCAGGTTTGTGCAGGAGGAAAGTGATTTACATAATCGAGAAATTGATTGAAGCGTATCTCACTAGAAACATTGAAAAAAGATTCAATGATAGCAGGCGATGGCTTTCTAATGATAGCAGCTTAGTAGCGGCTGGTTTTAGGACAGTTTTGGAGGGGTCGCCTGTTGCACGTACTCGTTTAAAGCCTCCTCCTCGGTTTTTTGGAGGCTTTATATCCTTGCTGAATTTGGAGATTATGTGATCACTTTTTTATGTGACGTATTTATTTTGCAGTGATTTACTACACAGAAGACAGTGTTGTTGTTTTTTTTACACAAATTTTTATTTATAATTATTTACATCTTCGAATCTTTACCTTTATTTTTTTCTTCACGAATGATATTTGAGATGTTCTATAATTATCCAAAAATTATATTTATTAGAAACCTGCATACCCGAAAGTTCTCATATGTTCATAATGTTCTCGAAGTAGTGTGAAGGTGGCCAATCTGCAGTTGAATCTGCGGATTGAACTTCTCGTTTTGAGAGAAGCCTCGTTCCCAGCAGTGGGCCGGCGATGGACTGAGATCATGATAGTATATGCAAACATAAAAAGCAATAAATTATGCGTTTAAACCGTGTATACCGCACTTTAAACAAATAAATTGTTTAATTTTCCACAAGAAAACACCTGATTCAATAAAATACATAAAACGATTCCATTATTTCAAGCCCCATATTAGTGCTAACACGAAAATCTAATTTAAATAAGCACTGTTGTTGTGTATCGGCCTGGAAATTGATGTGTATGCTAACATGAGATTTATGGCTATGTTTTTAGGGACTGATTTCCCAGGAAGCAGGGAAAATTAGGCCGCTACTTCGCGTAGGAGAGCGCTCGTGACCTGTTTTATTCGCAATTATGAAAAGGCTAAAACTAGACCGTTTTTTGCAAATCAATTTGTTAATGTATAGTTATTGAGCACTCGCTTTTAGTTTCCGATGCTTTGCGATACTAGAACTCAAGTTGAAACACATTTATGAATTTTTGATGAGTTATTGAGAAATTTCGCTAAATTTATTTTAAATAATTTTTAAGTAACATTCATGATATAAATTTTACTATAACCTGAGCGTTATTCTTTGCTGTAATATTTTTGCTGTGTATGGGTTTCATATGCTTTTTAGTATATTTAATTTATTTCCACGCGGATGAATAAGATGGAACTCTTTAATTTGCCGGGATAAAAAGTAGCATATGTGTTATTCCAGACTATAATAATATATCTCCAGGATAAAATATCCCAATCCACGAGGGAAGTCCTTAATTTTCTGGGATAAAGGCCTTCCCCGGCGTGCAACCTAGTAATTTGTAGCAAATTTCGTCAAAAGCGATTGAAAAAATTGGCCGCGAAAGCGTAGCAAACAGACAAACATACTTTCGGACTTATAATATTAAGTATGGAACTACTTGAGCAATAAAATCATAATACATAACAGAAGAATAATGATAAGTTTATTGTTATGCCCCATCTACAATCAAAAAAAAAAGTGCAAAATGCCCACTTGCTGCCAAAGAATCTTGTAAATAGTATCGTGGCCTCACAATGTTACCCATCTAGTTTGTTTATAAGATGGAAAACAGAATTTGTTGGAAAAATTTTGGAAGACATTCGCGGCGCGCATTAAAAGTTAGACAGACTATAATAAAATAACACTCCAAAACTCTTATCAAGACGTCAGTACAGGACTGGAGTCTGGGGGCCGCAACTCGAAACAAGCTCTTAAAACTAAATTAGAATAGGTTCGTTACGCTCACCCTTCAAACTCAAAATTGTTAACGCCGCAGACTTGAGAGAAAGTCTAGAAATTCCATCACTTTGTGAATTCTCACTCCATTAAACTACAAGAAGTAGATGTGTTGAGTAGAATCGGAATAATACAGTGCACTTGAAACTATTTTAACGAGACCGCAAATACGGAGCTTTTCGTGACTCTATAATATTTCAGTTCCCACCATCTGCTTTCATAAATGATGATAAAATGCTAGAAGATTATTTAGTATTCCACAAAATCAATTCTAATGCGAAACTAAAGTCAATTAACACTTAAATAATTAATGCAAAAATGGGTTATTACCTTTTCATGGGCAATAATCTCATATCTATTTCATGCCAGGAAATTGTAATTTCAAATAAATAAGAAGCAACGTTCATAGAATGAAGTTTTAGGAGGATATTTATGTAGTAGCTAATGCCCGCGACTTCATCCGCGTGGATTGAGTTGTTTTGATTTCCGCGGGGAACTCTTTAATTTTCTGAGATAAAAAGTAGCCTATGCCTATTCCAGACTAGGTATAATCTATCTGAGTTTCTTGCCGGCTCTTCTCAGTAGTATCAGCTTTCTGAACCGGTGGTAGAGTCCTAACGTTTCATAAGTGACACAAATTGTCCTACATGAAATAAATAAATCATTTATCATTTATCTCTGTGTCAAATTTCATCATTCACATTTCCAATATTACTATAGTTTTTTTATAGATAATAGAACATAATATTATATTCTGTACGAATTTACCTTTTTAGGCTAAAGTTGTATATCCCTGTGACAGGCAGATGTACACACAGGGAAGGCCTAGTAATAGAGTCCCGTTTCCCCCCTTGGGTATAAAGCCCTAAAAACTAAATCATTAATCAAGTAAGGGTTTACGCGTCAAGTGACTTGTCACGTCATGAATGCACGCGAGCTTGAGGCTCCAACACAAATCCAAATTGAATCCATTGAAGCTCTGAATTAGATTTAGATAACACCGGAGTCGCAACACTATTAGCGGTGTGATTCACACAAAGTGCTTTGAGTGCCGATGTCAAAGTGCTCGCAAACAGATATTATTATGTTAGACAGACGCAATTATGTCTAGTATACACTGTGTGCTGAATATCTTGAAGCCTGTCAGTTATTGTATAATATTCTGATTAGATTTGTTGAGCAGCTACTGCTAAGATAACCTTGTCTTATAGTTCACTAGATGAAGATGATGCCCGCGACTTTGTTCTACTTCAATCCTCCCAAGTTATACGGGGAGCTGAGTGTACTCGGATTAAGGTTTCTTAAAGAAACCTTGAAAATTCCATAATTATCTGAAAAGTTATAGATAGTCTGTGCGCATCTCTAAGCTAGTTTAGTCTAGTTCATTCAAGTTGTGGCACAAAGCTTGGTATATTTTATTTAACTTATTTTTGACGGCTACAAGTAATGTTGGGGTTGCAGCCCAACTTGTTTAACAAAGCGTTTTCGCTAATTAAATTAACTGCGACGCATTAGCCACATATTCAGATATCAAAGATATTCGATCTGTGTAATACGGATGATGAAAACTCAATCAAATCAGCAACTCCATCAATATCATACATAAAAACGCGCTTCTAGCTTGGAAGTTTGTATGAACTACATAGTTGTGACGTCATCAAATTTCAAGGAACTTTTTATCATTAATCGATAATTTAAAATCGTTATCATAATTAAAGGCTAACCGAAAATGTGAATTTTAAGTATTTTGGAAGACTCTGTATCTAATAATTGAGTTAGAAATAATTTCTTGTTCAAATCATCATCCGTGTTCATCTTATTAATATTATAAATGCGAAAGTTTGGATGGATGTATGGATGTGTGGATGTATGGATGTTTGTTTCTCATTCACGCCACAACGGATGAAATGTGACACAGAGATAAATGATAAATGATTTTTTTTTCATGTAGGACAACTTGTGTCACTTATAAAACGTTAAGACTCTACCACCGGTTCAGAAAGCTGATTCTACTGAGAAGAGCCGGCAAGAAACTCAGATAGATTATACCTACCTACCTGCCTGGAATAGCACATAGGCTGCTTTTTATAAAAAAGGAGCCTATGTGCTCAAGCCTAAGTTCCCGCGGGGAAAAAACCTCAAACTACAAAGTACGCAGACAAAGTCGCGGGCGTTCGCTAGTCATCCATAATAAAAGCTAATTGCCCCCCCCCCCCCTGTCCCCCAAAAGCTAATCGTGTCCCCCCCCCTGTGGCCAGGTCGTCCGGAGCCGTCGGTCCGGTGGCTGGTGAACGGCGTGCTGGTGGACGAGGAGTATGAGCACAACACGGGCGATGTAATCGCCGGCCAAGCATTCGCTAATCATCCATAATAAAAGCTAATTGTCCCCCCCCCTGTCCCCCAAAAGCTAATTGTCCCCCCCTCCTGTGGCCAGGTCGCCCGGAGCCGTCGGTCCGGTGACTGGTGAACGGCGTGCTGGTGGACGAGGAGTATGAGCACAACACGGGCGATGTAATCGCCTGCCAAGCATTCGCTAGTCATCCATAACAAAAGCTAATTGTCCCCCCCCCCTGTGGCCAGGTCGCCCGGAGCCGTCGGTCCGGTGGCTGGTGAACGGCGTGCTGGTGGACGAGGAGTATGAGCACAACACGGGCGATGTGATCGAGAACAGGCTGCTGTGGCCGGCCATCCGCCGCGCGGACTACGCCGCCGTGTTCACGTGCCAGGCCGCCAACTCGCTCCTGGTGCCGCCCAAGGAGGTCTCGCTCGTGCTGGACATGTTTCGTAAGTGTTTTACAACCATTTTTTTTGTAATTAACCCAAGCTAACCTTATAATGTTTCTGGTTTTTACCAGAAATCTACTTGAAACTCTTTTTTTTTTTATAATCACTACAAGTTAGCCCTTGACTGCGATCTCATCTGATGGAAAGTGCGTTAAGTAGCGAGCTAACCTGTTAGGGGCATGGCAGTTATGTTAAACCCATACCCCGGCATTCAACACGGCATCTTACCGGAACGCTAAATCGCTTGGCGGCACGTCTTTACCGGTAGGGTGGTAATTAGCCGCAGCCGAAGCCTCCCACCAGGCATTTTTTGTAATTAACCTAACCTAAGCTAATCATGTTTCTGGTTTTTACCAGAAACCTACTTGAACCTTTAAAAAATATAGTGTTATGAAGGAACTAGAAGTTTAAAAGAAAATTGGACTGTACAATCGTGCATTGTCGAGTCAACATCTCCTAAAGAATTCAGTTCAATTCAATACAATTCAATTCAATTCAATTTAGGTACACTATATGTACACATATTGACGTCCATTACTTACATATAAAACGTGATGGTGATAATTAGTTACGGTATCTTAAAACTAAAGCTACGAGGGTTCCAAACGCGCCCTGGTCTGAGAAGAGCCCACAACAAACACAGCCGGGTTTTTTGTCCGAAGATGCTCCGGTGTCGGAGTGAATGACTTATTGGGCGGTGAAAATCGCGGGTTGCAAGTACAAGATACACACTGTACTACGTAGATTAGTCGACTGTGGTGGATTATAGCGAATTAAACTTCATAATCATGGACTTAGTACATCTGCCTGTAGATAGTAGACAAAGTAACATCTGCTTGTATCCAAATATCTTTTTTTTATTATTATTGTCAAAGACGACAAAACAAGGTTTTGGGATACAAACTGTTAATCGCAAGGCATTCGCCTTCAGTCACGCATCATGACCATTTTGCACTATGCCTGTCTCATATATTCCGTTTCTAGTACACTTTCCGTAATCATAATACCCATTGTTACCTAGTACATCTTTAGATTTGCTTCACAAATTATTAATTCATTAAGATAATTAAAAAATAAATTTACTAGTTGATGGAAAAGGTTTTAAAAATTCCGTTGGTACCATTTAATTATCCGGGATGAGGGCCTATATAACTCCAGGTCATTTACTATATCCATTGTAAAAATCACGTCGATCCACGTCGTCATATCATTGTAAAAATCACGTCGTTGCACGTTTGGGGCGTGATTGAATGACAAACCAACAAACAAAGTTTCCATATTTTATAAGCCAGATAATTTTGAAATAATATAGAGACCGTTGGACGAGAATTAGAATTCTATCAGAAGTTTCGTAACTGCATAGATTTATGTTCTGCAAATCACGGAGACATTTCACCACAAATCCATTTACACCCAGAATTAGGTTGGACGCTCTAACTGCTGCTTAGACAGCAATACTAGTAATTTAATTCCGACCAACTGCATCGGATAGAGCCGTCTCTGGTCTGTGCATAGCGAACGTCTTGACGGCGTTTGTCCGAGTTACATCCAACTGTATTACGAAGATAATTTCCGTAGATTTCGGTTTCGTATCTCCAAATTAGATTATGTACGGGAATTTATATGTTAAGACTAGATTAACTAAATAGTAAGAGCTGGATATTATAATATCCATCTCAAAATTAATATTACCTTTCAAAAGTCTTTAATCAGAGCATTGTTGTATTACATGTGTGAGATCTTGAGTTTAAGTCATGTAGGATCAATTATTAATATGAAAATTAAAATGACTAAATCATCTCTAGGTACTGCAAAGCAATTTAGCGTTCGACCACAGGATTGGATTTCGATTTATTTCTTTAACTGCATTGACACTTAATTACCAATTATGACAACTACGGCATGACGATCACAATCACCATTGATTGGCTAACTATTGGCTTAAATGCAACAATAAAGCAAAAGTACATTCAATACAAAATCACAACAATTGAGATTGAGGTGAAATTGCTAATTTAAAAACTGTATTCGTCCATTTCATGGCTGAGTAAATAAGGCCCCAAGAAGAAGATTTTATTATATATTAGCGAATGCCCACGACTTCGTCTCTGTGGTTTGAGGTTTTTTGGTTCCCGCGGGAACTCTTTAATTTTCCGGGATAAAAAGTAGCCTATGTGCTATTCCAGACTATAATCTATCTCTGTGCCAAATTTCACCATTTTATACATCCATACATCCATACATCCATATACCCATACATCCATACATCCATACATCCAAACATCCATACATCCATACATCCATCCAAACTTTCTCATTTATAATATCAGTAAGATTGTTAGGTACAGCTAATTACATTTTGGACATATCTATCTATCTATATGCAAAATTTCAGCCAGATCCGTTCAGCCGTTGGGGCGTGATTGAGTACCAAACATCCATATATCCATACATCCACACATCCATACATCCATCCAAACTTTCGCATTTATAATATAAGTAAGATAAGATATGAATCCATTATGAATTAATAATGTAACACCAATTTTTCTACGCAATCTTAATATGAAACAAATGATTGAATTGAATTGAATTGAACCGAATTGAATCCAATTGAATCGAATTGAATTGAATTGTTTTTTTTTTTATTGCATGATAGGCTTGCGCTTGACGACAATCATGCTTAGTGCAAAGCAATGATGAGGTCTAGGTCGGAACGCGCTTGCCTAGAAGATGCCTATTCACTCTTGCCTTGAAGGTACTTAAGTTATAAGCGGCAGGAAACACGTGCGCTGGGAGGGTGTTCCACACCCTAGCGGTTCGTATCAGAAACGTCGAGCAAAAACGCTTCGTGCGAGCAAATTGAACGTCAACCACGTAAGGGTGCCAACGCTTGAAATTGAATTGAACGCAAATTGAATTGAATTGAATTGAATTGAATTGAATTTTATTGAATTGAATTGAATTGAAAATAATATTGTTCCATTCCAGTGCGACCGCTAACAGTGGAGATCAAGAAGCCCTCAGAGACCGGTGAAGGCGGAGTGCTAACAGCGGAGCGGCGTTACGAGGTCGCGTGTGAGTCCGCCGGCAGCCGGCCCCCCGCCGCCGTCACGTGGCACAAGGGCAAGCGACAGCTGAAGAGGATAACGGTGAGTACCTACCTGGTAATGAAGGAGCAGGCGAACACAGAATGTGAAATAATAATGAATGAACTAGAAGTTTAATTCGCTATAATCCGCTACAGTAGACAAATCTGTGTGGTACAGTGTGTGTCTTTCACCTGCAACATGCGACACCCACCACCCAGCAATTCGCACAGGCACAACACCACACCACACAAATCCTCCAAATCACTCTCAACGTACGTTTCACTCCGACACCGGAGATTTGGAGTACCGCACTGTACCACACAGATTTGTCTACTGTAGCGGATTATAGCGAATTAAACTTCTAGTTCATTCACTATCATGGACTTCCGCAAAGTAACGCCTGCTTCTATTCAATATGTGAAATAATAATTGGACCTACTAATCTAGGCAATAAAGCTAGTCGACCCCAACAATAATTCCTCAGGCGACGAAACTATACAGTATGATAAAGTATCATGAGTTAAACGTGTATTATAAATATCCAATTAAAAATCCGCAAGGAAGTTAGGGGTTTTATGCTATACCTAATTGTT
Organism: Erebia palarica; assembly: GCA_964035005.1. Taxonomy (NCBI): domain Eukaryota; kingdom Metazoa; phylum Arthropoda; class Insecta; order Lepidoptera; family Nymphalidae; genus Erebia; species Erebia palarica. The sequence goes on from OZ035985.1 coordinate 39,016,247, forward strand.
AATGCAGGAAGGTACATTATCGCGTAAACGCAGTTTAGGTTTAATAATAAAATCGGTTTAAATATCGATGTTCTGCATGATTATTTCGGTTTTGAGTGTAAATATACTACCGTCTATTATTTTAAAAAGAAATCGATAAAATATTCAGTCAAAAATATTGAGTTTTAGGTATAAATACCTAACTTCCGGATGGATTTTTTGTTGGATATTTTTGTGTAAGTATTGGTACATTTCATACTACAACCCTGCCAAGTTTCAACGACTGAGGATTTAATGCGGGGGTCTCCATACAGCAAACCTAGACTATACTTAAGCAAAACGGAATCAAGCCACACAGTGACAGTTTTGAGAAAAAGACGTTTAAATTTCAAAATTGTGGGTACATTATGAGGGTTGATAACCATGTCATAGAAATGTTTTGTTCTGTCAAAATTTTCACATCATTTTGATCTTTACAAGGTCGATAGAAGGTGCATTTTAAAAGCTTTACTTACTTCATTATCTTATCATTCATACTCTCATTTTTGGCATGTGTGTGGATTGGTTCCTGTTTGCATAAGTAGGCCCAATTGAGGATGAAACAAAGTCGGAAATCTTTATGTGGATGATTAATGGATGAATGACTAAATAATAGGAGTCAAAATTATAAGTGTAATTTTCAGCGTCTATTTAGGCTTTATTTAAGAGGTGAAGTACAATCTAATCGAATTAAAACGGTATAAGGTATAATATAAGCGGTATTTCTATGGAATACTGAATTATTATTACCTCCTAAGCACCATAAAAATTTAAAATGATGAAGCGATGTATATGAATATGATTGCAAAATAAAACGATTACGTGTAAGTTATTACTACAAGTATGAAGTTTTATAAAACGATTTATGATTTCAATAATTTATTCGTGACAATAGTTTTAAAATTCGATATTTTATTAAATTTAATGTGGTTTCAATCATTTTTTAATAGGTTCTGTTTGCATAAGTAGGTCCAATTGAGCATGAAAGAAAGTCAGAAATATTTATGTGGTTGATTAATGGATGAATGACAGATTAATTAAAGGAGTCAAAATTATAAAAGTGTAATTTTCCGCGTCAACTTAGGCTTTATTAAAGAGGTGAAGTACAATCTAATCGAATTAAAACGGTATAAGGTATAATATGAGCAGTAGTTCTAAGGAATACTGATTAATTATTACCTCCTAGGCACAATATAGAGACTAGTAAAGATCTAATATATCTTGTTTGTACTAACTAAAATTTTTAAATGATGAAGTGATGTATATGAATATGATTGCAAAATAAAACGATTACGTGTACTATTACTACAGGTATGAAGTATTATAAAACGATTTATGATTTCAATAGTATAATCGTGCTTTCAATAATTTTCTAATCGTACACTGGAAAAATTATTCGATAGGACTAGTCATACAGCGAACAGGTTTTAATTTTAATGCCAATTATACTCGTGTATGAAATTATGCAAATACTAAATCGTCCTAAGCCAGTGGCTTATCGGCAAGTCATAAAGTATATTTAGTGGATAATAATCATGAATACGATATCAGCGATTATGCAGCAATGAAAAAGAAAGCTGGCTAGTGGCCAGGGCGCCTGCTCACAAGCACTATAGCTGGTGCCGGGGAATCGGAAATCGATGCTATAACACTTTTATTTGAGCCAATTTGAATAGACTCTGCATAGTCCTGCGAATACCACCTGCTGGATATTACCTAATAAGTGCGATGGAATTAGAAAGGTATGGCACATAATCATGGTTGAGTTTTATTTTATTTGAAGTTAATAAATCAGTAGCGATTTCAACTGATCATCATTTTTAGTGAAAGTTCTGTATTTGTGTAATATTTTAGTGAAAGATTGATTAAACGAGCTTCTGAACTATGTTTTCATAATATTAGCTGCTAATTCCACTCACGATCGACGAAACTATTCAGTGAGAAAATACTTGATTTCGATAAAAAAATTGTGGTTTTAAATCGGTTTTATAAACTACTATGATTATTTTATATCATCATAGTAGTTTATAAAACCGATTATATTATTGTAAAGTCTTCCAATATTCTTGTGCGTTCTGTATCTTCTATCCTACGCATTATTGAGAATGGATTTATTACACATTTCAATACGAATTATCTTAGGTACAATATCATTGCTGTCTTATTTACATCTTTATCGAAACTCCATCTGTTTTTGTATGTATTACGCATAATCAAACTATAACAATTTCGAACAAATACCTAGTTTAATATTAAGCATAGCCATTTTCCATCTTGTACACATTGCAAAAGGCAATCGAAGGACATTTAATTAGGTTAGTAGGTGTATTCCGAGTCAATCGAACTACCCTCCCCTATAATCATTAGAGTGCGATCGGCCACAGCGCGGGGCCTTATGGCCTTAATAGAAATAATAGAATACACTCTTGGCTGCTATCTCGAGGGTTAAGTGGCCTAGATAATGGGAACTTTATTGATAATGGACATCGTTTACGTATAATATTATTATGTAAAGTAAAACGTTCGTCTTAAGCCATGGATTCACGTAAAGTGCGGATTTTTAAATTGTTTCTTTAGTTTTGACGACCTTTCTGGTGCATTACTGAATTCTGCTCTCTCATTAACGGAAGATTCTTGGGAAATTGACTTTGTTCTAGTCTGGTACCCGATTTCGTACGTCTGGTACCCGATTTATGATACCACGTTGAAATCGACAAAGGGTTCCGAACTACTGTCTTTTCAGGTCAGTCTTTCCTTTCCAAGTTCAGTCATGGATGAACTTAACTATAAAAACCTAAGAAGAACCTCTAATTTATTGTCACGGCCAACTATAAGAGCAAAACAATTACCGCTAACGATCCCATCCATCGACGAGCACATTACACCGGTGTGTAGCCATGCTACTGTCGACCGAGCAATATATCTCTCGCAACGTCCTGAATCCAACACACTGTCCTCGTACTTAAGCAGTAATTACAAGTGATGATAGGTGCCAGCGGTTGGCAATAGGCCAGCCCAGATATTGATAGTCGAGGGATGCTACCGATGTCTCATATCGATGCAATCGATCTTTTCGGTGAACCGTCAAAAATTGTACCACAATCGGAAGCTAATTTCAAATCGAGTTCACTGTAATAGCAGCAATGCTCAGGCCTGCTGTTACTTATGTCACACATTTGACACTGGTGTAATTGTAAATATTTTTTTGCAAAACAGCATTTTTCTTGCTCTTCTTCTCTTTAGGAATGGCATTCGAGTGGTAGATTCACTCGAAATACTCGGTAATTTGAAAAAATCACCGTGCATTATCAAATTTAATCCAAAGTTAAGCCACGTCTTAATTTCTCTAGTTTTTTCCTTGTAAAGTGCCAATGCACTGTTATAGTTATTTGTGTTATGAGGGGCCAAAGAAAATTTTTGTTCCCCGAGGGCGCTATCAAATTCAGAGCGAAGTGAATGATTCTAAAGTAGAATCCTGAGCGTAGCGAGGAATTCAATATACGCCGCCCGAGAACAAAAAATTTGGCCCCGAGTGACACACACTATTTTTCATCATTACGCATGAGAAAAAGCTAGGAGTATCAACGTACTATGTATGGACATAACCTATACGTTTAAGCACCAATCAGAAGCACGAACGCGGACCAATCAGAACAGAGAAATGAAAAGTCCCATGGGTCTAAAAATTACATTTTGCACCCGCTATCCTCTGAAGCCAATATTCGTTTTTCGAATAGGTATGATGAAAAAGTTATTCTCCTCCGGATAACGTGTCACATAATGCAGCACAAGTCGGGCTACAAGCTCTGGGCACGCGTGCCGCCATTAATTTGATCAGCGGGATGTAGTGACGTCATAATGATCAGGCTCGAGAACACAGCTCGCCGCACATTGTCCTCTAAATGGATACACTTGGCTTATTATGTAAGGCACATGATATTATGCATCACCTAGTTAATCGTGTTAGCTTTGCTATTATGACGTGTATGTCTTGATGAGTAGCTGATGGGCTGATGTACATACGACTTTGTCTGCGTAGCATTTTTCTTGCTCTTCTTCTCGGTAGGAATGTCAATCCGTATCAGTGGTAGATTCACTCGAAATACTCGGTAATTTGAAAACATCACCGTGCATTCTCAAATTTAATCCAAAGTTAAGCCACGTCTTAATTTCTCTAGTTTTTTTCGAATAGGTATGATGAAAAAGTTATTCTCCTCCGGATAACGTGTCACATAATGCAGCACAAGTCGGGCTACAAGCTCCGGGCACGCGTGCCGCCATTAATTTGATCAGCGGGATGTAGTGACGTCATAATGATCAGGCTCGAGAACACAGCCCGCCGCACATTGTCCTCTAAATGGATACACTTGGCTTATTATGTAAGGCACATTATATTATGCATCACCTAGTTAATCGTGTTAGCTTTGCTATTATGACGTGTATGTCTTGATGAGTAGCTGATGGGCTGATGTACATACGACTTTGTCTGCGTGGCCTTAGGCACAGCATTTTACTTGCTCTTCTTCTCGGTAGGAATATCAATCCGTATCAGTGGTAGATTCACTCGAAATACTCGGTAATTTGAAAACATCACCGTGCATTCTCAAAGTTAATCCAAAGTTAAGCCACGTCTTAATTTCTCTAGTTTTTTTCCTGGATTGTGAACGCTTGTTAAATACCAATACACTGTTAGATTATTCTCCTCCTGATAACGTATCACATAATGCAGCACAAGTAGGGCTACAAGCTCCGGGCACGCGTGCCGCCATTAATTTGATCAGCGGGATGTAGTGACGTCATAATGATCAGGCTCGAGGACGCAGCCCGCCGCACATTGTCCTCTAAATGGATACACTTGGCTTATTATGTAAGGCACATGATATTATGCATCACCTAGTTAATCGTGTTAGCTTTGCTATTATGACGTGTTTGTCTTGATGAGTGGCTGATGGGCTGATGTACATACAACTTTGTCTGCGTGGCTTTAGGCTAGTTAAAATCTGGGATGGGATTGAGTTGAGATTTCCGTTCCTTCCTTCAGTTCTAAAAAATCTAATCTTACGTTAATTGTCAATATATGACTAATTCCCTAATTTGAACTTATCAGGAAGTTCCGCGAAATAATTTAACGTTTATCGAAATGCAGGCATCTTTTTAGTCCTTAAATATGTTGAATAAATAATAAGCAGATTCCTATCTCAGAAATAGGAACCTGCTTCTAGAATCTGTCAAATGGATAATATTTATTCCACAGAAATAGTTCTTTGTTTTCAAATACAATCGCACTACAAAAATACCACAGCTTATCATGAAACTATTATTAGATGACAACTACTATCTTTATGGCATAATATAGTAAACTATGTTCGATACAGATCCAACCAATCTAATCGACAGAGGTACTAAGATAGAAAATGTAGAGAAAACTCGAAAAACTTGATGACTTGGTTCACGACGCAAACTTAAAAAGTTCAACAAGAGTTATACCGAATGAATCTATAAATCTGACTCTCACAAATTATAACGTTCACGAAAATTCAAACTAAAGTTAAAGGTTTAAAATCTCAACACACAAATTTAATTAATGGGTATAAAACAAAACACATAAATCCAAATGGCTTGATTCTTTTAAAGTTATAATAGCATGAAAATTCAAGTAGATTTTTTAACTTTTGTTTCGCACATATAGTCAGGTCACGCTGGTTCAATAGCGTGTCTACTTGTTCTCCTGTAAGCATTGTTTCAAGTGGATAGAATTTTAATTTATGTTTCGCACATAAAGTCGTGTCACACTGGTTCAATAGCGTGTCTACTTGTTCTCCTGTAAGCATTGTTTCAAGTGGATAGAATTTTAATTTATGCTTCGCACATAAAGTCGTGTCACACTGGTTCAATAGCGTGTCTACTTGTTCTCCTGTAAGCATTGTTTCAAGTGGATAGAATTTTAATTTATGTTTCGCATATAAAGTCGGGTCACCCTAGTTTACTAGCGTGTCTACTTGTTCTCCTGTAAGCATTGTTTCAAGTGGATAGAATTTTAATTTATGTTTCGCACATAAAGTCGGGTCACGCTGGTTCAATAGCGTGTCTACTTGTTCTCCTGTAAGCATTGTTTCAAGTGGATAGAATTTTAATTTATGCTTCGCACATAAAGTCGTGTCACACTGGTTCAATAGCGTGTCTACTTGTTCTCCTGTAAGCATTGTTTCAAGTGGATAGAATTTTAATTTATGCTTCGCACATAAAGTCGTGTCACACTGGTTCAATAGCGTGTCTACTTGTTCTCCTGTAAGCATTGTTTCAAGTGGATAGAATTTTAATTTATGTTTCGCATATAAAGTCGGGTCACCCTAGTTTACTAGCGTGTCTACTTGTTCTCCTGTAAGCATTGTTTCAAGTGGATAGAATTTTAATTTATGTTTCGCACATAAAGTCGGGTCACCCTGGTTTACTAGCGTGTCTACTTGTTCTCCTGTAAGCATTGTTTCAAGTGGATAGAATTTTAATTTATGTTTCGCACATAAAGTCGGGTCACGCTGGTTCAATAGCGTGTCTACTTGTTCTCCTGTAAGCATTGTTTCAAGTGGATAGAATTTTAATTTATGTTTCGCACATAAAGTCGGGTCACCCTGGTTTACTAGCGTGTCTACTTGTTCTCCTGTAAGCATTGTTTCAAGTGGATAGAATTTTAATTTATGCTTCGCACATAAAGTCGTGTCACACTGGTTCAATAGCGTGTCTACTTGTTCTCCTGTAAGCATTGTTTCAAGTGGATAGAATTTTAATTTATGTTTTGCACATAAAGTCGGGTCACGCTGGTTCAATAGCGTGTCTACTTGTTCTCCTGTAAGCATTGTTTCAAGTGGATAGAATTTTAATTTATGTTTTGCACATAAAGTCGGGTCATGCTGGTTCAATAGCGTGTCTACTTGTTCTCCTGTTATGGGGAAGTTAGCGCGGTCTGCGGTGCAGGTTTCAATGAGCCGGTAATTGGCGCAGTCGAGCGGCGTCACACGTCAAGCTAACTGCATAATTGCTGCTTGAGGGGTGAAGCCTACCAAAAGATGATAACTCTGATGGGCTGCGTGAAAGTACCTAATAGTTTTCCAAACCACTGTGCAATTAAAAGTTCTGCTAACAATAGTAACGTTTTTGTCTTATTTTAAGAAAACTTTACCGTTCACTGTTTTTTTTTTTTAATTATATAGGCCAGCGCTTGGCTGCAATCAGACTTGCATATAGTGGTGATGCAGCCTGATAATTTCATCGAAAAAAATAAAGCAAATACAAAAGAGAAACGGTCTGAGAAACATTTTCACTCCCTTTTAGACTGTTTTCTTTTCTATCAGGTTAATGTATTTTTGATCGCTGTTAGGGAAATGGGAATACTTATTCTAGCTTTGGCAAAAGACATAATACTTTAGCGTGAGATATCGTTTACTCGAAATCTTAATTGCTTTTGTCGTTCACTTTGTTTTTTTTTATTATAAATCTATACGATCTATTGTCCGTAATCATCGATATATATGTAAGTACTAGAGGGGATCTTTCATAGAATAAAATTGGGCGTCCCTCCTGTAGAGCATGCTCCACACCTGGCATAAGCCGTCATAAGCCTGTCTTTGTCCCCGCCATAGCGCTGTCCCGCTTTTCAGACTAGATGGCGTTAGTGAAATAAGTTCACATTCTTTGTTTGACAGACTATGTAAATTGAGGTCGTTATCCGTAATGCAAGAGTGATTGAGCTGGTTTAAGGTAACAGCTAACATTCCCACTTTTGCTCCTAATTTTCATTTTATGTACAAAAATAATTCTTCAGCGAATATTTTTAAACATTACTTCAATTAGTGTTTTGCACATCAATATTTTTCTCGCGTAAGCTTTAGTCATAAAACCTGTAATTAATCTCATGAGTAGCGATAAAGTTGTGAAGATGAGCGCCCCAACGTATCGCTGATGCCACTAATTAATTCTGCGGAGCGTTTTGCGACTCAAGAACTCCGCTGCTGTCAACGCAGATTAGTTAGCGAACTTTCACACAACTTCTGCGATGAACAAATTTTGAAGTCATATTTGATGATGAAATGTCTATGCTCACTATACTATGCTCACTAATTGTGCCTTTAGGTACTGAAGAATAGAGATTGGATTTATGCGCGATTGCGACCTTTTTTTATGCTTTATTTTTTTACAGAAAAGCTCAACTTCCAACCTTACATTTTGAGATACTACATTTAGATACGTAAACTATCACTGCAGCTGAAAGAATCTTTAGAAATTCGACCCCAGCGAAGTAGAATCTAAAAATATTTGAAAATAAAGCTTAAAGTTTTATCAAATTTTAATAATATTGATATATCATTAAAATAAGAAAAAATAAATTATAGAAGCAATTAGGTACAATTTATGCGCGATTGCGACCTTCTTTTGTGCTTGATTTTTTTTTTACAGAAAAGCTCAACTTTTAACCTTATAGTGTAACGATAGGGCTGACCTATAGGTCACCTATAAAAGCTCTTTAAAAACTAGATTAAAAAAAAACCTTATATTTTAAAATACTACATTTAGATACGTAAACTATCACTGCAGCTGAAAGAATCTTTAGAAATTTGACCCCTGCGAAGTAGAAGTGAATCTAAAAATATTTGAAAAAAAAAATTATTTTTTTTCTTTTTAACCATTTCAGTTAGCCGTAAGTTTGAATGTTTAATATTACTGTATTTTTTTATTGACTTATTTTGTACTGGATTTTGTGCTTTTAAGAAATTATAGAAGCAATTAGGTACAATGATCGTTACAAGAGCCCTTATGTAGTAAATACACCAGCACAATTCAAGCGGAGCTGCCAGTCCACGAGCTTTGTCGCTGATCAACCGGCGAGCCCGACCGTGCATAAAGCCAATGGAACTGCAATATTACCGACTAGCTGCAGTCTTAACCGCAATAACCAGGTGCAGTACCTGCCTCCCTTTGTGCCGACATCGGGATGTTTAACACTAAACAACGCTCAAAGGCCTTTGTGGTGCTTTGCTTTGCACTTTCTTTTCCCTTCCCTTTCCATTTTACTTGCATACCTCGGGATATTAAATATTCTCGATTGCTGGGGACTGTGTAAATGAACTTGTGTATTTAGAAATGTATACCATCCTGTCTTAAAGCAATTCGTATGCACTTAATTTTGTTTTAAGAAAATTTCTTCTTCTGTTTGTGCCTTTTCCATTAAAAGTTGTCGATCATTTGAAATTTTAGGTCCACATACAAGTGCTTTTACTTAGCCACTGTTGGTTTTACAGCCAGTATGTCCTTCTCCGCCTCAGTATGTGCTGTATCATGCTGGATATTTCTCAGATACTCTTGTTTTCTCTTTTTATACGACTGCCTGAAAAAAGGAGTATATTGTTTTCAGGGTTCATGTATGTATGTATGTGAGTTTGTATATTCCACCATAACTTCTATACGCCTGAACCGATTTTGATAAATGAGGTATCTTTAGAATCATTAACTTATTCCGGGTGACATAGGCTAATAAAATTAAAAAAATATATTGATGAGGTGACCATGGTCCCGCATTAAAGATTAAATTTGAAAAAAAATATTCGAAAATTAACTAAATAATCATCATCTAGAAAATGATGAGTAGAATCCCAAAAATATATAACACTATAGTTCAATATCCAGTGATTCACAAAAAAATATCATTTAATAAAAATGTGAATAAGATTGTAATTTAACTAGATTAATTTAGATTTTTAACTTTTTAGTTCGGTTTTTGGCAGGGCAGTTAATTTTTTTAATTATGACTTGTTTACAGTTAGCAGAAAGAAATTTATGAAAATAAATCCTTGATAATATAAATGTATTCTTTCTTAAAGTAAAAATCGAGGGTAACTTTTAATAGGCATGATGACTGATTTTGAGAAATGGTCAGATAATGTTCGGAAGTATCTACTATTTTGAATAAATATACTATTTCAGCAGAACAATAAGGTTTGGTAGATAAAATTGGCATTTTAAATTTAAATTTTAAAATTCATGCCAAAACGCTCATCGGTGTCATGGCGTCGTTTGTGACGTCACTATTATTATTACCAATGTACTCTGTGGAGTGTGCAGTAAGCAATAGGGTGATTGTCAAAGCTCGAAACCAACAATTGTGACGTCATTCGCTTCTCGGTGTTTAATCCACTATGGCGGATTGCTGTATTTTATAGTTTTATTTTATCAAAATAAATAGCAATCTCACTCGAAATAGAAAAATAAATACGTTGTTTTATAATCCATGAATCATAATTCATGTGATAAATTCATAATTTCATTGATTCTTGGTTACTGTCATCATGCCTATTGAATGGATAAACATACACAGATGGAAGGCCAGCAATCCGGGCCGGGTAAAGGCAACGGAGCGCCTAATCGTACGCGGGATTGATCGCCGCCGGTCGCTCGAGCGAAAAATCACTTTAAGTAGCTTCTCACAGTGTGTCGTGTCACCAACGCCACCATATAGGTGTAGGGGCACGCAATACCTACATGATGACGTAAACATGACGCGGCCACGTTAGCCAATCACCTACATGATGACGTAAACATGACGCGGCTACGTTAACCAATCACGTGCCGCCGCCTGTATCACGCTAACGAAGTTCTTTCGGAATTGTACTATATATGGAAATATCAACCTACAACAGTTTGCCCAGCTGGGATCCCCGAGCATGACACCGGCTCGGAGGAAGATCTTCCTATTGCATCGGTCGAGCATACCATACGCTCCCGACATAGGTATGCCAATCCACACTGGGCCAGCTTGGTAGGCTACGGCCAAACCCTTCTTATTCTGAGAGGAGACTTGTGCTTAGAGCCGGCAATGGGCTGAAATTTATGCGCTATTTTATTTTTTATTTTATTTTATTTTATTCATAAGGTTCGCTAGCGATTTTTACAAAGGATAATCATAAGTTACATAAATTCATCGATACATGCCAATGTATGTAAAATCATATGAAAGCAAACACTACATGCATATAAGTATCTCATACATAACATGGTTAAATATAAATGGTATCACATATCGTAATCCTGATACTCGGATACCCTGACACTGCGTTTCCATGATACAACATAATAATATCACAAACCGGTTTTGCAACACAAAACTAGTTCGTGACAAAATTCGGAGTTAAGGCGTCAGAATAAAAATAATAGTGCAAACGTCTATAAATTTTGGCCCTCACAGGTTAGCCCGCTACCGTCTTAAACTGCATCATCACTTACCAGCAGTCGAGATCGCAGTTAATAGGCCTATTACACTGTGGCGGCTTGTTAGAGCGTCGCTTATTACACAGCAATAAGGACCAATTTAAAGACCCTTCCTCCCTAATTCTTATTATACTACACTGATTCAAGTGTAAGGGTCCCTGTGAAAAGTGCATTGTAATACGCCAATAAGGGCTAACTTTTAATGCTTGTAAAAGCTTCAAAAGGGTACCTGTAACAAGGTTTGGCAGGTTCGTGGAACCATGCACTGTGAGTAAACCACCCTAATATATTTTAATATCCGAACAACCGCCGCTGTTTGTGGAGCGGATACTATTATTTTTGAATATCGGCTCGAGGAAATGGCCGGGGAAAATATTTGCGCGTGTTTTATCATCCAAATTGCTCTAATGCACAGCGCAGACGAGTAAACATTGTGTGTTTGTGTCTTCAAGATTGTGTACTGTGTGCTCGAACACCTGTGCCGCATACGTCTACGATATAGCTTCATATTATTTGTTTTCTTAAAACAAGTCATAATTAAAAAAATTAAAAAACACGACTGCCTTGCCAAAAAACGAACTAAAAAGTTAAAAAACAAAATTAATCTAGTTAAATAAGAATCTTATTCACATTTTTATTAAATGATATTTTTTGTGAATCACTGGATATTGAACTATAGTGTTTTATATTTTTGGAATCTACTCATCATTTTCTAGATGATGATTATGTAGTTAATCTTATTTTCAAAAATTTTTTTTCAAATTTAATCTTTAATGCGGGTCCATGGTCATCATCAATTTTTTTTTAAATTTTACTAACCTATGTCACCCGGAATAAGTTAGGGATTCTAATGATACCTCATATATCAAAATCGGTTCAGGCGTATAGAAGTTATGATGGAATATACAAACTCACATACATACATACATGAACCGTGAAAACAATATACTCCGTTTTTCAGTCGTATAAAAATCAGAGCTGTTACTCATAAAATATAATCTCTCACCAAAGAATTGGGCTAGCTTGCTGGCGAGGTTTTAATATTTAAGTGTTCCTTACATCTTTTAGTATTATCTCTATCTTTTCCATAAAATTTACTCTTTTAACTGGTGTATGAGAGTTGACACGTCATAAAAGTTGTCATTATCAATAGTATATCGTGTGCTTAGGAGTGAAACAAGACGATTTCAGACGAGGGTGAAGTTGCCCGCCTGAGCGGAGCGAGGGCTGGTATCACCCAAAATCTGAAATCGTGTTTCATCTCGTGGCTTACACACTATTTATACTTCTATACTAATATTATATTATATTATAATACTTCTATACTAATATTATATATATATGACTGCCTCGTTGGTCTAGAGGTTAGCGTAGTCGACTGCGGATCATGAGGTCCTGAGTTCGATTCTCGGTCGGGCATGAAAATTGTTAAATATTGGGTTTTTCAATTAAGAAATTCTCAGTGCCAGCCCGGAGTTGGAAGTTGGTGGTGTTTCACCCCCGTGCCTCGGAGAGCACGTTAAGCCGTCGGTCCCGGTTATTATCACTAACATGATAATAGTCGTTAAAGCCCGCCAACCCGCATTGGAGCAGCGTGGTGGGTCTAAGCTCTAATTCCTTCTCTCCTATGAGAGTGGAGGCCTGTGCCCAGCTGTGGGACGTTAATAGGCTGTAGTGGACTAATATTATAATACTGTTACGGCATCTCAGAAAGGCTCAATTAAAATGAAATCATATGTTACAATTACAAAATCAAACTGTTTATTCTGACATTATTCTTAATAGCTGGTAGGTTTTTTTACAAGCTACTCTCGATAATCAATATTTATGAAATTCGTACGAATTTACAATGTGGTATCACTTTATAATCTTTCTAATAGTTAAGCATATCAATAATATCTCTATAAATCCAATAAATCTCAGTTTTAAAAATATACAATAGTATCACGCACACTTTTACAGCAGGCTTCGTTCTAAACTGAATTCAAAAAAATGGCGGCAACCTAACACACACAGATTATACCACGGAAATTACGCATAAAGCAATAATGTGGTATAGATTATTTATGTCGTGTTACAATACAAATAATATAAATGGGAAAGTTTGGATTGATGGATGTTTGTTACGGACCTGGATGAAATTTGGCACTGGAATAACACATAGGCTACTTTTTATAAGGGAAAAATAAAAAGTTCCCGAGGGAACTAAAAAAAACCTCAATCCACGCGAACCCAGTCGCGGACATCAGCTAGTTTTTCATATAATCTGCATTAATAGTGCGAGTTTTGTCTTACTTATTTTAGTTGTTAAGTTGTTGTTTACAAATATCATATCTGTCAGTTTAGTTGATGGGTAAAATGACAATTAAAAAAGTTTGAAATATACAAAAGATACTCTGACAGGATGGAAAGGAGGGCTGCTACGTCATTCAGCGTATCTTTTGATAGATGGTTTTCTACTCGCTGCATTACGTATTCGTCTGTAATTTACTAGTTTCAGGTGTCTCAATAGGCATTGGAACTCACATTTTCAATGCAGGTTATAAGAAAAACTAAGTAAGTAAACAACACTTTATTCCACACGAACAAATAACAGAACAGAGGTAAAACAAATCGTGACAGATAAAAAAAAAAGATAGAATAGAATAATAATAATAATAGATTTAAAAGATATATTTTTCTTTTTGAAAATATATATTTATTAAACCTAAATCCACGTGGACAAAGCCGCAGGCGTCATCGAGTTATTTTTATTGAAAAGAGCTTGAATAAATAATATTTTTTACCTTTGATCCTTAAAAATATCATGCTACTGTTTCAACAACACGGGACAATAATAATAAGAAAGAAGTCAGACTTAAAGGAAAGGAAAATAAAAGTGACACAAAGGCCTTTGAGAATTGTCGCTCTGCTAAAAACATTCCGGAGCTAAGACAAATAGTGCATCTGCAATACTAACAATATCTTAGTATTTTAGTTCCATGTTTTGTTGTGATATAATTAGCAGGAAATATTGATACGAATTCTATGTCCAATTATTTTAAAAAGCACTGCCTTGTTGGTCTAGTGGTTAGCATGTTCGACTGCTGCCGACGATGCCCAAGGTTGGAGTCCCGGTTCGGGCCAGAACAAGTTTTGACGACCTCCGTGGCGCAGTGTGTAGCGCTGTTGTCTTAACGTGCGGAGGTCCCGGGTGCGATCCCCGGCAGAGTCAATTTGGGAATTTATAATTTCTGAATTTTCCCTGGTCTGGCCTGGTGGGAGGCTTCGGCCGTGGCTAGTTACCGCCCTACCGGCAAGGAGGTGCCGCCAAGCGATTACGCGTTCCGGTACGATGCCGTGCAGAAATCGAATAGGGTTATGGGTTTAATATAACTGCTGTGCCCCTAACAGATTAGCCCGCTTAGACTGCATCATCACTTACCGTCAGGTGAGATCGCTGTCAAGGGTTAACTTGTAGTGGATAAAAAAAAAAGTATTGAGTTTTGCTCACAAGAATCTCTCAGTACTAGCCCGGAGTTAGGAAATTGGTGGTGTTTCACCCCCGTGCCTCGGAGAGCACGTAAAGCCGTCGGTCCTGCGCCTGGTCTCTCTCCGGTCGTGTCGGATTTTCCGTCCCATCGGGCTATGGAGTGAAGGAACAAAGATTGCACCTGTAATATCTCGCAGATGGCTATAATCTATCTAATCTCTGAGAGGACATTATTATTATTACTTTGCATTCGACAACGGATCACATAATATTTCAGATAGTTGATTTAAAGCAATTCGTATTGGCTCATGTAACGCGTCATTTAACTTCTCTAACCAAAATTCATCATCATTCATTCATCATATCATTAAATTATTTATTCTCAAAATTAGAACGACAGCAACATTATTCCTGCTATTCAATAATATTTTATAATAACTTTACTTAGGTGCATTATAAATCAAAAGCTGATGAACCAGATTAAATTCACTCGCATAGTTAAACAAGTATTTTAAGCAACAAAATGATGTTAGTTTTATGATTTCCCAACAGACCTATACTAAAAGATCCCAGAAGACATGTTAAAGATGTCTCTGAATAAATTCAAAGTTAATGTTAAACGTAAACTCATTGAAAAATATTATTACCACGTAAAGGAATACTTAAACAACAAGGAAGCTTGGCAATAATTTGTTCTATGGCTCTGATAGTTCCTTAGTTAAGATTATTTGTGAGATGGTGATAATAAAAAAAACCCGGCTGAGTTTGTTGTGGGCTCTTCTCAGACGCACCCTGCGTTTGGAACCCTCGTAGCTTTAGTTTTAAGATACCGTAACCAATTATCACCATCATGTTTTATAAGTAAGTTATTTTTAACGTCAACCTGCAGTGTACCTATATTGAATAAATGTTATTGAGTATATTGATAACCCATTACTAATACAAAAAATGCAGTATATTTAATGATTTTTATAATAAGTCTGATTTTTCAATCACGTAATAAAATATAAGTGATCATTTTATTTTGGCTCATAATCAGCAATAAAATAATTAACTTATTAATATTTAAAATAGAAATAATCGACGTGCAATATACCTAAATTTTTTTAACAAAGTGACGACGTAATTCTCACAAGTAAAATTATGTAGAACACGTAACGTTTGCCTTTCCAACATTACTCATTGAAGTAGAAGAAATAAAAATAATATAATAAGAAAGATTAAACGTTAGAAAAACAAGCTTTCCGCAAACATTGGCTCGCATCAATCATCCGCGGTCCCTTTCAGAATCAATCACTGGCAAAATGTACACAGAGGCGTGTTCTAGACACAATTTGTGTACACACAGAAAATATGTAGGCACATCTATTCCGTCAATAGAAAAATCTGTGACTATAATATTATTATCAATCAATGGAAAACAGATTCCTTCTTTCTTCAGAAACAGATTCGAAGGTTTACATCATAAGTTACACACAAGTACTCAAAAACGTTATGAAAAAAAAAACGATATAAAATGTAATAAATAGTCGGTCGTCCTTCGAGATACAAATTTATTTCTGTTGAAATTTCATCAAAATCATATAAAAAATGAAAAATACTGTGATATCTTAGTGGTTGAGACGTTCACCCCCTGTTTGGGTGGTCAGGGGTCCACAAATCACACTATTAACTTTTAGAAATTTTGTGCGTTCTAAGTCATTTAATATCACTTGCCTGCCTCCCTGAGAGTTCCTAGTAACGTTCTCACATGTATCTGAAGTCTGCCAATCCGCACATGGCCAGTGTGGTGGGCTATGGCTAAACTCTTCTCTGATGACTGTCACATTTGTAACGTCATTTTATTTTTATAATTTGTTTCTTTCGCTCACTTCGCTGACGTTTAGTTCGATTTTCATTAAAATTTCAAACCCCTATTTTAACCCCTTAGGAGGTGAATTTTCAAAAATCCATACGTCATAAAAGGACCTTGTGTGCCAAAATTCAGCCTGATCCAACCAGTGGTTTTTACTGAGGGTTAATAGATCAGTCAGTCAGCCAATCAGTCAGCTTTTCCTTTTATATATTTGTAAGTGAGGATATAGAGCTGGCGCCAAAAGAGAAACTAAAATACCTAGGCTTTATAAAATAATAGCTGATGCCTGCGACTTCGTAAGCGTGGTTTAATTTTTTTTATTCCTGCAGGAACTTCTTAATTTCCCGAGATGAAAAGTAGCCTATGTCAATCTTCAGGTCCTCAACTATACCAGTGCCAAAAATCACGCCGATCCGTTGCTCCGTTGCAGCGTGATTGAAGGACAAAAAATACATTTTCGCATTTATAATATTAAAATTAAAAGTATGATCCTTTTTTGATTTAATTCAAATTGGAGTAGAGCATTTTTTTTTATCCACTACAAGCTAGCCCTTGACTGCGATCTCACCTGATGGTAAGTGATGATGCAGTCTAAGATAGCGGGCTAGCCTGTTAGGGGCATGGCAGTTATATTAAACCCATACCCCTATTCAGTTTCTACACGGCACGTCTTTGCCGGTGGGGTGTAACTATCCACGGCAATATTGCATGAAAACTGCAAAAGCAATAATCAACAGAAACAAGACGTAAGTCACAGGTAATTAATAAAGATCCACATTATAATTTATATTACAAGAATATAAGGAGTTACTTGGGTAAAAATCAATGCCTGTGACTTACCCGCCAAGTAGACGAATGAAACAAACAGAGATATTAGGAAACATACACAGAATTAGACGTTAGTTGAAGAATGAACACACACAAAAAAAGAAAAATTGACAAAAAAGGTCTCCGATTCTCATCTGAGGGGTGCAGCGGTCTCCACAATGGAGTCTAAAAATAAAAATAAGAATTAAAAAAAACTAGCCACGGCCGAAGCCTCCCACCAGGCCAGGCCAGGGAAAATTCAGAAATTATAAATCCCCAAAATGACCCTGCCGTGGATCGAACCCGGGACTTCCGCAAGTTAAGACAACAGCGTTACACACTGCGCCACGGAAGTCGTCAAATCAAGTGCATCTTGCAGGATGGGCGAGTGCGGTCAGGGCTCGCTGCTGCAGCGTCCCCGGGGGAGAGCTTAGCGAGCTAAAGCCGGGGTCGCTTCACGCCCGTGTTAGCCTCGCCAAGATAAACACGCTGCTGGATGCAGCTACGGCGTCTTGGGACACGCTTTGCTGGGGCATGTTTAAAGTGATTCCAATTCGAATAGCTATGAATCTTGGCGAAGAATTCCCGTATGAACTCTCTGTTTTCTGGCATTTTGCTCAATAACCGTCCCCTGGATACACCCTATCTTTATACAAAATTTTGTCAAAATCAGTTAAACAGATGGGGCGAGAAAATGTAATACTGACTGACATCAGACACATAGACAGATAATATACCTGCTGCAGTGCCTCTCCCAATTAATAATAAACAATCTTGTACGAAGATGAAAACAGTAATCGCTATCAAAATTTATACTTTTACTAGGTACATACTAGGTACTTTGGACTTTTAAATGTAATAAGCTGTATTTGCAGGAGCCTCTAATTGTAATATCATTGGGAAAACATCCTTAATGAAATAATCAAAAGGAGGAAAGCTCAAAATGTAAGCTACCCATAGAGTTATTGGCAAAATTTTAGGCTTCTCTGCTGCAAAATAAATAGAACTAATAATAAGTCATATCCGTATACAGTATAAGTGTCAAATTACAGTTGAAACACATATTTAGGAACATGAATGATCCAGTGGATTTGCGATCGCGTTTGTTGATAGAGTAGGGCTTTTGATGTATTACCAAAAATATCTGTTGCACTGCGTATAATCGTTGCGCTTGGGCGCAGGCTTCTGGATATTCTCTAACACGTTATATTCGACGTAGAGTCCACAGTAAAGGTGGTTCTTAAAAGGTGTATGAAAATGTATCATCATGAGATCACTATGAAAAATAATACTAATTATCATCAAAATAAGGCTGGTTGGGAAAACAGTAAGTGGACAGAGGATTGGCTTTTTTAATAGATTCGTACACTTGATTATTATTTTTATTGTAAGTATACGATATTCTACCAATACTAGAAGTACAGGGGGTCAGAGTGAATAGTAATCAAAGCTTGCTTTCAGGTGGCTCTCGAAAGACAAACTTTGAATCTATTGTTTGTTGTTCGGCAGCACTCATTTAAAAAAATTAACTGAAACAAAAATTCTGATGTGTGGTACTTCCACATTGTGTCTCATCTAACGTGACAGTAAATTATAATATCAGATCAAAGAATTTTGAAGTGAAAACTTCTTTAGGTGCGTTGAGCACTTTTTGGTAATTTATATTGAAGTGTAAAACTTCTGTAGGCGTGTTGAGCACTTTTTGGTAATTTATATTGAAGTGTAAAACTTCTATAGGCGCGTTGAGCACTTTTTGGTAATTTATATTGAAGTGTAAAACTTCTGTAGGTGCGTTGAGCACTTTTTGGTAATTTATATTGAAGTGTAAAACTTCTGTAGGCGCGTTGAGCACTTTTTGGTAATTTATATTGAAGTGTAAAACTTCTGTAGGCGCGTTGAGCACTTTTTGGTAATTTATATTGAAGTGTAAAACTTCTGTAGGCGCGTTGAGCACTTTTTGGTAATTTATATTGAAGTGTAAAACTTCTGTAGGCGCGTTGAGCACTTTTTGGTGGGGAGTAAAGATTCACTTGACTGTGACCGATATGCTCGCGTGACCGACATGCTCGCGAACATGTAAATATACTACATTCGAAATTAAACTTTAATGCCTTATATTTTAATATTTTTTTAAGGTTAAGGTTTATATTTCATTAATTTTAATTAAAATTAAAAAAAAAAACCATCACTTCTATCGGCAGTCCCAATGACTGCCAATTGTATTTATAAATCCTTCGGAGTGAAATTTCATTTCCTATATCTATAGGAAGAGAAATATAGATAATGCAAGTAACACCTGTGAAGTAACATAAAAACATATTTCTTATTGACTGCTGATTGCAAAGTGATTCGCCACTGTATAAGCGCTGAAAGTATCCTAATTGCATCGTATCTTAAATAATAGGCCAACTGTAGGCAAATTTCCAATACTCATAGCGGGCAATTCTCAAACCGTACGGATATTAAAACATATTGGAGATTATCCGCCCGAGCGCTCACGAGCGATCAGTCGTGCATACGATTAAATACTTGGCTGCCTCTCGTGTGTACTCGCCTGATTTTATCGGCTTATGAAAGACTTATTGAATCCCGAGCAATATGATTACGTTTCGGAGAAAACGGTAAAACCAGGGGATGGTTAGAAATCAGAGATATATTTGAAATAAATGTACCTAAAATGCTTGGATTTGTTGTTTTATCCGACTTACTTAATACTGGATAATAACATTAAAGTTTTAAGGTTATTTATAGATTAAATATAATAATAATACTTAGACGCGCTAGGGACATATGACTGCTTTTAGGAACAATCAACCACAGAAGTCCCACTTCGCTAAGCGTCTTTTGGACAGTGGACATGAAGTGGGTGATAGCCATGCATATAAAATCCCACATACATGTAATAAGGAATTTCGACTGTGTGTATGGAACAATTAGAAATATTTAAACACAATGATAAAGAATTTGAGCTGTTAAATGAACAAATAAACGTTTCAAATTAACCTTTACTCAATTTATACAGTATTAGAGGGGACGGGGCAGGGCTATAGTTTGAGTCATGCCAAAAAGGTCCGGTATCGGAGTGAAACGTACGTTGAGGGTAGTTTTGGGAGATTTCTGTGGTGTGGTGAATGTCGCGGGCGATAGGTGCGGGATACACACTGTACCATATAGATTTTCCTGTTGTCGCGGTTTGTGGCGAATTAAACATCTAGTTCCTTTATTATAATACTGTTAAAGATTTAGATTAATTTTCCTTTAAAATAATACAATAACATTGGCACAATAAAAGTTTAGTAGCAGTAGTAGTTTAAATACAGTTTAAGATTATATTTTAATGATGTAATGTGCAAACCTGATCAATGATTTTTTATAAATAATAATTACTTACATTTAAAATTGTATCACAGTTTGGTGAAGCGCTTCCAGCGTAGCTGGTTACCACCCCACCGCCAAAGGTTCTATACGACCACGTACAACTAATTAGGAGTAATTGACCAGGGCACCTTTCTTAAGCTTCCACCTTAAGCATCGTCAATTATTATATATCAGTGAGATCGCAGGACAAAAAGAGATAACAAGGTATGTCCTCAAATTAAAACAAGACGATTTTATACATTTTTGTCCGAGCTGCAAATGAACAAAACGGTAGTAAAATGCGAAATGATCAGTAAGGACGTAAAGCAAATAAAAAGGCGACGCAAAATGAAGTAATAACATCTCAGTAAACAGCGAATTCTACAACTTTGTTTACGACGTTTAAATATGCCAAAGATCAACATAAGAACAATCAAATCAACAATTTGTCTTGTTACTCTCGTATTTACATAATTCGACGTTGACTCGTTGGGGACTTCAGCTCTCGAAATTTCTCTGTTAAACACTAATAAAAGTAAACAATGTAGCAGCCGCTTCAAATGTTCATTGTGTCGACAATTCACAACACAACCAATTATTTGCATATCCGACAAGCAGTTAATAATTTTGGCAAGTGAAACGTTATCTCATGTGCGAAATTGAATTTATTGGATAATAATATTTTATAAATTTCTGTTTATTTACAATATGATATCTAAATATCAAAAGCCATAGGTAAACTTTATATTCAACTAGAGGAGATTTTTTTATTTGACAATTAATCTTAGTTAACACATTACACAGTTGCTCCTATGCAAATTATGAAAATCCTTTCTTAGTGAGGTATAGAGTCTATACCATCGAGCCTCTATTATTTATACTATAGACAATATGAAATGCAAAATTCTAAAATATAAAGTGCAAAATTTGGTTCCTGCGGTTTAAGCAGCAGCAACTGTACATTGACACGCGTACACTGTTAGTCAGTTTCACATAGAATGACTTTGATAAATACGCTGTTTGTATTCGTCTTGTTTCGGTATAAGCTCTGTGAGAGCCAGCGACTATCTTGAGTGTGGTTAAAAGGGACTTCAAAACATACACTTAAAACAAAACCCGGCTGAGTTTGTTGTGGGATCTTCTCAGACCACGGCGCGTTTAGAGCCCTCGTAGCTTTAGTATTAAGATACCGTCACAGATTATCACCATCATGTTTTATAAGTAAGTAATTGACGTCAATAAGTGTAGCTATATTGAATACATTATATTGTTTATAGCATGCAACTTTATGCATTTAGATTGATGGTTAGAGTTAGTTTTTTTAATCAGTTACACTATTACAGAGACTTATTTAGTCAATATTGTGTCGATATGATGGCGTAAATGATATCAGAAAGATTAAATTTCATATCTCGAAGTCAAGTACGGCTGAGGACTGATGACTACATCCATCTCAGAGATGCTCATAATCAAGACGCGAGTATTGACCTTTATGATCGTTCAACATGTTATCTTGCCATAGTCATTCACAGGTTAACAAACTTAGGTCAACTTTGACACTGATTAGTAGAAATACTTATTTAAATTACAAGTATTAATTTTAATTAACTTATATTACGATATATATAGTACATATGTAAAATCAATAAATTGTTTACTTTGTTTGTTTTTACGATTAAATTACAAGTCTAAATTGTACCCGTGCGAAGCCGGGGTGGGTCGCTAGTTATGAATATTTGATTTGATTTTTGATACAGTTCCACTTTAAGTCAACCAGTTTATAATACATCAGGCCAAATCCATTATCATCAACGATGCGCTACGCGCTACGCCGACGCGCTACGCCGACGCGCTACGCCGATGCGCTACGCCGATGTGCTACGCCGACGCCCTACGCGCTACGCCCCCTGGGTAGGCTTGTATCGTCATTGCGTTGCACGTGCCGATTGCATTCTTGAAGTTTAATAGTTTTGCCCATAATCACTTCATATAAACAGCTGATGCCAGCGACTTCGGCCGCATGGGTTGAGGTTTCTTGGTTCCCCCGACGATAATCTATATCTGTGTCAAATTTCATCCAGATCCGTTCAGCCGTTCAGGCATGATTGAGTAATAAACATCTATCCATCCAAACTCGCATTTATAATCTATACAAATATTATAAACGTGTTACGCAATCACGCCTAAACTACTGAACCGATTTAAATGAAATTTGGTACACAGATAGTCTAGAGCCTGAGAAAGGACATTTTTTCAGAAAGGTCATTTTTTATCCCGGTAAATTCAAGAGTTCCTGCGGGAATAAAAAAAATGTCTCTTCAACCGATTTTGATGAAATTTGGTATAGGGATTGTTTGTATCCAGGGAATGAACATGGGCTACTTTTTATCCCGGGAAATTCAAGAGATCCCGCGGGAATCAAAAAACCTTAATCCACATGAACGAAGTCGCGGGCATCATCTAGTTTAAAATATAAGTATAGATGTATTTGTAGGCCGTAAAAGATCTAGCAGAACGGAAGCGAAACCAAAAATGGGGGGACATGAGAGGGACAGACCTCACTTGAAGTGAAGCGCGGAATATTTAACATGATCATCATCGTGTCAACTTTTCTCGTTAATGCGAGGCGCGGATAAATTGAGTGTTTAGCAAACTGTGCAAATTGTCTAATGGGTTTTATGAGGATAAACCGAGGGGTGGATGATGTGGGTATTTTATTTCGTTTTTTGTAAACCAATTTCGAACCAAACAAGATAATGTTGATCCGTGTTAATATAGAGTTTGTTTTATAAGTATCTAATAAACAGTTACGTTTCTGAATGATCCTAATCCAATACCACCCGCTTTTATCTGTGTTCATTTGATTTGTGTTGTGTATATTCTTACTTGTGGGCGTATCTACTCTATTGCTCAGCATAATTTATCTCCAGCATCCAACGTATATGAAACTAAAATACTAATTAAATACGTCCGCTTTTACACAATGGGCTCTAATGATTCACTAGTCATCACGAAGTCACGCTTCTTTATAACTTTTATGCCAATTCTTAGTTCTGTAATAAAAATTCAATGAACGCGGAACTTCAGACAGAATCAAAGTGGAATCTTATATCATGGGAGAAAAAGCGATAGGGCTCGCTAGGAAATTTTACGCTCTTTTTTTTACTACACTACAAGTTAGCCCTCGATTGCGATCTCACCTGATGGTAAGTGATGATGCAGTCTAAGATGGTAGCGGGCTTACCTGTTAAGGGCATGGCATACGGGAATGCTAAATGAATGACTGCTTGGCGGACTTTTATCCACTACTAGATGAAGCCCGCCACTTCATCCGCGTGAATTAAGATTTTATAATTCCCGCGGTCTTTAATTTTCCGGGATAAAAAGTAACCAATGTTCTTCCCCAGGATGCAACCTATCCCTGTACCAAATTTCATCAAAATCGGTTGAAAAAATGGGCCGTGAAAGCATAGCAGACAGACAACCAGACAAACACACTTTCGCATTTATAATATTAGAATGGAAGTATGGATAAGTTATCCCTTAACTGATATACCCTTAATTACCAAATTGACCCTGCCGGGGATCGAGCCCGGGACCTCTCACGTTAAGACACAGGCAGTCAACACTGCGCCAGGGAGATTCAGATTCAGGTTCAGATTCGAGTTCAGATTCAGGTTCAGATTCAGATTCAGATTCAGATGCAGATTCAGATTTTTCATCCCCCAGGAGGTCGTTTTCCTGGGGCATGACGAATCTTAATCTTGAATGAACTAGAAGTTTAATTCGCTATAAACCCCTACAGTAGACAAATCTGTGTGGTACAGTGCGTGTCTTTCATCTGCAGCATGCGACACCCACCACCCAGCAATTCGCACAGGCACAACATCACACCACACAAATCCTCCAAATCACTCTCAACGTACGTTTCACTCCGACACCGGAGCATCTTCAGGAGATGTTGACTCGATAATGCACGATTGTGAAGTATGATTGTGAAGATTGTGATGTTGTGCCTGTGCGAATTGCTGGGTGGTGGGTGTCGCATGCTGCAGGTGAAAGACACGCACTGTACCACACAGTGCCGTCTACTGTAGCGGATTATAGCGAATTAAACTTCTAGTTCATTCACTATCATGGACTTCCGCAAAGTAACGCCTGCTTCTATTCAAGAATCTTAATCTGTGCTTTTGGATTTACATGTGCATGAGCTCAAATAGATCCAAAAGCACACAATGATCTCGCGATATGCGCTATCTCGAGTGTCGACACACTGGCGCAGTCGACGGCGGGATGGGAATTGTTTGTGACAGCCACTCCCGGGACCCAGTGACAGTTACTTGCGCTTATCAAGACGGTTCAACTGAGGTCGAGTGTTGGGATCAAATTGACTTCTGCTCTGATTTGTTTATTTTTGAACGTACTTTTACCTTACTTCTTGGACACAAATCTTTGAAACAATTATGTAGGGGATGAATTATCTTCTTATATATAAAATTCCCGTGTCACAATGCTAGTTAGCATACTCCTCCGAAACGGCTTGACTGATTTTTATGAAATTTTATATGCATATTCAGTAGGTCTGAGAATCGGCTACTATCTAAAAAGGCTATGTGCATGATCTAACTACCTATAAATTGAATTGCTTGTTACCTATTGCCTAAGCCATTCAACATTTTGTATACCTACTACTTGTAATTCTGGTGGTAGTTCAAATAAATTAAATTAAATCTATTTTTCATACCCCTAAAACACCTCAATCTACGCGGACGGAGTCGCGGGCATCAGCTAGTTATTATTGTAAAAGAACACCCTCAGAATAAGCCCATAAGGTGCAGAGAGAGAGAGTGTTTATCTTTAATAGAGAAATAGCCGACTTTGAGATTTTGAGCTGCGCTTAGGTATAATATTATGTTGGTTGTTTAATATGAAGTCAAATTTAAACCAACGCAAGACGATGGTTATAGCTGAGAGACTGTTTGTATAACCCCTTTATTCCTCTATATTATTATTTTATTATTATATAAAGCTCAAGCTGTATAACATAAATGTATCCTTAGCACCAGTTTGCACGTTTCGTAACCTTTTTTTGTTTAATTCTTTCGAATTTTACCGTTAATGTAAGAATGCCTCGAAATAGTTATAGTTTGAGGGTCTATATTGCTTCTGTGTGATTGTATATCACTTAGTTTTTCCTTAGATGTTGAATATTTAGATTCACCGATTTACGGGTCATTGTTTAGATATTATAATATATCGATACGTTCTTTTTAGTGGCCGAGAACAACAGTCAAGTCATGATCAAGTTGAATAGTCATCGAATACTAATTCTGCAATTATTCTGCTGTTTCTGCTACTTACTCTCACTGTTGCGACCTGTTGAATAGATTGAATCGGATTCAAAGACAATGTTTTCGACATTTTAATTTCGATCTCGAACACTATTAAATTCGTTCTAGGTATTGAGCAGACATGGGGTAGAACAAACGCGGTATAATGGTGACATTAAACTGCTCTTAAGATTTTGTATGGACGATCGCAGTATCGTTAAACTGAAGAGATGGCTATTGCGCGAGCAAAGTGTACTCTTAACTATTCCAGTTTATGGCCGAGTAAACTTTCCGGAAAATGTATATCCGGAAACAATTTACTACTTAGTCCATTGTTATGCCTTTGTTGTATGTAAATTATTTTACTTTTCATTTCATGTAGTAAATTTACCACATAATTTTGTCTTGTTCACATAAGTTTGAGTTTTGTAGTTTTTCATACAACAATTCAGGATTTAATTTTGAATGGATCTTGTCTACAAAGCTCATCTTTAACCATAGTCCTATTGAAATTTAAAAAGTTAGTGAGGTTTTAGCACAATGGAGTGAACGACTTTTCTTATTTGAAGGAAAGTATCCGACAAAATCGTCAATGCGCCAACTTTAGTCGTTGATATAAAATAATGGAGAGCTCCGGAGTGTTTAGGCGCAGTTTCAAAATTGTTATACTTCAGAAAGTATGCTGTGTTATGAACTTTTTGCTCAACAACGAGGTTACTGTGAATGGTGACTTTAAATTAAAAAGTTGATAATTTTTTGATGCATATTAAAGTAGATGCAGTGCCGCAATTTTAATATTATTAACGTATCACTAAATATTTAGATAGTTTAGATTTTCTTTGATCCTTACATAATATTTCGTAAAATAACCCTCTTAATAAAAACATATTTTTGAAGTTTTCGTTTGATCTATAATCTATAATAGAAGCCAATTGAAATAAATCATAAAGAAAGTTAGTCCCATCTTGATATAAAGACAGCGCGCCTCTGTCCTAGGGGAGCTTCTGTCGCAAATCATTCTGCGCTCAGTTGTTGTGACGTATCAACTATCAACCCGTCACAGCATCCCTTTTTCTCTTAAATTGATGAACAAGACGCTTCCTTATTGAGATGTGACGTTTGAAGTGGAGGGATAATGTAAATGTTTTATTTACTTATTTCAATCTCCTACAAATTTAGTTTACTCTTGAATGCGATCTCACCTAGATAGTAGCCTAACCTGGTAGAGGTACGTAAAGGTTCGGATCGTTTACGATGATAGTTGTGTGTTTGATTGTACTTTTTTTAAAGTAAGTCATGAATACTTTCCATTATAAAGCGTGGAAAGCATTTGGTTTCAGGTTTTTTAAAAAAGATCCAGAATTCATAATCCTAAGGAGGAATATTCCTGAATAAAATATATGTGAATACATTTGGATTCCAGATCCTTCCGCATAATATTATGACTCTACTATGAGAATAAGATTCGACTCTTAGGTTAAACCGTTATCAAACCATCTTTAATATCAGATATATTTAACTTACAGTCACAATACAAGGCAGTACTTTTCATCCAATAAGTAAAAGCTTTCACTCGATATCAATATTTGACCAAGGAAACAAACTTTTGTCCGCCTTCAATGTACACGTTCCTTGTTATCGATAAAACAGCTCTATCATCGGAGAATCCCTCCGGACGGCGTTCTAAAAACAAGTGGCGAGAAAAATGAAGCAAAAACGAAGTGAAGGTTGTGTGGGAAGTAAATGACATGGATTTTTGGTTTTAAAACTCTAAACTCAAACACAAAATAATAACATTGATGCAGCTTCTATTGTCGAAGTATAATGTGCATCGGATCTGATCGAGTCGTATGCAAAAGGTTCGGAAGTCCACCGAACGTCCAACTTTATGTGATTAACATCTAAGTTGTTTCGAATACTTTGGTGAAATAGTGATTATTGAAAAAATACTCCATGTCTGTGTTCGTTATGGGCTTCTGCACGAGGGCACGTCATCAATCTTCGTAGCTTTACAGTTGTAAGATACTGAAATTCAATAATGTGCCCCTTCTATAATTTATGTTATTAAATTCAAGACGTTCAAAATAATTACAGTGCATTTAATATTTTGTTCAAAGCAGGTACTTAGAACTAAATATTATGGCTTTTTCGATATTATGACTTTAGACATTACTAGATGGAAAGGTTTCCGTCCCGCAGTAATAAACGAGTAGATTAACGCAACGAGAGTGGTGCAATATAGTATCTGCATTCTGCATGCGTACAACCGATAGATTGGAATCATTGAATAGGTTAATAGTTTAAGTAGTAGAAACATGGAGTATTTATCGAATCGAAAGCTAGTGAATATAAAATCGATGGCATATTCAATGGCACGGCCGGATGTTGTAGAGCATAAGCAAAAAGTGCTTTCATTAAGTAATTAAATAGTGCTGCGGCAAACGGCGGGCTAATGGATTAAGTTCTTCGCTGGCGGTCTTACCTTCTGAGCTAAATACCTCATTTTTAGCAGCTTTAGTGCTGAGAGATTCTCCTTCTTTCATTTTTCCATGACATTTTCGACTTGGCATACCTTTTAGCTTTTACTAAAGAGCTAGTACTAATGGAATTAAAGAATTATACTGTACTTTATTATTTAATCTCTCTGATAAGAACTGAACATGTAACTAGATTTAGAAATTATTAAATCCCAAATCGTGAATTGACCTATATAAAAGACCTCCCCGGAGATCGTGTAAACTTCACGAGTTTGTACCTACTTTACAGTGCAAGTCATGCTATTTAAATGGCAGCAAGTCTTCTAAATAAAATAAAAGGAAAAGGTGACTGACTGACCGATTGACTGATCTATCAACGCATAGCTCTGGGCTGAAATTTGGCATACATGCTACTATGCGTACTTTGGCATAAGTACAGCTATTATGACCTAGGCATCCGCTAAGAAAGGATCTTTGGATATTCAACCCTAAGGGGGTGAAATAGAAAACGAATATTGAACCTAACGTGAGTGGAGCCACGGGCAAAAGCTAGCTTAGGATAAAATGCTTGAAGGTATTCAGGGTAGGCAAGAGAAAGTATGAAGTTATGTTTAGCGACGTAACAGTTCGGGTTGTACAGAGATTCAAAATGTTAACATCCGACGAAGTATCTAAAGGACGGCAATATCGTATTTTTATTGAACTTCAAGTTTCCCTTCATTTCGCTGACTGCAGCAACGAAATACTCGAGGTCGTGTGTGTCTTAGAGAACAATCATTGGCTCTTGGGGTATTGAGATAAAACGGTAAAATGACCTCTAAAACTTTCAATAGATTAGCTACCGTGTCTTCCATGGACGATGAATTATTAGTTAACAAAACTGGGTGGATAAACGCTTTCAACATTAAATTAAATGAAATGAAATGAAATGAAATGATTTATTTATTTCATGTAGGACAACTTATGTCACTTATGAAACGTTAAGACTCTACCACCATTAAGGTATTTAAAATATTTACTTTTAAAGGGGTACCATACTGTGTAAGACACAAGAAACCTTGTTTTACCTAGACGATGAAGTCAACATAATTATGGATATACGTATTCAAAGTATAGATTTTTTTTTTTAATTATGTAGGCCAGTGCTTGGCTGCAATCAGACTTGCTTAAAGTGGTGGTGCAGCCTAAGATGGAGCGCGCTTGCCTAAATATAAAACTCTATAGGGTCTTCTCGTCTTTTAAAATTATTTTAGCTTTTTTAGGTATTTAAAATACTCCTAAAAGGGTACTATTTTGTGTAAGACACAAGAAACCTATTCATTTTCCATCCCAACTTGACGCAGCATGCTAATCTCTAAAGCCAAACCTTCCAAGTTGCCGCTAGAGAGGGTGAGTCTAGCACTAATTCCGATAAAAAATATGCACAGCATCCACTAAGCTTCAAAGCCGCCCAACCGACTGTCTCAGCCCGGATCTAATATGGCACTAGGGCGGGCCAAACAAGCTTTAGAACTCCAATGCAAAATAAACTCTATCCCTCTACAACTAAAGTGCCTTTCCCAACTTTTAAGTTCTTGTTTACAGATGACATCCATATTAGGATGCTCAAATTTTTATGGGACACACTGCCTTACGTGCCTTACGTTATTATATTATTACGAGAAGAATGCTATTATGTTACATAACGTATAATAGACTTAATACAGCCAGTATAGAGATTAACAGTTCCTCGGCTTATATGGTTGCTTTCAAAAGACTTTGATATTCATGCAGTGCTAAGAATGAGTGCACATAATTATAATATTATCCTGTTAACTATTGTAGTTATATGAAATCAACGCACATTAGTTTTTAAATATAAATATGTATAGGTAATGCACCTAATATTATCAGAATTGCAATCTATTAAAATGTAAGCATCTTTTTGTCTTTATTATTGAGTTGAGAGTTATCTTTTGACTGCAACCTCATCAATAGCAGAAACTCAGAAGTAGCAATGCAGTCTAAGGATGGAAGCGGGCTATCGTGAAATGTCTATGGTGGTTTATTGTTTTCCACGCAGCATCGGATGCTAAATCAGCATGGCTTACCCAGTGATTTGTACATCAATTTGGAAAGACCAATTTTAGTTTCAGATGCATCTATTCAAAGTTAATAAATAGTAGATCTGTTTGGCTTGCTCGAGCCGTCACTAAGACGGAGACTGCAGACGTCTACAGGATAGTGTAGTGCCACAGATCAGTATTGGTACAGCCAACAGCGCAGTCAAAGAAGCCGGCAAACATTCGTCGTTTACTAATCTCCGGCTAAAGAGCGCTGGCAAACATTCGCCATTTGCCAATCCCTTTGCCAATTCCCGTCCAGGAAGCTTCGGCAAATAAATCCGAGTAAATTTCGATCCACTCCCCCGATTGTGGTTTGTTATAGTTTGGATAGATTCAAACTTGTGACTCGTAGAGCTAGGCCGCATCCTCATTGGCAATAGCTCACATGAACATGCGATGCGAATGGAACGTGATCGTATGAAACTGAACTAAAGTCAATAGCCATTTTATTTTAAATAAATAAAAGCTTTATTGTATCTTATTGCTAGAATTTACACAGTTAAACACTTATCAACTAAGTCCTACGCCTAAAAAAAAGTTAAATAAAATCTAACAATATACAAAGGGAAGCAAACTCAGCATTACTGAGCATTGATAACAACGCTCAGCGCTGGTTTTCAGTTTGCTCCGGTTCTATTCGATTATACAAAAAATTGCGTTTTACACTGTTATTTCTCTCGTGTCTATCAACCTTCATTTATAGACCGGATTAGTGGTGGAGTTGACTGTTCGAAAGCACTCGTAAAAGATTATTTCAATGGTTTTGACAGATTAAAATCATTTATATGTGTCATACCGACGAAGCCGGGGTGCGCCACTATACTGGATACAAAGTTAAAGTGAACTTTGTTTAGTTTGGCACAGTAAAGGCTATTCTTCTTACTCGTTATGTTAGTCTTCTTACACACCAGCATGGGCACATGTATCCTTCGTCAACATCGCAAAAATTAGTAGGTATGAAGATTGCACTGAGCTTTTCGATTATATTTCTATTATAGTAAAACAAGACTTACGAATGTAGGAAAGTTCTTGAATGTTAGCCACTTTTACACCTAAAAGAAACGGTACCCATATTATATTCCAACATACCCCATACATTTTCCAGTACAAAGTTACTAACTATAAAAATTTAATCCTGTAAGTACAATAGGGAAAGCAGACTGAATCTTTCACAAAGTGAATTCAGTTGTTTTGGAAAATATCCAGTTATCCTGGATGAAGGGAGCTGAAACAAAGCCCGTGTCCCCGAGCCCACACTGTAGGTACCCTCCGGCTTGTAAAAAACTCCCAATAAGAGCTAGCTGGATGCTAGTGCTAGTTTAATGATGCTAGGTTTTTCTAAATATTTTCACAAAACACGTCAGTCCTTGATTTTAGGAAAAAAACCTATGCTTTGTTTTTAAAAATGACATGAGTAAATTCCTCAGTGATATAAAATAAGATGATGCCCGCGACCACTTTAGAACTGATTTTGTTATTAATTAACTACAAACAAGACAAAATTTTATTAGCAAGTGTTATTTTTTTTTTCAAAAGAGCAACCGCCTAGTTTCTTGCCGGTTCTTCTCTGAAGGAATGGCATTCCGAATTAGTGGTAGATTCACTCGACGATTCAAAAGTACCTGTAAAAGTTTATTTGAATAAAAAAACATTTGAATTTGAATTTTACATAAAAACTATTATTACCAACTTTAGTGAAGTAATGTTCTAAACAAACAGTATTGTATTCAATTACCGTTTCTTGGTTTAGGAGCGTTTGAAATCCCAAAATAGTAGAGACGACCACGGTCGAGTTAAACCTTGATAAGCTCTCCGAAGCGACAAAACAAGCGACAAACAACAAAACCCAGAGCACTTCCCACGCGAACCGCGCTCATTTCTCGCGCATTTTCTCCCCGTCGTTTGTTTTTAGGACACCATTCGAAGGGATTTTGCGATGATAAAGCCGTTTTTATCGATAACAAGAAATGTGTACATTGGGAAAAGAGGGCGAGTCTTGTGCAAATATTGTCGCAAAATGATATAGCTTTTGCGCATTCAGTTAAAAGATACGATACGTTTTTTTTATAACAAAATAGTAGTGAAGATTGAAAAGAATCTAGTCAGCAGCTCAAACACTTAGTATTTTTTATTTAAAGTTTTAGTTTGATTTTAAATGTATCCTGATTGAATCCATGTCCAAAATTATTAACGTTTGTTAATTTTTAATTTCATTTCGTTTATTTGAACAACGAACAGAATTACAAGTAGTAGAAATACAAAATGTTGAATGACTTAGGCAACAACAATGAATAGGTAACCAGCAATTCAATTTATAGGTAGTTACATCATGCACATAGGAAAAGTCCTACATAACTGACACAAGAATACATTGGGGAATTATTAATAAATAATTAAGATTACTGATACAAGACTATAAAAAAATAATGAAAATAACTATCAATATAAACTAAATAATATAACATTCATTTTAACTACTGTTTAAAAAAAAGCAGTAGTTAAAATGAAATTAAATTTGTTTTTGTCGTTCAGTTTACATAAAGGGCGAATTTGCTAGAAGTAATATTTCTAACATTTTAGCTGGAGATCTTAAAAGACGTCGTGTCAAGAAACCAGAAAAGAATCTGTTGGTATCTAGTAGGGAGAGAGCATCATAATATCAGACATAATATATCATCATATCAGCAGCCCGAACACAATGAGTGCACACATTTGCAACACTTTGACGTCACAAAACCTATTTAGGGCTATTTGAGTGTATATATTATCTATAAATTATAATGTATAAAGGCTGTCTTGAAGGCCGCTCGTGGGGAAATAGATTCTTAACTGGGCTTGCACATAAAAATTAAAGCCTGACTATTTATTCACGTAAAATGAAGATTAAGTGCGATTGTGGTCAAACGCAAATCCGTTACCAATAAAGAACTGCGCAGTTAAGTATCTAACGTGGGAGAATGAGGGTACATTTGAAAGCAGTAATCCATTAGTTCGATGGCTCTCCGCATCGGTTCATAAGGCTTAATTACTTAATGAGAGTATTTTTATCTCCGCTCCATCGAATTCTTCGAATTACTGAATTTTCCCTGGTCTGGCCTGGTGGGAGGCTTCGGCCGTGGCTAGTTACCACCCTACCGGCAAAGACGTGCCGCCAAGGGATTTAGTGTTCCGGGACGATGCCGCGTAGAAACCGAATAGGGGTATGGGTTTAATATATCTGCCATGCCCCTAACAGGTTAGCCCGCTACCATCTTAGACTGCATCATCACTCACCACCAGGTGAGATCGCAGTCAAGGGCCAACTTGGAGTGGATTAAAAAAAAATCGCTCCATCGGTTTATTACGCGCACTTACACTTGCACTTTCACACATACACCTACCGACACACACGCACACATGCACACACACTCACGCACACTCACACACACACACACACACACACACACACACACACACACACACACACGCATACACATACACACGCAGATACGCTCAGTTTTCCACACATAAATAAGTAATTAGTTTTTAGTTATATTTTCACATGTATCATTGGAAGGAACTACCCTCTGCAATACAGGTTATCCTAGCGTAGAGGGTAGGGACCGTTATTTAATCATGTCAATCATTTATGAAAATAAATATTATTCTTATTCTTATTCTTATTCTTATCGGGTCCCGGTGGTGTATCAATAACATCGACTTTAATCTAATGAGAACCGTACTGCGATATCGATACGCTATTAATGAGATCATTCATTTTTAATTCATTCACACTCTAAATGCACTTCATTATAAAATAAGCTTTTGTCTGCTCTTTCAAACCAATTAAGTTGGTTAAAACTTCAGAATATTCGAAAATATTATCTTTTAAAATTTTCATATTTAAAAAGGATCATTCAATTTTTTTTGTCAGTATAATGATAATGACAACACTGTAAAAAAACCTTAAAAGCCGGCATAGCATTGGTGGTTCCTCGATGACCTTGTTTCTATGC
Organism: Erebia palarica; assembly: GCA_964035005.1. Lineage (NCBI taxonomy): Eukaryota > Metazoa > Arthropoda > Insecta > Lepidoptera > Nymphalidae > Erebia > Erebia palarica. The sequence continues at coordinate 39,050,919 of OZ035985.1, forward strand.
TTTTTGCATAAAAATATCTCATTTCGAGCTTGTGTGGCGGAGAATAATGACTCTAACACAGTACGAAAGTTGGACTTATCCAGTGCATCAATCATTATTACAGTATCAATTATTGTGATTGGCTGAATTTATGGTATTCTTGTTGCGTCAATGGATATTGTCCAATAGTGGAAGTATTATCCAATGAGAGGTGATTGCGATCGTTACACTGTAGCTGTCATTTTTAGCCGGTCGCCCTGCTGCAAATTGATAGTTTGACACAACAGCTAACATCACAGAGTTTCTCACAAGAGAACAACAATTCTTGTCTCCCAGAAAAAAAAATTAACATAATATAACTACAAAAGAAAACAGAGTTTTATTTTTTTCATTTTTCATGGATGATCTCATTCATTCTTATGAGCAACACAACAATTTACATAAAGTGAGCACATGTGCGCCGCTCGTTACTACTCCCAGCTTTATGTTGCATTTGCTCTTAACCCCTGCTCCGCTATTCTGCACCCCACCCAGCACGAATAAGATTACTTTTCGAATGCATTTATGACCCAGCTCTGAAATACACCTTGGACCAGTAACATGAATAAACTTATCTCTCCCTTTGCGGGCTTTTGTTAATATCTCCGTACTGAATACGGGTTAATCCAATTTCGGGCAACGAAGGACTCTCTCCTGGTGAGTGTAATTTATTTGTGTTGCGTGAGATTAGAGTAATGTGTCCATTATAATAAGTTTTATACTTACACAAGTTTATTCGTGGGACAAAAGTCACCCGGGTTTGTATTTGTCTGCAAAAAGATTAGGTAAGGTTATTTATATGTCAATGCGTATTTGTTTTGAAAACGACCTAATTATTTTTTAAAGCTGAATAGAGCCCTGAGTTATTTATCAAATCACCTGTCATTTACTTAGTATGGACTGGAAACTACCACTATGCACCACAAAACCTTAACCTAAAAGTTCTAGGCTAAAATACTCTGGGCTATGAATTTAGAAGGGTACCTAACTTCCATCAATTTACGATTTTGTGAATAGTTTGTGTAAGATCAGAACTTCTCCAATAGTTGGGTAAGCAGAACGTTATCAATCATCAGTAGTGTGTAGAATCAATTCTTTGCAGTTGTTCACTGTTGGGCTTTCGCAAAGTGCTTGTGGCTATTAGATATTTTCTTCACATACCTAGATACCACGTTTCTACCAGGACGTCCATCCGCACATAACTCCGTCCACTTAGGAACCGACCACGTAGAAGTAAGCTAAGAGCATTCTGTAGTTTTATTTAACTAGCTTTTTCCCGCGGCTTCGCTCCCGCTAGGTTCAATTTTCATACAAATTTCAAAGCCCTATTTTACCCTCTTAGGGGTTGATTTTTCAAAAAGCCCTTCTTACGTCAAGCTTACGTCACCCATTTATTTTAGCCCATACAAATTTCAAAGCCCTATTTTAGCCTCTTGGGGGTTGAATTTTCAAAAAGCCCTTTTTACGTCAAGCTTACATCATAAGAGTTATCTGTATACCCAATTTCAGCCCGATTCGTCCGGTGGTTTGAGCTGTGCGTTAAAAGAACCGTCAGTCACCTTTCCCTTTTATATATTTAGATTGTCTCCCGAAAAGTTCTGCGTCTGTCGGTTGGATCTCAGGGTTAGAATAATAAGCAGATCCTCGTGTTCAGTTGTGACAGGGTGACATATTAAACTTGGACGCGTGCGAAATGAATAAATAAAGAAATTGGCCGTCCGCTTCCCACGGGACAGCTTCGGCCACTTCGCGAGCTGAAGTTGTCTACCCCGTGCGAATTATCAGCCCATTTCCCTCCTCCCCCGACGCTGAAGTCAAATAAATTGCCACTCATGAATATTGTTTTGCTCCAACTTGCCTGCTCCAACTTTTTATTCACTTTGTTTAATGTTATCGTTTATGACGGGTTTTGCGTTTGTAAGTGCTCGGCAAAGTTGCCGTGGATGCCTTTTTGTCAGCGAGGAGGCCTTTTTCCAATTCACTGGGAATAGTACTCCTTTTCTTATAATAATAACCTAATATTAAATTAATAATTATTACCTCCATTTGTGCATGTGAATAATTAGAACACGTCATAATAAAAAAATAAAAAAATCGACTGCCCTGCCAAAAACGAACTAAATAGTTAAAAATCTAAATTAATCCAGTTAAATAGAATCTTATACACATTTATATTGAATGATATTTTTTTGTTAATCACTGGATATTGAACTATAGTGTTATATAGTTTTGGAATCTACTCATCAGAACACGTCATAATAAAAAAATAAAAAAATCGACTGCCCTGCCAAAAACGAACTCAAAAGTTAAAAATCTAAATTAATCCAGTTAAATAGAATCTTATACACATTTATATTGAATGATATTTTTTTGTGAATCACTGGATATTGAACTATAGTGTTATATAGTTTTGGAATCTACTCATCATTTTCTAGGCGATGATTATATAGTTAATCTTATTTTCGTTTTTTTTTTCAACTTTAGTCTTTAATGCGGGACCATGGGCACCCCATAATTTATTTTTTGAATTTTACTAGTCTATGTCACAACTCATTTATCAAAATTTATTCAGATATAAAGAAAATGTAAAACCGAAAGCTGTATCTCCGCTCGAAGGCCCAGCATGTATCAGGATTCGTTAGTTAAGAGAAAATGTGATACGTCGCATCATATCAAAGAGATTATCTACCTTAAGACACCTTACATCATGCAGTCGTGTACAATTTGTAAAGGCAGAGAGATTAATTATAACAAAAACAACACAGAAATCTACATTTCTTTAACATCAACTTCTTCTTGGCTCTCAAACAGACGGACGGATTAATGCATTTCCTCCATTTTTCCTCTTATATAATTTACGTATAGCAAATTTGTGGCATTTCATGTCCTTCGAATCCGATAAACGTAGTGACGTATCCAGATTCAGACATAGGTATGACTTATTAATTAATAAGGGAACTCATTAATTTCCGGGGTCAAATGTAGCTTATATCCTTCGTATTGTATTGTATGTCCTATGTAACTTTTAATGGGCCTTTAAAGCGTAGCAAACAGACACACTTTCGCATTTATAATACTAGCGAATGCTCGCGACTTCGTCTGCGTGGTTTGAGGTTCTTTGGTTCCCGCGGGAACTCTTTAATTTTCCGGGATAAAATAGCCTATGTGCTATTCCAGACTATAATCTATATCTGTGCCAAATTTCAGCCAGATCCGTTCAGCCGTTGGGGCGTGATTGAGTAACAAACATCCATACATCCATACATCCAGACATCCATACATCCATCCAAACTTTCGCATTTATAATATTAGTATAGATTGGTATGGATTGTCTAAATCATGTTTTCAATAATGTGTCCTTGTTGAACATTGATACGCATCCAAGTATTAATGTAGCCAGTAAGGACTAAGGCCTAAGTAAGGACTAAGTAAGGAGGCCGGAGTGCGGCTAATGCAGCCTGCAGCTGGCGGCATGCCAGCACATGCCGGTAGTCTGGCACGCCCCGGAATGCGCCGCGTGCCGCATGCCGCATGCCACGTGCCGCCATTACGCCGTAATCAAGCCGAAACTACCAAACGCGTTTTGAATTTAGTAATTACAGCCAGCCTGCTAACTCAGTATTAGGCTCTCAACAGATCTAGGGGGAAATGGCGAACGGGGTAGCGTGCCGAAATCCACTAGAATACACACACCAATACACCAATGAGTACCAATGTGTAGAAATAATTTGATTGATTAGATTGTGATCTCATTCCATCTTACTAATATTATAAATGCGAAAGTTTGGATGGATGTATGAATGTATGGATGTATGGATGTATGGATGTATGGATGTATGGATGTATGGATGTATGGATTATGGATGTATGGATGTATGGATATAAGGATGTATGGATGTATAGATGTATGGATTTATGGATGTTTGTTGCTCAATCACGCCCCAACGGCTGAGCGGATCTCGCTGAAATTTAGCACAGAGATAGTTTATACTCTGGAATAGCACATAGGCTACTTTTTATCCTGGAAAATTAAAGAGTTTCCGCGGACACCATAAAACCTCAAACCACGCAGACGAAGTTGCGGGTATTCGCTAGTTATTTTATAAGTTCGTGTCATATCAGTGTTAATTTGTCAATTTTGTTAAGTTAGTCTTAGTATTTTGACACAGTAAACAGGTTTCGCCGTTTTGCGACCACCTGTGCAGCTCTCCCAAAGTGCACATGCGGTTTTTTTTTTTCAGTAGTATATTTTTACCCTCACCCCAGTTTGGACCAAGCACACGGACAGGATAAATCTTATGCGAAAAACATCAGCGTCGGGGGAGAAATACGTTCTATCTTGTAGATTCGCCCTCTTGTCTTTTCATCTTACTAATATTATAAATGCGAAAGTTTGAATGGATGTATGGATGTTTGTTACTCAATCACGCCCCAACGGCTGAACGGATCTGGTTGAAAATTGGCACAGAGATATATTATAGTCTGGATTAGCACATTGGCTACTTTTTATCCCGGAAAATTAAGGAGTTCCCGCGGGAACCTCGATCCACGCAGACGAAGTCGCGGAGACGCTAGTGTCGTCAAAAAAGTGAGTCTCGGACTTTCGGACGAAAAATTTTAGTGTCCCTAATGTGTATGCTCTAAATGGATATATAATTTACGAGAGAAGAGGACTCGGAGTGTCATGTTCCAAAGTTGTAAACCGCAAAGTCTGTGCCTAAAGAGGTAGCACGTATAGACGACGGCGAGAGGCGTTTAATTCAATTCCACTGCACGAAGTTTAATACGCATTCCAAAGTAGTATGATATTACTGAAATTCAGAAACATTTTGCGGTTGCAGCGCTAGTTTCTAGTCCAGTTAATCTCTAAGCACTGGCGGTCCATTCGGGCGCATTGGGCATTAGTGCCGGAATGGACGACAGTTTATTGCTTGCGGCAATAAAACTTTTAATTTTTTCTGGACTAATGCACGTAACGTTGTAATTAGGCTCTTATTGTCAGGTACAGCTAATTACATTTTGGCCATAAAAACTCAATTCCACTGCACGAAGTTTAATACGCATTCCAAAGTAGTATGATATTACTGAAATTCAGAAACATTTTGCGGTTGCAGCGCTAGTTTCTAGTCCAGTTAATCTCTAAGCACTGGCGGTCCATTCGGGCGCATTGGGCATTAGTGCCGGAATGGGCGACAGTTTTTTGCTTGCGGTGATAAGACTTTTAATTTTTTTTGGACTAATGCACGTAACGTTGTAATTAGGCTCTTATTGTCAGGTACAGCTTATTACATTTTGGCCATAAAAACTCAATTCCACTGCACGAAGTTTAATACGCATTCCAAAGTAGTATGATATTACTGAAATTCAGAAACATTTTGCGGTTGCTGCGCTAGTTTCTAGTCCAGTTAATCTCTAAGCACTGGCGGTCCATTCGGGCACATTGGGCATTAGTGCCGGAATGGACGACAGTTTTTTGCTTGCGACGATAAAACTTTTATTTTTTTTTGGACTAATGCACGTAACGTTGTAATTAGCCTCTTATTGTTAGGTACAGCTAATTACATTTTGGCCATAAAAACTCAATTCCACTGCACGAAGTTTACTACGCATTCCAAAGTAGTATGATATTACTGAAATTCAGAAACATTTTGCGGTTGCAGCGCTAGTTTCTAGTCCAGTTAATCTCTAAGCACTGGCGGTCCATTCGGGAGCATTAGGCATTAGTGCCGGAATGGGCGACAGTTTTTTGCTTGCGGCGATAAAACTTTTAAATTTTTCCGACTAATGCACGTAACGTTGTAATTATGCTCTTACTAAGCACTGATTAAGTTAGTTTTTTATACGACTGCCTGAAAAAAGGAGTATATTGTTTTCAGGGTTCATGTATGTATGTATGTATGTAAGTATGTATGTATGTATGTATGTATGTGAGTTTGTATATTCCACCATAACTTCTACACGCCTGAACCGATTTTGATAAATGAGGTATCGTTAGAATCCCTAGCTTATTCCGGGTGATATAGGCTAGTAAAATTAAAAAAAAATTGATGGGGTGACCATGGTCCCGCCTTAAAGACTAAAGTTGAAAGAAAAAATTCGAAAATAAGATTAACTATATAATCATCATCTAGAAAATAATGAGTAGATTCCAAAAATATATAACACTATAGTTCAATATCCAGTGATTCACAAACAAATATCATTTAATAAAAATGAGAATAAGATTCCAAAGGCTATATATGCAATTCGTCCGAAAATAATATAGCAGGGCAGTCGTATTTTTTAATTCGTTAAATTAATTTATTAAGCAAATTTATATATTCACCACCACCACCACTACAGCCCATTAACGTCCCACTGCTGGGCACAGGCCTCCACTCTCATAGGAGAGAGGGAATTAGAGCTTACACCCACCACGCTGCTCCAATACGAGTTGGCGGGCTTTAACGACTATTATCATGTTAGTGATAATAACCGGGACCGACGGCTTAACGTGCTCTCCGAGGCACGGGGGTGAAACACCGCCAACTTCCTAAATCCGGGCTAGTACTGAGAATTTCTAGTCTGAAAAACCCAACACTTAGTATGGCCCGACCCGGGACTTGAAACCAGGACCTCGTCAGCCGCAGTCAAACATGCTAACCACTAGACCAACGAGGCAGTTTATATATTATTATAAGTTAATTTGATGATAAAATATTTTTTTTGTTCACTTGTACTATCTTGGAATATACAGTGGTGGTCCGTGACGTTCCAGCCCTTGGGCCCCTCCTGAAAATCAGCGTTGCGGTATGTCAGGTAGGTATATACCTACCTTTCATGCTGCGGCACAAGCTGAGGAGGTGGCCCTTTGACCACATTTACTTTTTAAGTATGTACACAGTTCATAACTACTGCATGTGATGTTTTTTTGTACCACTGATTAATTTGATGTAAACTGTTGGTCACTAAAAATTCATTTATTTATTTATTTACTAGCTAATGCCCACGACTTCGTCGGAGTGGATCGAGGTTTTTTGGTTACAGCGGGAACTCCTTAATTTTCCGGGATAAACAGCCTTTGTGCTATTCCATACTATAATCTATCTCCGTGCCAAATTCAGCCAGATCCGTTCAGCCGTTGGGGCGTGATTGAGTAACAAACATTTATAATATTAGTAAGATTGTTAGGTACAGCTAATAACATTTAGGACATAAATATAGTTTCACTGTAGGTAAACCTGATTCTTCCAAAAATTTAGAATACAACTAGTTGTTTCATAGCGCCTCTGCCTACATACTCGTACCATCAGGTATACCTTATCGCAGTCAAGGGAGTCAAGTCAAAACTTGTAGCGCTAAAAAAATCTGTACTTTTTGAAGCTTTTTTATTTGTATTGAGAAGTTTTAAATGTATATTTGGATCGGAGCATCGTCAGTCGGGACTCAAAGAGGGCGCCAATGGAGGGAAGCACTCAAAGGAGGAATAAAGTTAATTAACCAACGACTTGGAGCAGTGGAGAGTGCTGCTTCAATACAATTAGATGCTTCACAACACACTATTTTATCAGCCATGAAGTAGGGACTGGTAAATAAATGGTTATGTACTGCTTTCCTTGTTTGAAACCTTTATTTTTAAAAGCTTTATTCCGTGACTTCATTCGATTCACTCATTCATTCATTTATTAATTGAATTCATTTAAATCTTATTATTAAAATGAATGAAAGTCTAATGACAATGGCTTACATGCTTTTAGCTTTATTATAACTATAATATCTGGTATTATACAATTTCTAAATTGGGTGATCTTGTTCAACCATGGCTACCTATCACCGGCAAAACTATGCCGGCAAGCGATTTACCATACAATTTTCAGGACGATGCCGAAAACAAACTGATAAGGCGTAAAACTGCCCTTTCAAGTTAACCCGCTTCCTACTAAGACAGCTGCATCATTATTTATCCCCATGAGGTGAGATCGCAGTCAAGAGCTGCCTTGTATCGGTATAAAAAAGAACTATTATTATTTGTGAAATGGTGATAATGTAAAAAAAAAACCCGGCTGAGTTTGTTGTGGGCCGTTCTCAGACCAGGGATCTGGAACCCTCGTAACTTTAGTTTTAAGATACCGTTACTGATTATCACCATTATATTTTATAAATAACTAGACGTCACTAAGTGTTGTATACCTACCTAAATTGAATAAACATTATTTGACTTTGACTTTGACTTTATTGAAGCAGCTGGGTTTCGTGTTCCCCGGACACGCGTTGAACTGACGCACCGGGCTTCACCAAAGAGATAAGCTCCTCGGAGGCTCATCATGACATCCTCGTAAAACTTAAGAGACTCTTACGATCACATCAAAAGGGTCATCTCACACTGTGTATGTTGACCTAAACCATTTCGCGGGGATATTATTAGCCTCGATTTTTGATTGACATGACTGTATAAAAGCTAATTTGTAGACTTCCCGCGGGAACTCTTTGATTTTCCGGGATAAAAAGTTGCCTATGTACTATTCCAGACTTTAATCTATCTCTGTGCCAAATATCAGCCAGATCCGTTCAACCGTTGGGGCGTGATTGAGTAACAAACATCCATACATCCATCCAAACTTTCGCATTTATAATATTAGTAAGATGCAGTATAAAAGCTAATTTGTAGACTGATTTCATTCATACGTATAGATCATTGCTACAGTTCATCCCCTTTCTCTAACTGGTCGGCTCTCAACTTCTTCTGCATACGATGCTGCTAAGAGTGTCTCGGAGATTTTGATTCTAAGGTTCGACGATCATTTATACTTTTTTTCTTTGCACTTTGCAAGAAAAAAAAAAGTGTTTGCATTTTTGTTTCGCACTCAAATTATCCTCTGACAAGGTGTCAGAGACCTTTTTGCTGCGAGTTTTGGAAGGTGCCAACCTTCTTTCAGAGAAAATCTTTCATAATATATACTTAGATTAATTGGGACAATAGTTTAACGTGCCTTCCGAGATATTAAGAAAGCAAAACAGCCAAATTTGGATCTCAAAAGTCGGTCAGCCGTCTAGCGACCGACCTGAGTCAACGTTGCTTTACCACCATTATTGACTGAGAAGTTCTGTCTCAACTAGGTCACTCGACCCTTAAGATAGCACTATACTAGCCAGCTGTACAGTAAGCTTAGTACGAGACTAGAGAGAGAGTAGCTTAGACGAGATTTTACATAGATACGCCCCCCGATTGTGTAAGAATTGTCGATCAAATCGTTAAAATTCGGCGTCAAAGTAAAATAAACCATTACAAAATTGAATTAGAGCTCAATTTCGTGTATCCATTCTTATACGTTTAGGCATGTAGGATACCATAAACGTATGAGAATCGATACACGAAATTGAGCTCTAAATCAATGTAATTATGGTTTATTTTACTTTGACGCCGAACTTTGACGATTGGATCGGCAATTCTTACATAATCGCACCCACTATTTCACATTAAATTCGCCAACGTCGAAAAATATCGAGCTACGAAACACAATAACTTCAGAGTAGAATGGATCTAGAAGTTATTGGTTTATATACTCAATATTCAATTGTTTATTGTAGGACAAACGATTGTACGTCTCTCTCATTGTAACACACACCGTGTTACAATCTTTATATAAACCAGTTTGATCGTTATTATCTATATTACTATTATAAATGTGAAAGTTTGGATGGATGTATGAATGAATGGATGTATGGATGTATGGATGTATGGATGTATGTATGGATGTATGGGTGTATGGATGGATGTTACTCAATCACGCCCCAACGGCTAAACGGATCTGGCTGAAATTCGGCACAAAGATAGATTACAGTCTGGAATAGCACATAGGCATCTTTTTACCCCGGAAAATTAAAGAGTTCCCGCGGGAACCACATAACTTCGATCCACGCGTACGAAGTCGCGGGCATTCGCTAGTCTTTATATAAACCAGTTTGATCGTTATTATTATTTTTTTAAATGCCTTCTTGAGTTTAGATTAATATAATTTCCGAACGGCTGGAGAGCTCTAATCATTGTCTAGACATTAGCTGTGAGCCAGAATATCAGAGGGCACTTTCTGTGAGGCATAGATAACGTTGGGATGGATGGCTTAACCGTTCGTCGCCGGGGTCGTAGCTCGAGTCTACGTCCGGGCGATGTAACAAACCGGAGACCTCGTTTTCGCCAGCGAATACTCTGGTCGCATAATTTGTATTTTAATTTATTTTTTTTAATTAAAAAATTTTTTTTTTTTTTTTTATTTAAAATAAAAAAAAATTATATCTCACCAACAACGGTGAAAGTATTCGAGTACTTTCACTGTTGTTGGTGAGATGTACAATCACACACTAACCCCACTGTAGTCGACACGGCTACAAATCGCTCCTACGTGAGGGAACGATATTTCAAGAGCATTACAGCCAGGTCCGCACTCTACGGCCGACAATAAAGTTAATTTCGCAAACTAAACACTTCCCCACCCGCCGCCCCCGGGCCCACTCGACCCCTCGTCGATAGCCGCTCATGGCTCATTGGGCTGCACTCCTCTTTACGTAAGTTGGGAACTTGCAAGGCCTTTGTGGACACAAGAAACCTTAATCATACGTGTCGTTTGCTTTACGGATACTCTGTCGATTCTATATACAAAGTCCAATGGTTTAAGGCCTTTTTTAAAAAACTAATGTTACTTTTAAAAACCCAAAAGACCCCTATCTATCTTCCTACATAACTTTTTGACTCCTCTTTACGTAAGTTGGGAACTTGCAAGGCCTTTGTGGACACAAGAAACATTAATCATACGTGTCGTTGGCTTTACGGATACTCTGTCGATTCTATACACAAAGTCCAATGGTTTAAGGCCTTTTTTAAAAAACGAATGTTACTTTTAAAAACCCAAAAGACCCCTATCTATCTTCCTACATAACTTTTTGACTCCTCTTTACGTAAGTTGGGAACTTGCAAGGCCTTTGTGGACACAAGAAACCTTAATCATACGTGTCGTTTGCTTTACGGATACTCTGTCGATTCTATATTCAAAGTCCAATGGTTTAAGGCCTTTTTTAAAAAACGAATGTTACTTTTAAAAACCCAAAAGACCCCTATCTATCTTCCTACATAACTTTTTGACTCCTCTTTACGTAAGTTGGGAACTTGCAAGGCCTTTGTGGACACAAGAAACCTTAATCATACGTGTCGTTTGCTTTACGGATATTTTGTCGATTCTATACTCAAAGTCCAATGGTTTAAGGCCTTTTTTAAAAAACGAATGTTACTTTTAAAAACCCAAAAGACCCCTATCTATCTTCTTACATAACTTTTTGACTCCTCTTTACATAAGTTGGGAACTTGCAAGGCCTTTTTGGACACAAGAAACCTTAATCATACGTGTTGTTTGCTTTACGGATATTTTGTCGATTCTATACTCAAAGTCCAATGGTTTAAGGCCTTTTTTAAAAAACGAATGTTACTTTTAAAAACCCAAAAGACCCCTATCTATCTTCCTACATAACTTTTTGACTCCTCTTTACGTAAGTTGGGAACTTGCAAGGCCTTTGTGGACAAAAGAAACCTTAATCATACGTGTCGTTTGCTTTACGGATACTCTGTCGATTCTATATACAAAGTCCAATGGTTTAAGGCCTTTTTAAAAAACTATTGTTACTTTTAAACAACCAAAAGACCCCTATCTATCTTCCTACATAACTTTTTGACTCCTCTTTACGTAAATTGGGAACTTGCAAGGCCTTTGTGGACACAAGAAACCTTAATCATACGTGTCGTTTGCTTTACGGATACTCTGTCGATTCTATATTCAAAGTCCAATGGTTTAAGGCCTTTTTCAAAAAAACTAACGTTACTTTTAAAAACCTAAAAGACCCCTATCTATCTTCCTACATAACTTTTTGACTCCTCTTTACGTAAGTTGGGAACTGGCAAGGCCTTTGTCGCACAAGAAACCTTAATCATACGTGTCGTTTGCTTTACGGATACTCTGTCGATTCTATATTCAAAGTCCAATGGTTTAAGGTCTTTTTCAAAAAAACTAATGTTACTTTTAAAAACCTAAAAGACCCCTATCTATCTTCCTTCATAACTTTTTGGATTTCGGAATAAAAAATACTTGATGTCCGCCCTCAGACCGTAAGCTATCACTGTACCGTTTTAAAGCGGTTATGCTGAGGCCTAAACAGGTAATAAACAGACAGACATACTGTCGCATTTTTGCATGTTTCGGGCATTTCTTTATTTAATAATCATTACATGAGGCCCCGCCAGGGCATTGTAATGCTGCAAATGCAATTGCAGGTTACATTTATTTTTAATTTAAAACACATTAGCATTAACAATACAATACCACTAACAATACAATCATAAAATTAAGTCAATTAATATTTTAAGAATGAATTCAGAAGGTTTATTATAAATTTAGTCAGATTAATTAATTACAAACAAAACGCAGCTGTCACGTAATTGAGACCTTGAGTACTGTTAGATAAGAAATCAGAGTAACTCATCTATCTCATAGAAACAATTATGTATAAGCCATCGCTTGAGTTTCCGCTTAAATATCGTGTTATTATTCTCGTCAGTGATATATTTTTAGATTTTATTATAAATTTGTATGTATTATTTAGTATGTATTTTTTTGTGTGTTTATATAAGTTTATGATATAATATCTTAGTTCATTCTATCTCATGTCTTGTTGTACCTATTCTTCCCCCACAACCTTTCTCACTGCCAAGGGTCACTGGTAGAGATCTCTTATAGAGATAAGTGCTTCCTTGTCCACTAAGTATGTTTTTCTTCTTATTTTATAACATTTTGGTGCTAAATAAATTAAAAAAAAAAAAAAAAAAATTATGTTATACTTCGAAAAACTTTCTCACATTAATATAAAGCAGGGTACCGTAATTAAACACTTCTTAGTTGTTGAAAAACCCCACGTTAATAATGAAATTGTACGCAATGATGGAAATGTTAATGATATCAAATGAAAGTCGCAATTGTGGCGCAGGCTCAGCGAAGTAGGCCGCGGGTAAAGTGGCCCCCCCGGGAGCCGCGGTGTCGCGTCTCGGCCCCCGGCCGGGGCCCACTGGCCCCACTCTGCTCAACCCGTTCTTTGTGCGAATTAAAAGCCTCTCTGATATTTATTTTAAGCGTTTCCCCCTTTCGCTACAATTTTTGGAGATCCGCACCTCAGTTTGACAATGGTCGAAGATGTGATTTTGATCTGTTCTGAAAATGTGAAATACATATTTTTGAGGTACAAATCTTTTTTTTTTTTTTTTATCCACTACAAGTTAGCCCTTGACTGCGATCTCACGTGATGGTAAGTGATGATGCAGTCTAAGATGGTAGCGGGCTGACCTGTTAGCGGCATGGCAGTTATATTAAACCCATAACCCTATTCGGTTTCTACACGGCATCGTACCGGAACGCTATATCGCTTGGCGGCACGTCTTTGCCGGTAGAGTGGTAACTAGCCACGGCCGAAGCCTGCCAGGGAAAATTCAGAAATTATAAATTCCCAAATTGACCCTGCCGGGGATCGAACCCGGGACCTCCGCACGTTAAGACAACAGCGCTACACACTGCGCCACGGAGGTCGTCAATCTCCGCGAATAAGCGTGTCGAGGTGTGAAGAGTTTTTTTTTTTTTTTGCCCTATACAAAGTATTCGCACTTAACGAGTATCTTCACGTTTTATGTTCAACTTTAACTAACCTTGTGACATGTTAACGTTTAAACTCTCGTGAGTTTTATCCGGTAGTTACGTATAGTTTATAACCTTGTGACATTTTGGAAAGCAAGCATCGCGTTGTATCTATTTGATACATAGATTGTAATTAATTAAATCTACTATATAAAAATAAGTCGGGTTTTCCTTCCTGACGCTATAACTCCAGAACGCACGAACCGATTTCCACGGTTTTGCATTCGTTGGAAAGGTCTCGGGCTCCGTGAGGTTTATAGCAAAGAAAATTCAGGAAAAATTGAAAAGGAAGCCATTTGGTGGCGAAACGGAGTTCGCCGGGTTTGCTAGTCTCTTATATATAAAATTCTCGTGTCACAATGTTAGTTACCATACTCCTCCGAAACGGCTTGACCGATTTTTATGACATTTTATATGCATATTCAGTAGGTCTGAGAATCGGCTACTACATATTTTTCATACCCCTAAAACACCTCAATCCACGCGGACGGAGTCAGAGGACGCGGGCATCAGCTAGTACTTATATAAAATATTGTTAAAGATTACCTATCGAATCTAGTACTGACTGAATTATATTACTTAGTCTAAATAGTTAACATTAAAGGTCAAAAGTTGAAACCCGTATATTTTCATTTCTACGCTCAAACCACAGAATAATAACTATTATTACATACCTAAATTGTTTCTTCGCCTACAAAAGCTTATGCTTAGTTGAGAGAGAAAGCTGTCGGAACAGTTAATATTACTCTATTTAATCAAAACAAGAGTACGGAACCGCCAGTAATAATTTTCTCTCGTACTTGATGGAAATTTCCATTATTCCTTTTTACCCTGTTTCGTCACCGCAGCCGCGTTTAATTAGGATGGGGCCTTACTCTATTTGGATGTCAGAATTGCAATTTACAAGAGCTTTGAGAGCGACCTTTTTATCACAACTGTGGCGAAGTGTGCCGACAGATGGCTGTAACTGGTGGTTCGGGTGTCCATTCATATCCTTACTTTCAACGAGTAGACTACAATGGGCAAACTTGTAATGGAATTTAAAAAAAAAGATTCATCATCAGCTCCATCTTCGTCCTAAGTGCGTGTCGGATACACTAGCCTCATCTCAGTAGCTTGAAGTGGCAAACTGAGCATATCTCGTCAAGTGACGCGCAGCATCATTTTGACTACCTCCACGGCGCAGTGTGTAGCGCTGTTGTCTTAACGTGTGGAGGTCCCGGGTTCGATCCCCGGCAGCGTCAATTTGGGAATTTATAATTTCTGAATTCGCCCTGGTCTGGCCTGGTGGGAGGCTTGGGCCGTGGCTAGTTACCACCCTACCGGCAAAGATTTAGCGAGCGATTTAGCGTTCCGGTGCGATGCCGTGTACAAACCTATAGGGGTATGGGTTTAATACAACTGCCATGCTCCTAACAGGTTAGCCCGCTACCATCTTAGACTGCATCATCACTTACCATCAGGTGAGATCGCAGTCAAGGGCTAACTTGTAGTAGATAAAAAAAAAAGCTACCGTCTTATAATGCATCAAAACTTACCATCAGGTGAGATCGCAGTCAAGGGCTAACTTGTAGTAGATAAAAAAAAAAGCTACCGTCTTATAGTGCATCAAAACTTACCATTAGGTGAGATCGCAGTCAAGGGCTAACTTGTAGTGGATTAAAAAAAACATCTTGGTCCTAAGTACGTGTCGGATACACTAGCTTCATCTCAGTAGCTGAAGTGGCAAACTGAGCATATCTCGTCAAGTGGCGCGCAGCATCATCCTAAAAGATTAATCAGCTACCGTCTTATAGTGCATCAAAACTTACCATTAGGTGAGATCGCAGTCAAGGGCTAACTTGTAGTGGATAAAAAAAAACATCTTGGTCCTAAGTGCGTGTCGGATACACTAGCTTCATCTCAGTAGCTGAAGTGGCAAACTGAGCATATCTCGTCAAGTGGCGCGCAGCATCATCCTAAAAGATCAATCAGCTACCGTATTATAGTGCATCAAGGGCTAACTTGTAGTGGATAAAAAAAAACATCTTGGTCCTAAGTGCGTGTCGGATACACTAGCTTCATCTCAGTAGCTGAAGTGGCAAACTGAGCATATCTCGTCAAGTGGCGCGCAGCATCATCCTAAAAGATCAATCGCTACAGTATTATAGTGCATCAAGGACTAACTTGTAGTGGATAAAAAAAAACATCTTGGTCCTAAGTGCGTGTCGGATACACTAGCTTCATCTCAGTAGCTGAAGTGGCAAACTGAGCATATCTCGTCAAGTGGCGCGCAGCATCATCCTAAAAGATCAATCAGCTACCGTATTATAGTGCATCAAGGGCTAACTTGTAGTGGATAAAAAAAAACATCTTGGTCCTAAGTGCGTGTCGGATACACTAGCTTCATCTCAGTAGCTGAAGTGGCAAACTGAGCATATCTCGTCAAGTGGCGCGCAGCATCTCGTGATCACCGGCGCTCATCTCGGCCGAGTGGAGGGCCCTCGCTGCACTCTCGTTAGCCGCTAATGCAGGCCTCTAGCGCGTGCCCGAGTGCCTGCCAAGTTACCCGCGTCCACACAGCAGTAGTGGAGGATAACTCGATTAAGCGTATCAGGGTTTCTTCGTGGTGAAGTATAATAGGCATGATGATTGACATTCTGATATTATTGATAGACTGATTTTGAAAAATGGTCAGATTATGTTCGGAAGTATCTATTATTTCGAAAAAATATATTATTTCAGCAGAAAAATAAGGTTTGGTAGATAAAATTGGCATTTGAAATTTAAATTTTAAAATTCACGCCAAAACGCTAGCCGGTGTCATGGCGTCGTTTGTGACGTCACTATTGTTTTTACCAATGTACTCTGTGCAGTGTGCAGTAAGCAATAGTGTGATTGACAAAGCTTGAAAACAAACAATTGTGACGTCATTCGCTTCTTGGTGTTTAATCCATTATGGCCGATTGCTGTATTTTATAGTTTTATTTTATCAAAATAAACAACAATCTCACTCGAAAAAGAAAAATAAATACGTTTTTTATAATCCATGAATCCTACTTTATTAGATAAATACATAATTTCATTGATTCTTGGTTACTGTCATCATGCCTATTAGGCGAAGTTTCTTTTCTTTTTTTTTTAATTGTGTAGGCCAGCGCTTGGCTGCAATCAGACTTGCTTGCAAGTGGTGATGCAGCCTAAGGTGGAGCGCGTTTGCCTAGAAGATGCCTATTCACTCTTTATTTGAAGGGACCTATGTTAAAACAGGAGGGGAAAACGCAAGCCGGAAGGGCATTCCATATCCTAGCGGCTCTAATTAGAAACGAGGAAGCAAAACGCTTCGTACGAGCCCTCGGAATTTCGACTACGTAAGGGTGCAGACTGCAGACCTTGTCGATGCCTTGCGGTTGGATATTAAAAAGGTGACGGAGGGACCAGATCGAATAGTTCCTGAGTATACCTGCTTTGTGATTTGGCTCAGGTTGAGGAAGTTTCTCCAGCTGTTAAGGCCCATTTAGTTTCTTGTACATTCTAGAGAAATATTTGAATGTAGTTCAATGATTACCCTTCGAGAATTGTACGCAAGTGTTTACACGCGGGTATTATCAAAAAAATACAAATTCGCATCCAAATCTTGACAAGAACTAAATTGCAAGTATCTTTTGTTTACACCAAGGACATTCTGTTCAATTCAAATTGCTTTCAAAGGCACCAGTTTTTGACGCGTTGCTTGAAGAATATATATAGTATAGTAGCAGAATCGAAGTAATAACCAAGGAAAATATGATAGGTTAGGTTAGGTTGGATTAGGCGTTGATGATTCAGTCAAAGAGACACAGGTATCACTACTTTTGTTTATGTTTACGTCGACATCGACTACGTTTGACGACCTCCGTGGCGCAGTGTGTACCGCTGTTGTCTTAACGTGCGGAGGTCCCGGGTTCGATCCCCGGCAGGGGCAATTTGGGAATTTATAATTAATACCATATAATTTATTATAATTTATACCACCCTACCGGCAAAGACGTGCCGCCAAGCGATTACATGTTCCGGTACTATGCCTGTAGAAACCGAATAGGGGTATGGGTTTAATATAACTGCCATGCCCCTAACAGGTTAGCCCGCTACCATCTTAGACTGCATCATCACATCGGTCAAGGGCTAACTTTTAGTAGATATATTAAAAAAAAAAAGAATCACTGCTGTGAGTGCAATATAGTGGACGGTATAAATGTTTGTGTTCTAGCCGTGCGGTTCTATCGGCTTGCGGCTCCCGTGTACTACTTGACTTCCACTCGAGAATGGAATCTATTCCGTTGCATTAAAGTTCAATATACTTACTTTGCTCTAAAGTCAGGGAAATATTGACAGAAGTAAAGGTCGGCGTTGTTTGCATCCCAACTGTCGCGGCGAGTGACGTCGAGATTAGCTTCTGCGAGTGTATCAATGTTGTCCCTCCAGAGTGTATTGCCTCAATTCCGGAATTAGTTTTCAGAACAAACGTTTTACGTTAAACACATTGTTGTGATGGACTTTTCTATTGTGTGTCTTTAGTACTTTACGTACGTTTAATTTTTGTTAGTCTTTCCGTCACGCTACAACGGATCATCGTGAGCTTTTGCATGGATATAGTTGAACACCTGGAAAGTAGCATTTCAGTCTCATTATGCACCAGAAAATCAAATGTTTCCCACGGGATTTATCCACAAACCCTTAGAAACTAATTTCACGCGGAAATATTTCGTCGTGCACATCATCTAATTTTCAATAAATCTGTGTGAAGTATTGTTTTTTTTTATTATTATTCATAATTAAAACTAGAAAAATAACAATAAAACCACATACACAAATAACAGTAACATAAAATAAAACAAAGTTGGACTTACATCATAATTTGGCCATTTGCGTGGGTTTTTATTACTCGTTTTTGAACCGAAAACCTATAATACCAATTTTCAAAGGTGTTCAGATCAAACTTCAAAAATGAGGATTATACAAATATTCATTCAGTTTCATTTAAAAAGATATTTAATCTAATTTTATTTTAATTTCGTTTTTAATCTATAGACCAAGTTCCAATTCATATGGTTATTATTTGAAAAAGTCACGGATTAGCAAATTTTTACGTATATATGAAGTAGAACTTCCAATATTCCATTCTTAGAGACTACCTACGTCACGCTACTGTCAAAATGAAAAAAAAAATATCATTTATTATTTCTTCACAATCGTGCATTGTCGAGTCAACATCTCCTGAAGATGCTCCGGTGTCGGAGTGAAACGTACGTTGAGAGTGATTTGGAGGATTTGTGTGATGTGGTGTTGTGCCTGTGCGCATTGCTGGGTGGTGGGTGTCGCATGCTGCAGGTGAAACACACGCACTGTACCACACAGATTTGTCTACTGTAGCGGATTATAGCGAATTAAACTTCTAGTTCATTCACTTCAATTATTATTTATAAAAATTAGTACTAAGAAGCATTCCGCAGGTTTCCTCGAACATGCAACATATTGTAGAGCTGCTCCGACTTAATGAATCACCGTTTATAGCGCGTCGTACAAACGGCGCTATAAACTGGTAGACCCAGACCGCTAACTGTGGCACATCGCTGCGTCGCCGCATTCCGCCCTCCGCTACAAATGGACCCCTGTACACTGTACACTGTACACTGTACACTGTACACTGTACACTGTACACTGCCGCAACAACAATTAATAGAGACTGTTCTTCACACCACTGCGGTATTTTAATACTACTTGTTTCAACTAGAGTACAACTGTTAATATCAAATACTCCAAACGCGCCCTGGTATAAGAGGAAGTTCACATCACACTAGCGGTCGCCCGCGACTTCGTCGGCGTACAATTTCTGATTGCAAAAAGCCTAGGTGCATAAAGCAGCTAAAACTAATAAGTAATAACCTTAATGCCGATTTTAAAAACTTATAACTTACATGCAAGCTTCCAAACCAAATTTCACACCCTTTAGGGTGGATTTTCGTAAATTTGCTTACACAGGTTATTATTATTTAAAACTAATAACCTATTTCATCCCGATTTTCAAGCCTTTAACTTCAAACACAAAGTACTTTCATAAAAACTTACAGCCCCCATTTCACCCTCTTTAGGGTGAATTTTCGTAAAATTGTTTATACAGGTTATTAAAATAACCTAAATCTCGATTTTCAAGTCTCTAACATCAAAAACTTAAAACCCTCATGTAAGCTTCCAACCCCTATTGCACCCCTATTGGGGTAGATTTTCGTAAAATTGCTTACGTAGGTTATTATTTATTTAAATTTAATAACCTAAATGCCGATTTTCACGTCTCTAACTTCAAACATATAGGACTTTCATACAAACTTACAAGCCCCATTACACCCTCTTTGGGGTGAATTTTCGTAAAATTGCTTATATGGGTTTTTATTATTTATAGCTATTAAATTAATTGTCAATTTTCATGTCTCTCACTTCAAAAACAAAGGACTTTCATACAAACTTCCAAAATGCCCCCATTTCAACCCCTTAGGGGTGAATTTTCGTAAAATTGTTTATACAGGTTATTAAAATAACCTAAATCTCGATTTTCAAGTCTCTAACATCAAAAACTTAAAACCCTCATGTAAGCTTCCAACCCCTATTGCACCCCTATTGGGGTAGATTTTCGTAAAATTGCTTACGTAGGTTATTATTTATTTAAATTTAATAACCTAAATGCCGATTTTCACGTCTCTAACTTCAAACATATAGGACTTTCATACAAACTTACAAGCCCCATTACACCCTCTTTGGGGTGAATTTTCGTAAAATTGCTTATATGGGTTTTTATTATTTATAGCTATTAAATTAATTGTCAATTTTCATGTCTCTCACTTCAAAAACAAAGGACTTTCATACAAACTTCCAAAATGCCCCCATTTCAACCCCTAAGGGGTTGAAATGGGGGCATTTCAACCCCTTAGGGGTGAATTTTCTCAACACTGTTTATTAGCGGCCGTCTACACCATAGAAGGAACCTATCTTCCATCTTCATCTTCTGTATGCTTTATAATTCCAGAGATTTCGTGATGAATCAGTGACCTTTCGCTTTTATATACTCGTATATAGATTTTGGGAAGTTAAAAACATTTCATGCACCCATGCCTACGTAGGATTGGGTAGTTTTACCATCTACTAAGTATATCATATTTATCATACTTTATATGTGCGAAAGTGTGTTTGTTTGTTGGTTTTTCCTTCAATCACGCCGCAACGGAGCAACGGGTCGGCGTGATTTTTGGCATAGGTGTAGTTGAGGACCTCGAGAGTGACATAGGCTACTTTAATCCCGTAAAATTAAGGAGTTCCCTCGGGAACAAACAAAACTTTACTCGGGGATACATGCGCTGGAAGCGCATTCCACATCCTGGCGGTTCGTAACAGACTCGCTCCAGCAATGCTGAGGACAGCTGTTACTTATATATTCTATAAAAAAGTATCTCTGTAATACCTCCAAAGAGCAACCGCCGAGTTTCGTGCTGGTTCTTCTCAGTAAGAATGGCATTCCGAACCAGTGGTAGATTCACTCGACGATTCAAAAATACTTGTAAAAGTTTATCAGAACCGTTTCATTCGAGCTGACTGGACTAGACTGGATAGCTTTTGAAATTCGGTCAACGATCATCGTTTTCAATTTCAATAAATTGACAGACACAAGGGCCATTCAGTTCCCCGCTCACTGATCTGTTTTTTAAGCACACCTTAAACCGAATTTCAAAAATCTTCACGTAATATTCCTTTGATAACGTCAATATCCGCCAGTTCACCTACTCAACCATTTTTGAGAAGATAACTTGTTACAACAAGCTCAACTGAAGAGTACTTTATAATTTTCCTCCTTCGCTCTAAAGCTGGCCACACATTTGGCCACACATTTATGTATTTTTTTATTTTTATCCACTACAAGTTAGCCCTTGACTGCGATCTCACCTGATGGTAAGTGATAATGCAGTCTAAGATGGTAGCGGGCTAACCTGTTAGGGGCATGGCAGTTATATTAAACCCATACCCCTATTTGGTTTCGAACGCGTAATCGTTTGGCGGCACGTCTTTGCCGGTAGGGTGGTAACTAGCCACGGCCGAAGCCTCCCACCAGGCCAGACCAGAGAAAATTCAGAAATTATAAATTCCCGAATTGACCCTGCCGGGGATCGAACCCGGGACTTCCGCACGTTAAGACAACACACACACACACTGCGCCACGGAGGTCGTCAAAATGTCGTAGGATATTGTTATTTCGGCTCCACCTCGTAGACTCATGAAATTGTTGTTTGGCTGTCACTTTATGTACTTCTAGCTATTGCATCTATAAAGTCATATTACATTTATTTCAAAAGCATAAATATTTTCACCAACCTGCCTACAGGCGCAACAGCTTTCTACCCATCTACGAAATTATGTTATTTTGCGTTACTTTATTGAAAATTTTACTATAAAACTTATAGCTAGCTAGTCTGGTCCTAATCACAATACAAATCATACAAATAAAGACTCTATTGTCACAGGTTCTCACCCTTGACCATATTAAAACAGCAATCATGGTTTTCCATTCATATTGTGCTTCGTATTAAGGCTATTGGGTATTTGACTACTATTCAAATAAATTATTTTATAGTGATTAATAAATAGAGGATCTCCCAAAAGTCGTAATATCCCAGTCCCCTGATAGTTTTTAAGCGACTTCCAAAAAAGGAGGAGGTTCTCAATTCGGCGCGTGTGTTTTGTTTTTTTTTTTACTGTATGTCGGTGCATTTTATCTCCGTGGATTCTGAACCGATTTGATTTTTTTTCTTTCAGTTTCTTAGAGGAAGCTCTTGAGGTGGTCCCATAAAAATTCTGACTCCAAATTCTCAATCCTGACACTAAAAAGTTAAAAATAAAAATTCTTTCCAAAAAACTGACTTCCAAAGCCACTGTAAAGTAAAAAAAAAATAATTTTTACACACTATGATGAAATCAAAACCCAATTAATTATAATTTTTTTTATTTTAATATTTCTGAATGCAAGTAGGTTTTTAAATTTCTTCTGAATAGCGCTACTAACAAACAACGTTTTGTATTGAAATAGTGCAGTTGGGAAGCATTATATTATTGCGACTATATTATTGTATTATATCGCGAATTTATTACTACATTATAAATATATTTTCACTAGATAACGCCCGTTAACTTGTCATCGTGTATTTAGAGTTTTGAAATGCCGGATAAACTCTCAAAAATATAAGGACAAACCAACAAACATACCTGTACGCTTTCTAATTTATAATATTAGTATGGTTTCATTTTATTTAATTATCTCAAAACTTTTTGCAATTATCAGAACTATACAGAACTAGGGCTGGGAGAACGTTCTGGTGGGAGGTTTTGGCCGTGGCTAGTTACTATCCTAGAGGCAACCAAGCCACCAAGTAATTTAGCTAGCTGGCTGAGAGGAACCGGGATGTGTTTAATTCAACAACAACGAAATAGGCATGATGACAGTAACCAAGAATGAATGAAATTATGAATTTATCTAATGAATTAGGATTCATGGATCATAAAAAACGTGTTTATTTTTCTATTTCGAATGAGATTGCTATTTATTTGGATAAAATAAAACTATAAAATACAGCAATCCGCCATATTGGATTAAACACCAAGAAGCGAATGACGTCACAATTGTTTGTTTTCGAGCTTTGACAATCACACTATTGTTTACTGCACACTGCACAGAGTACATTGGTAATAACAATAGTGACGTCACAAACGACGCCATGACACCGGCGGGCGTTTTGGCGCGAATTTTAAAATTTAAATTTCAAATGCCAATTTTATCTACCAAACCTTATTTTTCTGCAGAAATAATATATTTTTTCGAAATAGTATATCTACTATATACTTCCGAACATAATCTGACCATTTCTCAAAATCAGTCATCATGCCTATTCACCAAAAGGTCAACTAATACTGCATCATCACTTACCATCAACTGTCAAGAGCTAACTTAGAGTGGAATAAAAAAATTAGTAGGTACTTACTTACTAATTAATTAGTAGGCAAGTAAAGTGAATTGCTATTTTCAGTTTTTCTATGAAGTAGAGAAGCATAATAGACTTTCTGCCATAAAGAAGCGGTCTCTAAGGCACAGCGGCTGCGTACAGCTCGGTGCATTCATACAATAATTCACAGTTTTAATTAAGCAAGGCGACACGTCTAAGCTGAATAACTTTTATGTTCAGCACACACCCCCAGCGCCCTCTGTAAAGAACATTCGCCTCTACTCTGCGAAAGAAGGTACCCAAAGGACGTTTTTTATTGAAATTTCGTAAAGCTAGCACATCTCTAGCCATATCATACGCGCAGGGCATTAAAATTCAAGGAAATAATTATCCGTAAATCTGTATGCACATCTAGCTATATCAACACGGCATTAAAATTCAAGGAAACCTTCTTTAACCAAATTTTTGTGAATAAGTATTTACATAATTATCATTTATTATAATTTAGGAAACTTGTTTTAAGGACGCCTACTCATAATTCCTCTTTCTTCCTTAAATCCTTTTCTGTACAAGCTGTTAAGTTGTGGAATGCACTGCCTCTTGACATCAGAGAGGCTCAATCGATAAATATCTTTATAAGACTTGTAAAGAAATACTATTTGTCACAATAATATTATTTACCTTGTAGTTTATTTTTATATATTTTGATACCTATTGTTTCTTTCTTTTTTTTGTTTTGAGGTTAACGTTTATTTATTTATATTTTTGTTTATTTGTGAGTATACATAAGTATGTATGTTTATTTATATATTATATGTGTAGTATTTATGGTTTTTATTTAGTATATTATATTTTATTTATTTTGTTATACTTAGTTTAAATATGTATATGTAATATAATTTGTAGCTTTATATCAATATTTTATTTTATTTTATTATTTCTGCACCATCTACCGGTTGTTTCTGTAGCTATATTCTTTTAAACCATTGGTTGCCTGGAAGAGATCGCTGTGAAGCGATAAGGCCGCCAAATTGTATACTTCCTTTGTTGTTAGCTATGTTTACTGTTGTTATTGTTTTTTGGTGTACAATAAAAGTATATTCATTCATTCATTCATTCAAATTTATATATTAAAAGTACGAAAAAAAAATGAAAATCTAAATCAAAAACTAATTATATTTACAAAAAATACACGCCGTCCAAGTGATCGTTAATGGGCACGGTGCCCAAAACACTGGCGGTATTACCTCGTTGAATGGCAAAGCTAAGCCGTTGGGCTTTTTAAATTAATCTAGCAATTAATAAATTTTACGTAGAAAATATTATAAAAAAATTAATTCACAATTTTCGGATATCAAATTGAAACATTAATAAAAATGTTAACGTATAATAAGTGGAGAAATGGCAAATTTAATATTTTTTCATTAATATTTGAGTGAAATTTAAAATCCAATTTAATGTAATTGGAAGTGCGTTGATCAGAATTTTTCGAGCGGCGGCCAAATTGTCGGATATTTATTGAGTCGCCGTAAATCATTTAAAATCCGCTCGCGTCGGCTTGCATGCGGCATGCGGCATGCGGCATGCGGCATGCGGCATGCGGCATGCGGCATGCAAGCTGCATACTTTCATCCGGCGTCGATAATTCATAATAAATGTCTTGAAATATGTTTCTGAATACGAACACAATATGGCCATGGAAATACATTTTCCACAAATATCAAAAATGTATTCCCCGAAATAATAAATTCGAACGAAAATCGTGAACGCATGCACATTTTTTTTTGACGACCTCCGTGGCGCAGTGTGTGGCGCTGTTGTCTTAACGTGCGGAGGTCCCGGGTTCGATCCCCGGCAGGGTTAGGAAATTTAATTTCTGAATTTTCCCTGATCTGGCCTGGTGGGAGGCTTCGGCCTACCGGCAAAGACGTGCCGCCAAGTGTTTACGCGTTCCGGTACGATGACGTGTAGAAACCAAATGGGGGTAGGTATGGGTTTAATATAACTGCCATGCCCCTAACAGGTGAGATCGCAGTCAAGGGCTAACTTGTAGTTGACTTACAAAAAAAAAAGAAAAGAAACAAAAAGAACGAGTAGCGGGCTTTGTTCTTACGATACAGTCTACTAGTACTGTTAGGTTCAACATTTTGAAAATGGATAATATATAGGTTTTTGTGTTTGTTGTGACTTATTGAAACCAGACGATCTGTGTCTTTTGATATAGAGGGTCTGCGTTGTAGTAAAATGCTAAATGTTAAGTTTCTGGTCCTAGCAGTTTGAGCTGTAAGTAGATTCGTATCAGCCATAGATCCATACATATATCGTGTAATCATAAATAAGACAGTGTGTCCGTCTGTCTGTCCGTTTTATGGCCTATCCGTTGAGCCGATTTTAACGAGATTTGACACAGACAGCTTGAATCCTAGAATACAGGCTACATGGGTTCTTTAAAAACGTAATTCTACGTGACTGACGTTGCTGTCATCATTTACACAATTAGAGAGTATTCTAAATGTGAGAATGCGTCTTTTATTGTTACCAACTGCGGATCCTGATTTTGAGAGAGATCATCGGGGAGATAAGATAATTGAAGATCAAAGAGTTCCTAGGGGATTTGCCGAACTTTAAATCCAATCAGAACACGCGGGAATTAGGTTACATTGTGAAACTATAATAAAATTGAAAAGCGTTGGTCAATGGGTTACAAGATGTCGCAATATGATGTAACATCCGAGTCCGGCAGTTTCAAGCTCGGCTGCTCACTGCTCGCTCCAGCAATTATGTCCTATGACGTGATGTAATAATATTATTATATTTACACTTATGATATTGTATTTTATAAGTATCAATAAGATGACACGTGTAACATCGGCCGCTTAAAGAATTTTTCGATTTCGGATAAACACGCGAACTATGGTTTTAAAATCACTATCTTGTTTTACGACGAAAAAATGTATGTTCGTCCCGGGGACGCACAACCTATTTTTGTTAGATGTTTACAGCCGTAAACAGATGAGTCAAACAGACTGAGAGAGAGCATTTTATTGTATTATTAGATTTTTATTTATGATATAATGGGTTTTTGTCCCTAGAATTTTACATATAAAACACACATTTTTTACATTTTACTTTTTTACATTTTTTTATATTTTACTTTCTTTTTTTACTTTTTATCCAGTTTTTTTTAAACAATAGTTAAAATGAATGTTATATAATTATTGATAGTTACTTTCATTAATTTTTTATAGTCTTGTATCAGTAATCTTAATTATTTATTAAATAATTCCCCAATGTATTCTTGTGTCAGTTATGTACGACTTTTCCTATGTGCATGATGTAACTACCTATAAATTGAATTGCTTGTTACCTATTGCCTAAGCCATTTAACATTTTGTATTCCTACTACTTGTAATTCTGTTGGTAGTTCAAATAAATTAAATTAAATTAAATATAAAAAAAATCAACATAGTATTCTAAGTCACAAGATATTGTACAAGGGCGCAATTCTCGCAGCACGTTGGAGTTGAGTGCGGGTCACGTGCCGCGACGACGTGGCCTTATTGCTGCAAACATCGTGACTTTGCTGCTTTAGCTTATGTTTGCTGCAGCTTTGCACCTTTCCCCGTTTTTATTGTGAACATGCAAATTTGGAAGATATTTTAACAAAAAAATACCAGCATGAAATGTAGAACAAAAAGGTGTACACGTATTCTCGAAGTTTTTAAGTTTTTTCAAGTTTTGATTACGTGTTAGCAACGTCGACTTATTGTCACCAGAATCGGTTGATAACATGTTGTTATTGTGTTGCGTGAGATAAAGGGGTTGCGAGCGTATGTCACGATGTATGAAACGCGAAACACACTACAGGATAATTTTGGTGAAATATGGAACGAACATACCTTTTGCCAAAGAAAAACACACTACAGGATAATTTTGGTGAAATATGGAACGAACATACCTTTTACCCCCATACAAAGTTCGCCTAAGAACCAACCGTCATAAAAAATTGTTTACTGGGTTCAAATTAATACCTTTTTATACTTAAGAGCACATTAAAACAACGGACACTTGCTAAGAAATTACTTACTACCAAAAATATTTTCAATTTTGAGGGTATTTCAACTTTCACAATCAATCTGCGTCAAGAAGTAAATATCATCTTTATCCAATTGTAATAGAGCTGTAAACAGTATTTAGCTAAGACAAGATTCGTGGTAGTTCATCAAAAACATTACATATGGTGCTATAAATAAGGATGCAAGTATCGTATAGTTCATCGAGAACTTCACGGATGGCGTTAGAAATATTAAATTATTGTTGTTTCAATATATGGAGTTGCGAGATTCAGAATACTAGCGCACTTAGCACTTTAAGCTGCTTTTTTCTTGTTTCTTACGATACGGATCTAGCGCTCAAGCGGTGGTATGTTAGAAATCGAGAAGTCTGTCTGTCTAGTTAAGAATCGAGAGACGGAAACGTAGCATAATAGATTTTTTTAAATTAATTTGAAGTGTCCGTTGAATTCCAATATTTGGAATAAAGGTTATAAAATAAGCTAAGAATTACTGGATATTTCAAACGTTCGTTGATTCTTAGGCGAATTTGGTCGATGTCCTTTCACCAAGTTCAGTTATTTTAGTTGGATCGTCCACGAAAAAGACAACAAAATTCCTCATTCATAATTTTCATTCAAAAGTAAGATGCATTTATTTTGCTCGACACGTAGGTACCTATTTAACACGAAACAGGGAATTTGCTTTTTAATAAGCATTCAATGTCGTAGTTACATTCCCACAAACTTATCTGACCCGGTGGCCAAAATTGGAATTAATTTAAATGCCTGTTTAGTTTTTGTTTTATTTTTCACTAGCCAATGCCCGCGACTTCAACTGCGTGGATCGAGGTTATTTGGTTCCCGCGGGAACTCCTTCATTTTCCGGGATAATAAGTAGCCTATGTGCCATTCCAGACTATAATCTATGTCTGTGCCAAATTTCAGCCAGATCCGTTCAGCCGTTGGGGCGTAATTGAGTAACTTTCGCATTTATAATATTAGTAAGAAGTAAGATATATATGTCACCGTAAGATTGTAAAAACCGTTAGATTATAATCTTACTCGCGAAATCACAAAGTGTCGAAAGATTACAATTTAACGCATTATTTTCCGGAAGATTGTAATCTGTTAGGTTTATTAACCCGATAGAACCTAAGTGCCCGGCCTGCGGGCACTAAGGTTGTGTTGTAGTGCACTACTTGGCTATTTATGTCGAACCCTAACCTAACCTACATAAAACAGACAAGAAAACGTAAATACAATGAATATTTCAAAAATTGACACTCAGAACATTGAACGGTTCACAATCCTTCGACAGTTTACAACCGATATACCGATATATATATATAGACTATAATAGGCATGATGACTGATTTTGAAAAATGGTCAGATTATATTCGTAAGTATCTACTATTTCGAAAAAATATCTTATTTCAGCAGAAAAATAATCTTTGGTAGATAAAATTGGCATTTGAAGTTTAAATTTTAAAATTCACGCCAAAACGCTCGCCGGTGTCATGGCGTCGTTTGTGACGTCACTGTTGTTATTACCAATGTACAGTGCAGTGTGCAGTAAGCAATAGTGTGATTGTCAAAGCTCGAAAACAAACAATTGTGACTTGTCATTCGCTTCTCGGTGTTTAATCCATTATGGCGGATTGCTGTATTTTATAGTTTTATTTTATCAAAATAAATAGCAATCTCACTCGAAATAGAAAAATAAATACGTTTTTTATAATCCATGAATACTATTTCATTAGATAAATTCATAATTTCTTTGATTCTTGGTAACTGTCATCATGCCTATTTGGGGCGAAGAATGAAGCCTTTCCTCCAGTGCAGCGCGCTATCACTCGTAGTAGTGACAAGATATTACACAATGGCGTCTCGGCTCTCGAGGCCGCCGCCAGCCGAGCCTGTAACTCGCCGTCCCGGGACGCAACTCTGCAGGATTGCAGCGGAGCGTGTCTTGTTACAGATTCAATTTGCGACAACAACTATTATTTTATATTCCCCTAGAAAATTCTCTCCATTTTTTTATCTAAACTTGGAAAAGTATCGCATTCGCGTAACAGAACGCATAGGTTAACTCGCACATCAAATAGCGCAAAGCAAATCAAAAATTTAAGCATTTTGTTTTTGTTTTCTTTTAGGTTTAATTTTTGGAACTATTTAGCTGGCATCTTATACTTAATAGGCCTATTACACTGCACTTTTCACACGGATCCTTACATTTGAGTCAGTGTAGTGTAATAAGATTTATGGAGAAAGGGTCCCTTATTTGATCCTTATTGCTGTGTAATAAGCGAAGCTCTAACTGGCGGCCACGCCCACCCTTTCCACAGGGCCGTATGGAAAGTGCAGTGTAATAGGCCTATCAGCACTTGTTAAAATTTTTAAAGCCATATAAAACCTAAGTACGTTACGTTTTACGTAGGTAACCCTTTCTTTAGCCCCACAGAAATTCCTACAGGTTTTTCAAAAAACCTATAATAACTACGCAGACGAACTTTCGAGAAAATGCTACTTAATCATGATAAAGGAGCTTAGAAATTGCAATTTAAAAAACCAAAATTAATGTTTACCATGTTAGCTTATTCATAGAAATGAATAGTCTAGGCAATAAAGCTAGTGGACCCCAACAATAATTCCTCAGGCGACGAAACTTAACAGTATCATAAAGTATCATGAGTGGAACGTATATTATAAATATCCAATAAAAAATCAGAGAGGATCTAAGGTTTCTTGTGCTATACGCAATTGTCAAAGCAGGACGGTACATAATCGTGTAGAATAGGTTTAGTTTAGTTGTAGTAGTAGGTGTAGTTTAGGTTTGATAATAAAATCGGTGTAAATACAATGTTCTGCTTTATTATTTCATTTGATATTTCGGTTTCGAGTTAAAATATACTACCTACTGTAATTATTTTTAAAATAAATCGAGTAAATATTCAGTCATAAATATAAAAGTTTAACGTAGGTATAAATACCCAACTTCCGCATGGTTTTTTTTTGGATATTTTTGTACAAGTTTTGGTTCATGCCATACTACAAACCTGCCAAGTTTCAACGACTGAGGATTTAATGCGGGGGTCCCCATTCAACAAACCGGCCCGTTGCCTAGACTAGAGGGCTTCTAGACCGCTTTGTATGTACATAGTATGCAAGTAATAGGCATGATGACAGTAACCATGAATCAATGAAATTATGAATTTGTTTAATGAAATAGGATTCATGGATTATAAAAAACGTATTTATTTTTGTATTTCGAGTGAGATTGCTATTTATTTTGATAAAATAAAACTATAAAATACATCAATCCGCCATATTGGATTAAACGGTAAGAAGCGAATGACGTCACAATTGTTTGTTTCGAGCTTTGACAATCACACTATTCTTTACTGCACACCGCACAGATTACATTGGTAAAAACAATAGTGACGTCACAAACGACGCCATGACACCAGCGAGCGTTTTGGCGTGAATTTTAAAATTTAAATTTCAAATGCCAATTTTATCTACCAAACCTTATTTTTCTGCTGAAATAAGATATTTTTTCGAAATAGTGGATACTTCCGAACATAATCTGACCATTTTTCAAAATCAGTAGTCATGCCTATTACACTGTATACACATTATCTCATAAACGTTTCGGCAGCATCTTGTGGCAGGTGTCAGAATCACTGGTATCGCAAGAAGCCAGCGTACCTACACGTCGAACAGCGATGCACTCCGCGTCCGAATGTACGAACTTCGGGCTGTCGGATGTAGCGGCATTACTTATGCATAGTCTTAGGCTGATATTACACTGTATACATTCATCATTTAAATATGATATCATATTCTATGATCGTATTCAATACTGAATTAGTTTATTTCATGTAGGGCATAAAGGTGTCTCTTATGATACGTCATGTTTTGACTCTACACTGGTTTGAAAAGTACTACTGAGAAGAACCGGGAAACTCCGACAGTAAAAAATGTAATGTAAAATGTCCTGAGAGCTATATATGAATAAATAATATATAAATGATGCAGTTCTTCATTTTTATACGACTGCCTGAAAAAAGGAGTATATTGTTTTCAGGGTTCATGTATGTATGTATGTATGTATGTGAGTTTGTATATTCCACCATAACTTCTATACGCCTGAACCGATTTTGATAAATGAGGTATCGTAAGAATCCCTAGCTTATTCCGGGTGATATAGGCTAGAAAATAAGATTAACTATATAATCATCATCTAGAAAATGATGAGTAGATTCCAAAAATATATAACACTATAGTTCAATATCCAGTGATTCACAAAAAAATATCATTTAATAAAAATGTGAATAAGATTCCAAACGCTATATATGCAAATCGCTTCTTAAGTAGGTAAACTCCAAAAATAATATGGTAGGGCAGTTGTATTTTTTTATTCGTTAAATTAAGTTGTTACATATTAGACTATTGACCCACCTATGATCATATAAACATCACATCCTATCAAGATGGATATGCAATTTTATTAATTGCATTTAAAAAAAAGGGTGAAAAATAAAACTAGAAATAAAAGACGAATTTGGGTTAGATCATGGGTAGCAAGGCGATCAGAGAGAGGGGTCCATAACACCTGACTTGAAGAACTTTGATTGGAAGATAAAAAGTCTTACAAAACATATCTCCGAATAGATGAAGTCGTGTTAAACTATGTATTAACAAAGGTGGCACCATTAACATACACACATACTAATTTGAGATGCTACGCATGACGGATATGATCCTACTTGTACGCTAGCTTTCAAATAAGATCCCTTATCTATGATTATAGACAAATGTAGATATTATACTGTCATATGTTCTTCATATAAAAATGACTCGTATATCTATGATCATTTATATATGATAGTGGAATATCAGCCTTAGCCTTAGCGCCATTTAGTGCTACCAGCTTAAATACATAGCTTTCAGGACATTTCACATTACATTTTTTACTGTCGGAGTTTTCCGGTTCTTCTCAGTAGTACTTTTCAAACCAGTGTAGAGTCAAAACATGACATATCGTAAGAGACACTTTTATGCCCTACATGAAATAAACTAATTCAGTATTGATCATTGACTTACTTGACTTTAAGTTGGGATGTTGAAGATTGTTTGATAGTAATTAATCTTAGGTTAGGAGGCTATGTGACTGATAACAGATACCTTTCGTATTAAGTCTTACTAAAACTAGGTCTTTTAAAATGTGATGCAATCGAAATTAACGGGATCAAGCATATTAAAATACTAACATTTCCCCCTATAAATCAGTAAATGGTCTATAGCGCAAATAAAACATATTACTAGGTCATGAGTAACAAGTTTTGAGTGGTTGTTTGTTAACTAAAAAGAAAGTCGGAGATGTGGTATTTGATTAAGCCCTCTTGACAAACTTCTGAATTGCCTACATAAGTTGATACTTTTTCAGCTTTTGTAAGTTACATTTTACAGAGAAAATTACAGGGACATACGAATCAAAATAAAATTGACCTTGAATTTATCAAATAACAATTTTTGTCCTTCACGGCCTGTACCTAATTATGTTTATAAAACCGTATCTTGATTACTTAAAGTCATGATCACCTTATCATAAGTATATTCACCGCTGTGTACTCTCCAAAGATATTCATTGCGACGAGACTTACAAGAGAAAACATATGTAGCACCACAGTGTAGCCACAGTGTCGGTCTGATAGCCAGCGAATAGTGGAGTTACTGCGAGTTACCTTATCAAAATAATGTGACTATCATTGCACCTGTGCTCCACAATGGTGCAACATTGTAAGGCAATGTGTAGAGCTCGAGGGTACTCAAATTTACATTCGCTAACATTTAGAACCCGGTATTAGAACGTTGCTTTTGTATAAACTATAACAAGACGCCACACTATAGAGCATAAAGTAATATTGTCTTAATTGAATCCATAGTAAGTAAATTCATAAGATCTTTAATTATTATCAACTAGATGATAACTTCCCACGAGAACACTTTAATATTTCAGGATATTTAAAAAAAAATTTTTTTTTCAAATTTAGTCTTTAATGTGGGACAATGGTCACCCGATCATTTTTTTTTTAATTTTACAAGCCAATGTCACCCGTAATAAGCTAGGAACTCTAACGATACCTCATTTATCAAAATCGGTTCAGGCGTATAGAAGTAATGGTGGAATATACAAACTCACATACATACATACATACATATATACATGAATCCTAAAAACAATATACACCTTTTTTCAGGCAGTCGTATAAAAATTAGCATATATGCCTTTCCTGGGATTAAAATTCTACATCAATGCCTGGGATGCAATCTAAACCTGTGCCATCAGTTTAATAAATGGACCGTGATGAACGGCGAAGCAGACAGACAGACACCCTTTCATATTTATAATATTGGTGTAGACCAAATCCTAATGCATGAAAACACAGAAACAAAACTATATCTGCCTATATACCTTTGTTCACAAATGTTTTCAAAGGCACAATTCAAAATACCAGTTCTAAATTAAAATGTGTCCGGGTTCCCATAATTAGTTTTAGATGTTTATCTTGTGTTTATCATTTTGTCTATTTTTTTAACCACTACAAGTTAGCCCTTGACTGCGATCTCACCTGACGGTAAGTGATGATGCAGTCTAAGATAGGAGCGGGCTAACCTGTTAGGGCATGGCAGTTACTCGTATATTAAACCCATGCCCCTATTCGGTTTCTACACAGCATTGTACCGGAACGCTAAATCGCTTGGCAGCACGTCTTTGCCGGTAGGTTGGTAACTAGCCACGGCCGAAGCCTCCCACCAGGCCAGACCAGGGAAAATTCAGATATTATTAAGTTTCAAATTGACCCTGCCGGGGATCGAAACCGGGATCTAGGCACATTAAGACAACAGCGCTACACACTACGCCACGGAGGTCGTCAAAATTGCGGACAAAACGGAGTTTGTCAAATAAATACTGCCTCAAAGTCATCATATCAAAACTATCCATCCAAAGTCGTCCCCAGTCCGGTCCATGTAAACTTTACACACCGGTGTTGGCCTATGGGCCAGTTGCGATATATAACAAGTGAAATTAATTTAACGAATTAAAAAATACGACTGCCCTGCCATATTATTTTTGGAGTTTACCTCCATAAGAAGCGATTTGCATATATAGCCTTGGGAATCTTATTCACATTTTTTGTTAAATGATATTTTTTTGTGAATCACTAAATATTGAACTACAGTGTTATATGTTTTTGGAATCTACTCATCATTTTCTAGATGATGATTATATAGTTAATCTTATTTTCGATTTTTTTTTTTCAATTTTGGTCTTTCATTCGGGACGATGGTCACCCCATAATCTTTTTTTTTTTAATTTTACTAGCCTATGTCACCCGGAATAAGCTAGGGATTCCAACGATACCTCATTTATCAAAATCGGTTCAGGCGTATAGAAGTTATGGTGGAATATACAAACTCACATACATATATACATACATACATACATAAATGAACCCTGAAAACAATATACTCCTTTTTTCAGGCAGTCGTATAAAAATAAACAAATCTCTTAGCAAAGTCCATTGCTCGCCGTGTTCCACCTTAGTACGAGGGTACATACCTACATAATTTAAATATTTATACTCATTGCGAGCCTGCCATCATGACAACGACCTCTCTTTGGCCCTGGTAATATATTAATTACTTAGCTACTTTCGTGAACAATGAACAACCTTCTAAATCATTATGAAATACTGTAAATTAGACAATCATAATTGCGAATACTGTAAAAATTTATTGTAATTGAAGCATAGTATGACATACGAGTAGTAACAGCTCCCGGACACTGGGTACGGACTGAATTTCAAATTGTGAAGAGGTTGAGTATTCTATTATATTATATGAACGCGCCTCACTTGTCTTTTGTTTCGTTTACTGGTGACTGCACAACCTATGAACTTTACATGTGAGCTTCAACACATTGAGCATACGTTCATTTTAAACAGCCTCTAGTCGTTTGTGGACCGTTTACCACTACATCCCATTAACGTCTTACTGCTGGGCACAGGCCTCCACACTCACAGAAGAGAGGGAATTAGAGCTTAGACCCACCACGCTGCTCCAATGCGAGCTTAACGTGCTCTCCGAGGCGAAACACCACCAACTTCCTAACTCCGGGCAAGTATTGAGAATTTCTAGTCAGAAAAACCCAATACTTAATTATGGCTCGACCCGGGACCTCGTCGACCGCAGTTGCTAACCACTAGACCAACGAGGCAGTCATGGACCATTTACTAGTAAATTCGAGTTTTTTTTGCTAGGATACCAAAACTCAGACCCAAGGCGAGGACCGAACGGTGTGGAGGGCTGTCATAACGAACGGTACGAGGTCAATTAAAAGCGGATACGGCTTTGAACAGAGCAATGAAGAATGCGACCGAGAATACCCAAATTCATTCTTTGTAAACTTCAACATACCATTCAGATTGGTGTACCGAAAAACACCACGGACTTTAGACGGACCGCATTGTATTGATTAATCTCTTAATCTTAACTTAGCTGTAAATCGCAGACGAGTCTGAAATCCTAATGACCTAGTATTCTCGTTAGTTCACTTCAATGACCTACAAATAAAGTTAGTTCACATAATCGAGTTCCTCACCACTCTCGCGGCAATCAGGACCCATTGAGGGGAATTCCGGCAACTTGCGGCAACATAGCTGCAACTGGCGGCAACAAAGAGGCAACTAACGGCAACTTGCCGAGCAATGAACAGGATCTTAATGACTCTAATAGCTGTGAGCTGATTTGCACTAAGGTTTCGGTTTACTTGAATGATAGTATGAAGTTGTATTCCTAAGTTGTGTATTTTTTTTTATTTAGTTCAGAAAACTTGCAGCTACAACAGAAATAAATAAAGAATAAGTATAACGCCAATCACAAGAGTTCGTCACAGTATTGTGTCTATTTACACTATTTTTTAAAAGTATAAGTTGAGTTTCCAGACACTGATGTCTTTGAGAAAAGTCTTTAAATTGGAAGTAACCTAAATAAATACGACTTTCAAATAATTGTAAAAGTGACAGAGGGCAGTATGCGAAAGTTCTGAACTTTCGCATGAATATACTTTAAAACCTAGGAATGAATGAATATACTTAGTGACATAGGTTACTTTTCATCCCGGAAAATCAAAGAGCTTCCATGGGTTTGGGCTGGTAAATAAGGCTAAGATGCTAACTAGTACGACCGAAACCTTCCACCAGACTAGAAAATTATAGAATTACAAATTCCCAAATTGACCATGCCGGGAAGCGAACCCTCTTATCACCAGAACGAGGGAGTTCAGTTGCCA
Organism: Erebia palarica; assembly: GCA_964035005.1. Taxonomy (NCBI): domain Eukaryota; kingdom Metazoa; phylum Arthropoda; class Insecta; order Lepidoptera; family Nymphalidae; genus Erebia; species Erebia palarica. Next base: position 39,088,050 of record OZ035985.1, read on the forward strand.
AGAGTCGCAAGTTCAGAAAAAAGCATATTATCAGGATTTTTAAGACCCGAAATCACGGGCACCATTAATATTACACATACACCACTGTTGAAAAACAAATCGCTCACCTGGTCCATATCCCGGAGTCCGGAGCCGAAAGACCTCTAAATAAATAAATACGGACTTAATTAAAATACCTGCCACTCCGGGAATAACTTTCCCTTATTAAAATTTGCATTCCCTTCTGTTTTAGCGAGCTCCACCTATTTACCGTATTTTATTAACGCCGGCCATCTGGTTTCTATTTTCATTTATAATGAGATATTTGCAATTTCAACCCCTTTATACTTGGGACACGTAATGGGTGCATTGTTTCGTTATTCACGAGAAAGTTCTGACAACTTCAAAGAGAACTGTGAATTGTTTTAATGATAGAAATTGTAGGTAGAGTGAATTTTGTCAGAGTGTAGCTTCAAACGTATAACTTAATCTTTAATTAATTTGTTTTAAACTTAAAACAACATTGACATTGAATTTTTCAAAATGGTTAAATAAACACACAAGTGAACTTAATTTAACGAATTAAAAAATACGACTGCCCTGCCATATTATTTTTGGAGTTTACCTCCATAAGAAACGATTTTTTGCGTATATAGCCTTTGGAATCGTATCCACATTTTTTTTAAATGATATTTTTTTGTGAATCACTAAATATTGAACTATAGTGTTATATATTTTTGGAATCTACTCATTATTTTCTAGATGATCATTATATAGTTAATCTTATTTTCGAATATTTTTTTTCAAATTTAGTCTTTGATGCAGGACCATGGTCACCCCATCAATTTTTTTTAAATTTTTTCTAGCCTATGTCACCCGGAATAAGCTAGGGATTCTAACGATACCACATTTATCAAAATCGGTTCAGGCGTATAGAAGTTATGGTGGAATATACAAACTCACATACATACATACATACATACATACATACATACATACATACATACATACTCACATACATACATGAACCCCGAAAACAATATACTCCTTTTTTCAGGCACTCGTATAAAAGTACAAGTACTGTGATGTCACAATACAACTAATTTTTGTCGCGGTTGATTCCAACCATTCCGACACACTCGTTCGAGTGCCATGCCTACCCGTACAGAACTGCCCCGAGAGCAATTAAAAATGCAATTTACGTCCCAAATTGTTGCTAATTAAATGGAGAGCTTCGTTAATGGTCCCCCCTCCCCTCAGCACCCTGACCCCCCTTACCCCCGCCCCCCTGGCGTTTAATTCGTAATAACATTACCTTTTAGGCTGCGAGCAGTGATTCGTGTTTGCCCTGTAATCAGCGAATCAAAGAGCGCCGGCGGAGGCGTTTGCATATCGTAATAACAACGTTAAGGAGCTTGTGACACCTATTTGTTTGCTTTTAACATTATTATTTTGTAATAGAATATGACGCCTGCGACTTCGTACGCTTGGAGTAAGGTTTTTGATTCCCGCGGAATCTCTTTTCTTTTTTTTTTTTTTATCCCCTACAAATTAGCCCTTGACTGGGACCTCACCTGATGGTAAGTAATGATGCAGTGAATGAACTAGAAGTTAAATTCGCTATAATCCGCTACAGTACCGTCACAGTGCCGTCTACTGTAGCGGATTATAGCGAATTAAACTTCTAGTTCATTCACTATCATGGACTTCCGCAAAGTAACGCCTGCTTCTATTCAATAGTAATGATGCAGTCTAAGATGGTAGCGGACTAACCTGTTAGGACTAACTAATTATATCCAGGATGCAGGCGTTGAATAAACAGGCTGTGTAAGCGGAGTAGACTATTTTCTCTGATCGCGCTCTTTGAATGCATATTCACTTCCCACCCGACCAGATAAATACTAAATAACCCAAGCATGGACACCTATATTTGGTCACACAACTATGTTGCTATATTTATTTTGATAATTTCTTAAACTAAACTTAATATTGTGATCAAATAAAAACTTTTTCTTTCTTTCCCAGTGCGATAAGGCTTTCTTGCGGCTTTTATCGGGTAAGCGTTGCAAAAGCTGCGAAAGAGTTTCGCCCCACTGATTATAATCAGGCGAGCTAAGCTAGTTTCACAAAAATTACCTCGCCGGACGATTTAACACCTTAAAAAGAGATTAGAACGTGGAATCAAAGCTGGCAGAATCCAGCAGCCGGTGCCGTATAACGGAATTAGGTCATCTAGGAGCTAATCTTAATCAGAGCTGAGTCTGCGTGCGCTGCACACTCATAATTCGGCGTCTCTGGCGCACCGCCAAGTATCCCTAGTATCACCCTCACCCAACCAGTTGGGGTTGAATTAAGCCCTGCGTTTTCTATTTTTATACGACTGCCTGAAAAAAAGAGTATATTTTTTCAGGGTTTATATATATATGTATGTATTTGAGTTTGTATATTCCACCATAACTTCTATACACCTGAACCGATTTTAATAAATGAGGTATCGTTAGAATCCCTAGCTTATTCCGGGTGACATAGGCTAGTAAAATTTAAAAAAAAAATGATGGGGTGACTAAATTTGAACATAAAACATTTCGAAAATAAGATTAACTATATAATTATCATCTATAAAATGATGAGTAGATTCCAAAAATATATACCACTATATTTCAATGTCCAGTGATTCACAAAAAAATATCGTTTAATAAAAATGTGAATAAGATTCTAATTCAATTAGATTAACTGAGAATTTTTTTAGTTAGTTTTTTGGCAGGGCATTCGTGTTTTTTAATTTTTTTAATTATTATACAAAAATCTGGAACAATTTTTTGTCTTTTAGTTGAGTTTTAGGATTCAATTTCGATTTAGAAAATATATTATTGTACTAGCTGATGCCCGCGACTCCGTCCGCGTGGACTGAGGTGTTTTAGGGGTATGAAAAATATATAGTAGCCGATTTTCAAAACCTACTGAATATGCATATAAAATGTCATAAAAATAGGTCAAGCCGTTTCGGAGGAGTATGGTAACTAACATTCTTCTTCTTCTTGCGGTGCCTCTCCGACTAGCGAAGGTTGGCCGTCAGCTTCGCATACTCAGGTTTATTCTTCGCGAGGCGAAAGAGTTCGGCGGCGCTCGCGATGCCTGTCCACTCGCGGATGTTGCGTAGCCAGGACTTTTTTCTGCGACCTACGCCTCGTTTTCCAGCAACTTTTCCCATCATGATGAGTTGTAACAGTTTGTATCTATCGTGCCGGAGCACGTGTCCCAGATATGCGACTTTTCTCATCTTGACGGTCTGCAAAAGTTCGCGTTTCTGATTGACGCGTCGCAGAACTTCCACGTTCGTGACCTTGTGAGTCCAGCTAATGGCTAGCATACGCCTATATGCCCACATCTCAAAAGCTTCTATTCGTTTCCTGAGGTCTTCTTTAATAGTCCATGCCTCACATCCGTATAGAAGTATGGGCCAGATGTAACAACGTAGAAGTCGAATACGCAAAGGGATCTTAAGTCTGCAGTTGCAGAGTACTTTCTTCATTTTGTTAAAGGTACTTCGAGCTATTTCAATGCGAGTCTTAATTTCCTGATCGCTGTTCCAGTTTTCATTAAGCCACGTACCTAAATATTTCTTTCTTTGGCCACCTATCGTTACGTCAAAGTCGACATTATTGTTCTTGGATATGACCATGACTTTTGTCTTCGAAATGTTCATCTTAAGGCCAGCTTTTTCACTACACTCGTTCACTCTAGTGACTAGTCTTTGGATGTGTTCAGGAGATAATGCTATAAGGACTGTATCGTCGGCATATCTGATGTTATTAATTATCTGGCCATTTACTTTAACTCCGCAGTGTAGGTCCTCGACTGCTTCCGCTATTATTGTTTCAGAGTACAAGTTAAATAGCGTAGGTGATAATATACAGCCCTGTCGAACTCCCTTCTTAATTTCGACAACATAACTAACATTGTGACACGATAATTATATATATAAGATGTGTAATTATGAATTTTTCATGAATAATATGTTATGTCATGCGTTTAATGTGAGTAATAAAGGCGAAAACACACTAAGGCAGGAGATAACAAAAATAAGCCTTCGGTTTCATGACAAACTTAGTATCAAAAGGCGTTATTACTTCAAAAATGATACATTTTCCAATAAATATGAACTGAACGGCTTCTGGCATATGACTTAAGGTGCCAGCGGAGGGTGAATTGCCCATACAAACGTAATACCAAAATGATTCGTAATTCGAGAATATTTCTACCAGATTATGCGATTATTAAGATTGAACTTGTATTTATCTAGGCCCCTGGATAATTATATATTCAAAATATTTTCCCAAAATTAAATGTAAGCGCATAGCGTTTTGCTTGTTTTTACGACATGAATGACATGTTTTCTCCTTATTTGTATCATATTAAAACCGACGATATGTTACGTACTAATTGACCAGGAGCATAGCCTATATTGTCAAGTTCCCGATTAACAGCACGAAGTGAAAAACACAACAAGTTATCATTCATCATTTTTGGTATTTACGGAACAAGACTAAACGTATAACAAATTCTGTACGCTCATATTGCTATCGCGTTTGCACGCGATCATGTGTCATCAGCCAAATAGAGATAGCAATATACCGGCAAACTTATATTTGCGGGTTGAATAGAAATTGCGAGCGGCTATCACCGGCCTCTTAAGTACCTTCAAGTCAAGAGTTTATAATATTTTGGGCAACCGTGTTCCTAACATACCTCGACCTCAACATTGCTTTCCATTGAGCGTGAAATATAAAAACACAAGATGATGCCCGCAACTTCGTCCGCGTAGATTGATGTTTTTGATTCCCGCAGGAACCCTTCAATTTTCCAGTATTAAAACTGTACCAAATTTCATCAAAATCGGTTGAGTAGTTAGGCTGTGAAAGCGTAACAGACAGACACACGTTCGCATTTACAATATTAGCTTGGATAGAATTGACATTAGTACGGATTCGTCAAGCTACATGTGAAACTGAACACGATTTCGTAGCTCTCCACTCAGACCACGAATGGTTAATAAGCTAAGCTCACTCCCGATATTTACCCAGCTCTTCCATCCTCCTACATTGACGTGAGCTCCCCTTTAGTTAGCGTATCTCATAAAACTTCCCCCACTATTTCACAACTTAAACAAGAATCCCCCAAACTTATAACACCGTACGCCCGTTCTTTTAAACATTTTCATACGTGTAGTAAAATTCTTCGGACAAAATCATTTTGCCTTTGCATTCTATTAAAATTTAAGGGTTTGCCCACTCAATTAAAAACAATATTGGGATTTAAAATAAATTTTAATAAAAAATACAGTAAACAAGTGAAATTAATTTGACAAATTAAAAAATACGACCGCCCTGCCATATTATTTTTGGATTTTACCTCCATAAGAAGCGATTTGCATGTATAGCCTTTGGAATCTTAATCACAATTTTTATTAAATGATATTTTTTTGTGAATAACTAAATATTGAACTATAGTGTTATATATTTTTGGAATCTACTCATCATTTTCTAGATGATGATTATATTTTCGATTCGATTTTTTTTCAATTTTGGTCTTTAATGCGGGGCCATGGTCACCGCATCAATTTTTTTTTAATTTTACTAGCTTATGTCACCCGGAATAAGCTAGGGATTCTAACGATACCTCATTTATCAAAATCGTTTCAGGCGTATAGAAGTTATGGTGGAATATACAAGCATACATACATACATACATACATACATACATACATACATACATACATACATACATACATACATACATACATATATACATACATACATACATACATACATGAGCCCTGAAAACAATATACTCCTTTTTTCAGGCAGTTGTATAAAAAGCTGTAAAAGCCTAGTCATCCGCTACCTAGGTTATAGACCTACCTCCTGCTGTGTGGGTTATGTGCGATCAAACTTTCCAGAGTTATGTGCGTTTTAAGCAATTAAAATGTCACTCGCTAACGGTGAAAGAGACCCATTTACATTTTTAACATTTATAATAATATGTGTATTGTAATTTAGTTATAATAATTGTACATGTATTTATAATAATTTGCTAGTTATAAGTAGTTTAAAACACTGATAGCACGCAATTTAAACCTACGTGGTTTTTCGTAGTGCTACCCAATAAAATTGTATCGATTTTTATTTTGACAATAAAAAAAAATTGATACATTCTCTGTTATTTTGTATTTATTCAGATACTGTAAAACTTATAAACCTGCAATAGAATCCAGAGAACTTTGGAAATAATTGCGAATGACTGGTGTTCCAACAACAACTGGTGACCAACATTAAAGCCATGTTGTTTCATTATTGTTGACTTTCGTGTTTTAGAATTGTAATCTTTATTTTGGGAACGTCAAGGTACGTGACATCAAACTGTCACTATGAGTAATGTTGGTTTGGTATTGCTTTAAGCGTTGGCAGTATGGCCCCTGCCTGCCTTACATGCGCACTACGAGATAATAGGCATGATGACTGATTTTGAGAAATGGTCAGATTATGTTCGGAAGTATGTACTATTTCGAAAAAATATATTATTTCAGCACAAAAATAAGGTTTGGTAGATAAAATTGGCATTTGAAATTTAAATTTTAAAATTCGCGCCAAAACGCCCGCTGGTGTCATGGCGTCGTTTGTGACGTCACTATTGTTTTTGCCAATGTACTCTGTGCAGTGTGCAGTAAACAATAGTATGCTTGTCAAAGCTCGAAAACAAACAATTGTGACGTCATTCGCTTCTTGGTGTTTAATCCAATATGGCGGATTGATGTATTTTATAGTTTTATTTTATCAAAATAAATAGCAATCTCACTCGAAATACAAAAATAAATACGTTTTTTATAATCCATGAATCCTATTTCATTAAACAAATTCATAATTTCATTGATTCATGGTTACTGTCATCATGCCTATTACTTGTATAATATGTACATACATAGCGGTCTAGAAACCCTCTAGTCTAGGCAACGGGCCGGTTTGTTGAATGGAGACCCCCGCACTAAATCCTCAGTCGTTGAAACTTGGCAGGTTGCTGTATTTTATAGTTTTATTTTATCAAAATAAATAGGAATCTCATTTGAAATAGAAAAATAAATACGTTTTTTATAATCTATGAATCCTGTTTCATTAGATAAATTCATAATTTCATTGATTCTTGGTTACTGTCATCATGCCTATTATGTCTACCCATTTTCTATCATATCATATCTATTTGTCTACCGTAGCTAATGGTTACGCCTAAGTCTCGTCTCGTGTCGTCAAGAGTAGAGATAACAGTAATATCTTTTATCTGTGGTATTTTTCTCTACAAACCCTAACATGGCGGACTATTTTTTCTCGGTTATTGTCCTATTTCGACATTTCGACTTGAGATATTAACAAAACCTCGTTCCCAGCATGTAAGGCGAACCGCACGCTTGCCTTTGTGTCGCTAAGACGCTTATGCAGTTCGTGTGAATTCCTGCGCTTTATGAACAACGGCAGTGTGTAGACATTAAGTTGCAAATGAATGGTAATAGTGCATCCGGTTACTCGCGTAATCTTTGCACTCGCTTCAGTCTTGTCAATGGCTTCATTGTCCTATATTTTTATATTATGCGACTGCCTGAAAAAAGGAGTACATTGTTTTCAGGGTTCATGTATGTATGTGAGTTTGTATATTCCACCATAACTTCTATACGCCTGAAACGATTTTGATAAATGAGGTATCGTTAGAATCCGTAGCTTATTCCTGGTGACATATGCTAGTAAAATTAAAAAAAATTGATGGGGTGACCATGGTGCCGCATTAAAGACTAAAGTTGAAAAAAATAATTCGAAAATAAGATTAACTATATACGAAAATGGCTATATACGAAAATGATGAGTATATTCCAAAAATATATAACACTGTAGTTCAATATCCAGTGATTGACAAAAAAATATCATTTAATAAAATGTGAATAAGATTCTATTTAGCTAGATTACTTTACATTTTTAACTTTTTAGTTCGTTTTTGGCTGGGCAGTCGTGTTTTTTAATTTTTTTAATTATGACTTGTACACTTTTGCAATAATGAATTAGTCGGTCTTACACAATTTGCTTCCACTATTGCTTATACAAAAAAAATCTAATAATCTACGGGATTTCAGAAGCATTCTTAGGTCTCGTTATAATAACTTGGGATACTAAAATTAAATAGGTTATGCATTACTAAATAATCTTTTTATTTTATACAGTTAAAATGGTCAAACGTGCGTAAAAAATAATACAGTTGAGCTATTTTTGGTCCCTCGTTATCTAAACTTAATTACACGAGTACCGAAATACCTGGGTGTTCCTGGTATCAAAATCATGTCTTGCATGATATTATGGACCGAGATCAAAATCCATTAAAGCTTCCTTATAGCCCATAAGACTGGCATGTACGTCGTCTTTGTCTTTGTAGTTTGTGCAGAGACGAAGCAGGGTGTAATTCCTACGCTTTATGTACAGAGCACCACAGTTCAAGGAGCCATACAGTTTAGAAACGGTTGCCATTTTTAGGCTCGGTAAAAATCAAATTTGCAGTATTGCTGTATTTAACTTTGTTTCGTGGTCAGTAAAATCTCATACATATTTTATTTTCTTTTTTTTAAATTGAAAGTAATACAATAGAACTTAATGCTAGCTAGCCTAATTACTATGTAAATTATGCCCGCGTGGAATGGTGGCAAGAATGCTGGCTGCATCTCCGCGCTGGACAGCTAGGCTGATCCTTTGCGCAAAAATTGAGACAGCCCTTCTGTCACCAGATGAGGCAATTAACTGCGGGGAAATATCTCGCAAAAATTTTGGGCACTAAGACTCCACGGCCCAAGGGTCTCCACGGCAAACGGAACAAATATGTAACTCTCTATGAGAGAGGTTTCAGCCTTCTCTGCTGCGGCTCCCGGCCTTGATGCTGTCTCCCTGATATGACACGGGGCCAATGTGTCTACGCATGTTGCGTCCCACATTAGCGCCCGTCCCCGTTCCCAGGGAACCAGCATCAATCCATCAGGTCTCTTGCCATCATCCCGACTAATCCCTGCCGGCTCAATGAGCGCAGGAATATCTATGGTGGCAAGAGCCCTTTTGATCGTATCATTGAGAGAGCCATGCCGAAAAAGCCTATCAGCACTCCTTCGGCAAGAGAGTCCGTGAACTCCAAATTTATCTACCTCTTTTCCACACGGACATCTGTGCTCGTAGCACAGGGGTGTTCCCAACCTGAGACCTAGAGCCACACGTAAACTTTCATTATCTAAAAGAGTGCCGAGATTTTTCAATGGCAAGGGATGAAGCCAATACCCGAATTCTGTTTCAGATAAGGCTAGAAGCCTTTATTTTCTTGCTCACATCTACAGGAGCTCATGAGATTGAGTTTACAAACAGATAATAAGTGTGCATGGTATAGTGTTATTATTAAATGCTTAAAAGAAAACTGTGTGAGCGTCTAGTGAGCCTATGCCAGTACCTATGCTGCTCTAATAGTAAAGTTCTAATCCTATCTTCTTTGGCAGAAGAAATAAATCAATACTAACATTATAAAAAAGTAAAGTTTGAGAGTTTGTGAATTGTGAGTTTGTGACGTTGTAGGGGGTAATCTCTGGATCTACTGAACCGATTTTGAAAATTCTGGTACCATTAGAAAGCCTCTTTATTTGTGAGTTTCATAGGCTATATTATCCCGAAAATAAGGGAGTTCCCTCGGGAATTTTAAAAACTTATTTCACGCGAACGGAGTCGCGGGTAAGTCTGCTAGTACCCAACATAATGATAATAGCCCAATATAATGATTCCCTATATAAATAGGGAAATCAAAACTGACTGTTCATAGTAACTCTAACACTTCAAAGTGTTCTTAGTTCTTTATTCAGAATATCTTCCATTTCAAAAGCTTAGAGAAGAATATTGTTCGTCTCTCTTAAGAAATTAGCTAACCCTAGTCACTTTTTTACATTTTTAAAAGAAAATACTAATGGAAGCCACTAATTTAGTGGCACGCCCGCTTCCAGACTGTACTGTGACTGACTCGCTATGCTGCGTTGAAGTGATCTCCTCTGCCAACAGGCTATAAGGTTCGGGAACGTATGGTAATGCAGCACATTTATTCAGTCGTGTAATCTCTGGGAGGAGGCTACACTGTAGCTGTACTGGCTTGTATGTAAATGTCATTGTTGTATTTTTCACTCCGCTGATTGGACGTTTATCCTCTTTATGGAAGGACGATTTTCCGTTTTATTTTGATGGATGTGGATGTGATCCATTTTATAAAATGGATAGAGTGACTATAGTGGTCACTATAGTGAGATGCTAACTAAGAAATAAACATAGTATACTAACAAGTCATAATTAAAAAAATTCAAAAACACGACTGCCCTGCCAAAAAAACGAACTAAAAAGGTAAAAACCTAAATTAATCTAGCTATATTAGAATCTTATTCACATTATTTTAAATGATTTTTTTATGACTCCCTGGATATTGAACTATAGTGTTATATATTTTTTGGAATCTACTCAACATTTTCTAGATGATGTTTGTACAGTTAATCTTATTTTCCTTTTTTTTTTCAACTTTAGTCTTTAATGCGGGACCATGGGCACTAAATCAGTTTTTTTTAAATTTTACTAACCCGGAATAAGCTAGGGATTCTAACGATACCTCATCTATCAAAATCAGTGCAGGCGTATAGAAGTTATGGTGCAATATACAAACTCACATATATACATACATACATACATACATACATACATACGTACATACATGAACCCTGAAAACAATATTCTCCTTTTTTTAACATAGTATACTACAAACATCATTAACTCAAGGCTCCTTTCAATAAAATATAATTATGTAGGTAGGTAAGAATGTCATTCCGAAAAAGTGGTAGCTTCACTCGACTATTCAAAAGCACTTGTCAAAGTCTACTTGAATACAAAAGTTTTGTATTTGTATTTATGGTTTAACTAGATGCTTTTTGATTCCTACGGGATCTCTTTAATTTTCCGGGATAAAAGTAACCCATGTCCATCCCCTGGATACAAACTATCCCAGTACCAAATTTCATCAAAATCGGTTGAACAGGTGGACCGTGAAAGTGTAGCAGACAGACAAAGAGAAACTCATTAGCTTTTTTTTTTCTCTATATCTATCTCTCTAACATGATTAGAGACTGTGTTTGCTCTCTATTGGTCTACTCTTTCATACTACGTCTTGCTCATATGCCTCTCATACTTTCATTCTTCATACTAAATCTTTCAATCATGCATCGTCTTTCACAATATGGGTGGGTTCCCTTCCTATTTACTACTTGTTTTATTGTTTTTTTGTTTTTTTTAAATACTTTGACATACTATACAACAGTGATACATAATGCTTATATCTAATTACATAAACATTTTTTTATACACAAGATTAATAACTATACAACATGTTATTGCTAATTATTATCTATTTATTTACTAGAATGCCTATCGTATGTGCTTGTGGGTTGAACCCCGATCACTCAAAAGGAGGCCAGCCGTCCGAACTGTTTAAGCTATCACCGCTTGTCGAATTTCCGCATAGAGAATACTTTATATTATACCGGAAACTCATAGAGTCCCCGCGGGATTGTTAAAGAACTTAAATCCACGCGGACCATGTCGCCGGAAACGTCTAGTTATTTATTTTTGATATTTTTTGCCCCATCACGATCACTTTTTTGGCTTTATATTTTTAGTAATTATATGTAAATAACACATGCAGACAAGATTAAACATCAATTAAAAGCCAATCTTCAAACAAATTATTCACTGACAACATCGATATATATGTAGGTACTAGATGGGCGCTTTCATAGAAAAAAATTGGGCGTCCAACCTTTAGAGCACGCTCCTAACCTGTATAGCCCTGTCCTTGTCCCCACCATAGCGCTGTCCCGCTTTGCAGACTAGATGGCATTAGCAAAATAGGTCCACATTATTTGTTTGACAGGGCCCGTCTATGTAAATTGAGGTCGTTGACTGACAAGCATTATCATCCAAATAAATGAATACTGATTTAATCCGCCATACAAGTATCTACACGCCGTACAATTGGCACATGGTAATTCGGATACGGAACCAAAAATGTCTCGTGTAACAAAACGGAAAAAGGGATACAGAATAATTCGTAGCATTATAACAGCCATTGAGTCCCGTACGTGACAATCGTGGCCCGGGCGGCTCCGGGGCGGGCACAGGGGGGTGGGGGGGAGTTAGGAAGGGGGGATTTAGGAAGGGGGGATAAGGGGGGGGGGGGGTGCAGAACACACTTGTACTTAGGATTTATCGCACATACGTGATCGCTCTGGCGATAAAAGGGACTCGAGAGCCGCGAGCGCCGTGTAGAGTAATTGTTGCATTATTGATTGGGGGTGACGAGATCGCGAGATTGAACTCCTACTGGGTAATCTTAACAGTTTTTTAATTATTTGTAGTCTACTATTCTTAATTTACTACTGAAGGAAATCTGTGTCAAGGCCCGCTTTCTGAGAAACAACACTGTCTTGTTTAAAATAAATAAAAGGTTCTAAATAAAATCGTTAACAAACAAACATACATACAGGCCGATACAGAACCTCATTTTTGAAGTCTGTTAAAAATAAGACTATAACTACTTTACGCTACTTTGTAGCAGCTATTTTAATGTATGCACCGCTTTCCTAGGAAGCTCTAACAGCTGTTGAATCAATAGAGAACAACTAAGTCAAAGTAAATTAGTAATATTTTCGGTAAGTACCTCTGTCATTAATTATTGTTCTTTCTTTTTCCTTTGTTTATCGAGAAGGTATACCTAATAAGTAATAGTACGTCCTGTGCCATATAAAATTACGTAATTATCTCTCTTGCGATTTACACAGGTACGTAGCTCGCTCGAAGTGAAGGTCCCGTATTCTCATGAACTTGTAGAAGTTAAAGTATTCAGGACCGCAATCAACTTCGATTAGTCGAATGGGCAATGCTAGTTCTAATTAGTTTAGTTTTAAGTGGCATTCCGAAATAGTCATAATTAAAGAAAAAACGAGTGAAAATGTTGGGCTTCTTCTCAGAAAAGGGCGCTTTTGAAACTCCCGTAAATTGAGACAAAGATAGTTACTATTATTTAAATAATTTTACTTTTACTTTGTAACTAAATATAACTTTAAGGAAATTCAAACTCAAAAATCTGTAATTGGCCATATTATGGTGTCCACATATTATCTGTTTATTGAATCTGTGTTGATTTTCCTATTATAATAAAATAAAATAAATAAATAGATAAACACATTCATAAGCTGCACAGTGCTACCCACTGAATAAGTAAGTGACTTCTGACTTTGACCCTCAGAAATGAGGAATATCTCGCAGAGAGAGGGAACTGTGTCGGGTCTGGTGACTTGGTTAGTAGCTACAATATAGCCGCGCTACCGGCCCGGGGGACGCGTTCAGACAAATGCAGCTCCCGGGTGCAATCGCATTGAATTTCCCAACACATGTGTTTTTCTGCTGGCAACTTGGAGTTATTCCCTGGAAAATAAGATCACCTTCCACGTTTACTTGTTTATTTTTAAAATTGGAGCTAAAGATTACGTGTACTGCCACCTGGTCCTTTTGATTTCAGTTCCGTATCTTTTAGGAAATAAACAGGGAAAGAAAATCTAGTGTTATAAATGCTAAAGTGTTGTTTGTTGGCTTATCCTTTTATTTGCAGCTTTACTGGAATAGAGCAACGTATATCATCGTAATATTTTGCAATATTATATTTTGGCCTGGAGAGTGACATAGTGACAAAAAAAAATTCAGTTTTGGGATGCGCATAACGATAATCATGCTTATAAAAAGCAATGATATAAGGTCTAGGTTGCTTCACGTTTTATCCCGCATACCGTTCCCCTGGGAATATTTAAAACCCAAATCCATACAGAGTCACGGGCACTATCTTGTAACGTATAAAATATGCTCTACGATTCAGAATATTATCAATAAAATATAAAGAAGAAAAATGGTAAAGAAATTCCGCGAATTTTATCTAACGTAGAGCATAGCTACGCTTGCTACGACAAAGAGTTAAGTACTACGAAGCTACGTAGGTTGTCTACGAGTTACACGAGTCTGTGTGTGTACCAAAATTGTAAATGCGAAAGTGTATTTGTTGATTTGTCCTTCAATCACACCGCAAAAGAGCATCGGATCGACGTAATTTTCTGTATGAATATGGTTTGGGGTGTGACATTAATATTCCGGTGAATCGAAGAATGCCTGTGGGATTTTTGAAACCTAAATCCACGCAGACGAAGTCACGGGCATTACTTAGTACTAACTATATAAATAACTATATTAATTCCAAAATTTTTCGCAACCGCTTTCTTATTTTCAAACTAAAAAGCAATTCAACATACAAGTAAATTGTTTGTGTATGTTTATATGTGTAGTATTTATTTATTTATTTAATTTATTTAAACTACCAACAGAATTACCAGTAGTAGGTATACAAAATGTTGACTGGCTTAGGCAATAGGTAACAAGCAGTTCAATTTATAGGTAGTTACATCATGCACATAGGAAAAGTCGTACATAACTGACACAAGTATACATTGGGGAATTATTAATAAATTATTAAGATTACTGATACAAGACTATAAAAAATTAATGAAAATAACTATCAATAAATATATAACATTCATTTTAACTACTGTTTTAAAAAAAAACTGGATAAAAAGTAAAAAAATTAGATTCTTAAAATTTATAATACAGGGTTGAGAAAAACAACAAAGAGGATCACCTGACAATATGATATTAGGAGTCAAGTGATTTGAGTTGTTTGAGTATGAAAGCATATCGTGAATGGTGTCGATGTAATAAGTTCGAACATATTGGCGTCAAAAAAAAATGAACCACAACGAAATTGGTTTAGAGTTCAATTTTGTACATGCATTCACAGCATTATTTAAAATAGTTTTGTGTAATTTTGGAATAATTGTGAAATATAATGTAAAAAAAAATATTTGTACGTCAGGGTTACCTGACTGGATATGTTGCGGCTTTCTATTTAATTGACAAACATCTCATATTCACATATTCATACAAATAAATCATTTCTTTCTTCTTTCAGCCAGACATCCAAACGAAAACGTTCAAAAATAAAATCGGCTGTATAGAATTATTGACTTTCAATTTTTTTCTGGGGCTTTTTTTGAACGCTAAAATACGTTATACGCTCAATCGAAATTGTAATAACTTGTCCGATACAAGACTTCAGCTGAACAACAATACATTGCTCCCTTTCTTTTGTTAGTGTTGTTGTTGGTCAAACTCTTAAAATGATATCTAAATGTATCAATGAACTTTCATAAATGTGTGAGCCATGTAGAAGATGACAAGCGTTTTCCAACCCAGTCCTCACCATTTCTATCCATTAATGTCAAGTATCATCCATCCGTCAAGACTTAAACCAAGACTAGATTTTGCTCACAGCTTCGCTCATGTTAAGTTAGATTTGATACAAATTTCAATTTTAGCCTAGCCCTATTTTAATGGTCATAACTAATAGCTGGCTGTATACAAATTTTCAGCCCGATCTGTCCAGTGGTTTGATCTGTGCGTCGATAGATCAGTCAGTCAGTCAGTCACCATTTCCTTTCATTTATAAGATAAGATACTCAATACTCAATATCATTTATTCAATATAGGTACACTTATTGACGTTAAAAATTACTTACTTATAAAACATGATGGTTATAATTGGTTACGGTATCTTAAAACTAAAGCCACGAGGGTTCCAAATGCGTCCTGGTCTGAGAAGAGCCCACAACAAACTCAGCCGGGTTTTTTTAAGCCATCATATTCCATCTATTACCACCTCCGTTATTTTTGATTTAATCTGAAAGGTACCATAACCCTCAGCGACGGGGAATACAACACAGCAAAAATCAAATGATAAGCGATGATGAATAGCCAATAAAATGATATCGATTGCGACACTAGCAATAACGTGATGTATAAACATGTCACAAAGTTTCCAATTGCCTGCAGGCCTAGCACAATAGTGCGACAGATCTCTCTCGCTGCTTTAGCATAGAATATTTTTAGATTGTATTCTGTTAAGACTTAGGTACCTTAGGCGCTGGTTAAATTTCTCTCCTCGCGAAGATATTTTTGGAGTTAAGTAAAAAGTCTGATGTCCGTTATAAAAGGTGATTAATGAAGGTCACAGTGTGTATTTAAACTGTCCTTTCATATGTCGTTACAAAATTGTCACTGTCACTGTCACTTTGATCAAGATTGTCTGTGATGAGAATATTGTCTATGATGAAAAATGCGGTTTTTAGACTATTGTCAACTGTGTTTACAACAATTCATTCTTCAGGATTTGTGCGTCAAGATTTACAATAAATTACCAGCCGAACTAAAAAGATTACCTTTAGTGCCATTCAAAAATCGACTTTTCGCTTGGCTGCTGGATAAATGTTATTATTCAGTTAATGACTATTTTTCATAGTAAAAATATTTTTTATTTTTAAGACATATCATAGGTACAATTATTAAGGGTGTTTTATAAATGATGTAAAAATAATTATAAGTCAATGCATAATCTAATTTTTTGTCATTAATTGACATTTTGAAGCTATTGTCACATTTTAAATAATGTGTTTTAGGACAAAAGGCAAAATTGCATGCCATTTCATGGCTGATTGTGGCTTGGTGTCTATTTTTACCTGTAACACCTCTTTTTATACGACTGCCTGATTATACGACTGCCTGAAAAAAGGAGTATATTGTTTTCAGGGTTCATGTATGTATGTATGTATGTATGTATGTATGTATGTGAGTTTGTATATTCCACCATAACTTCTATACGCCTGAACCGATTTTGATAAATGAGGTATCGTTAGAATCCCTAGCTTATTCCGGGTGACATAGGCTAGTAAAATTTTCCAAAAAATTGATGGGGCGACTATGGTCCCGTATTAAAAACTAAAGTTGAAAAAAAAAATTCGAAAATAAGATTAACTATATAATCATCATCTAGAAAATGATAAGTAGATTCCAAAAATATATAACACTATAGTTCAATATCCAGTGATTCACAAAAAATATCATTTAATAAAAATGTGAATAAGATTCTAATTTGACTAGATTAATTTAGATTTTTAACTTTTTTAGTTCGTTTTTTGGCAGGGCAGTCGTATTTTTTAATTTCTTTAATTATTTGACATTTATTGACATTTTGAAGCAAATTGACATATTTTAAATAATGTGTTTTAGGACAAAAGTGAATGATTACATGCCATTTCATGGCTGATTGTGCGCTTGGTTTCTATTTTTACCTGTAACACCTCTTTTGTATACCTACAATCAAGCAAATAAAGGATTATTTATTTATTATTTATTTATTATTATTTATTTATTGTTTATTTATTATTTATTTATTATTTATTATTTATTTATTTATTTATGCTTGGGTTCCCATGGTGGTATATGACGCCATGGCAGTGGCCCGAATGGCTCAATCATAAACCATGATCGCACCAAGTGACCCGCAATACATCCAGCGCAGTATCGCGACGCCTGCTCGTGATTCATGCGATATTAAATCACTGGTCATTGAACGATGTCCAATGACTTTTCGCTTTGACGCCGATCGCCGCTTCGTTAGTCCACCCGTTTATGAATAACGGACAGGACAAATAAAACAGGGATTCAATGATAAATCTAAATACATACAAAATGACTGCTGGACGACCGCGTATCTTCTGCATCAATCATTGTTACAGTATCAATTGTTATATAATTATTGATAGTTATTTTCATTAATTTTTTGTAGTCTTTTATCAGTAATCTTAATTATTTATTAATAATTCCCCAATGTATTCTTGTGTCAGTTATGTACGACTTTTCCTTTGTGCATGATGTAACTACCTATAAATTGAATTGCTTGTTACCTATTGCCTAAGCCATTCAACATTTTGTATTCCTACTACTTTTAATTCTGTTGGTAGTTCAAATAAATTAAAATAAATTAAATAATGTTGTGATTGGCTGAATTTATGGTATTGTTGCTGCGTCAATGGATTTTGTCCAATAGTGGAAGAGTGTTATCCAATCAGAGGTGATTGCGATCGTTACACTGTAGCTGTCAGAGATTCTCGGTCGCCCAACTGATCTATCAACGCTCAGCTAAAACCACTGCACGGATCTGAATTGTGATGTGGATATTTTGGCTAACAAAGATATTTGAAAATTCAATTCCTAAGGGAGTAAAATAAGGTTGTAAATTTACTAATCAAAATTTATGTGAGTGAAACCGCGGGCAACAGTAGTTAACTGGATGCATGATATAATTTTACTTGGACAATGGACATGTCTTTTATGTACTTATACATAAATTACTTTGCTTTATTTCGCAATGAAAACGAAATCTTTATGCAGCATACAATCTTTGAACTTCAAGAAATATTATGTCCAGGAAAACTTACACTGCCTCTCCAGTTTTTGATGCTAGACAAACCCTACATATACTTTTGAGTCTACGACCTGACATAATAACAATTATTAATGCATGAAATGACTAGAGATTCCTTAATTTCATAGTTTCCATAATGCCCAATCCACTTTCTCTGCTAGAAGTTCTGAGGTTTACAAGCATTAAGTTTGTGGCGATGTTAACCACACATTGGCCAAACATTACGATGTTATCATATTAGCGTTAATGCCATTGTATCCGATCCCATATCCGCAAGTCTCGAACTATTAACAAAGATTACGTTCCTCGCAAGTTTCGGTACACACGATGGAATTAGTTACCAGCTACACATTGGCGAGGTATCGACTGCAAGTGTTTATTCAACGATAATACAATTCCCAGATGCAATTTGCTGAGTACGTACAAGTCAAATAATTTGCAGTTAGGTACATTTCAATATTATTGCGAAATCTATTAGCTCTGGCTTAGTTTGTGATATATATATTATTTGTTTTTGTTTCATATTACAACTAAATTTTATATAGAAAATTTTACAATAAAAGTTATAGTAAGCTAGCCTGATCTTGTTAATTTATAAATCATGCCCATGTCGTCCATCATGCCCAATCATACCATGCCCAAACTATAAATGCATCCAACATTCTTGTTACCATTGCCAAGAATGTTGGATGCATTTATAGTTTCCTACTTTGACCATTGTCATACAAAATATTATGGTTAAGGAAATCATCACCAAACTATGAAAAATTGCATGATGCATTAACACAGACTACAGTGACCGACCGGGGAAGAAAATAATAATATTAAGAGGGATAAGTGTTTCCGTAGAGTAGATTTATACCTACCATAGCCTAGGCAATAAAGCTAGTTAACCCCAACAATAATTCCTCAGACGACGAAACTATACACTATGATAAAGTATCATGAGTTAAACGTTTATTATAAACTAGCTGATGCCCGCCACTTCGTCCGCGTGGATTGAGATTTTTTTGGTTCCCACGGGTACTCTTGAACTTTGCGGGATAACAAGAAGCCTGTGTGTTATTCCAGACTATAATCTATCTCTGTGCCAAATTTCGTCCAGATCCGTTCCGTCTTTCTGGCGTGATTGAGTAACAAACATCCATCCATCCATACATCCAAACTTTCGCATTTATAATATTAGTACAGATTAGTATGGATATCCAATAAAAAATCATAAAGGAAGTAATGTTTTTATGCTATACCTAATTGTCAAAACAGGTACATTATCGCGTAAACACAGTTTAGGTTAGATAATAAAATCGGTTTAAATATCGATATTCTGCATGATTATTTCTTTTGATATTTTGGTTTTGAATGTAAATATACTACTTACTATTGTTTTAAAACGACATCGAGAAAATATTCAGTAAAAATAACTAACTACCACATGGATTTTTTTTTGGATATTTTTGTATAAGTTTTGATTCATACCATACTAAAACCCTGCCAAGTTTCAACGACTGAGGATTTAATGCGGGGGTCTCCATACAACGAACCGCCCCGTTGCCTAGATAAATAGTCTTTAATGTCATTATTCTTAGCTTCATATTTCCGTAGTTCCGGATTCGATAAGCGAGATGTATTAGTGGAGTGGAGCAGAGAGATTAGTGGAGTCGGTGGAGGGGATGAAGCGCTCGGTCAACACGATCGAGAGGGTTGCGGTGGATTGCGCTCTTCACTGCTCAATGCTTATATCACATCCGCCCGATAACTACTATCGCTCATTTCTTTCCAACATTGTAATCAACGCCAAACCTAGCCGTAGGCATTTTTAACATCCCCATTATGAATCATCTATACTGGAAATCGTACTTAGGACCTTTACAAGACTGCTGAACAGTTAACTAGGCCCAAGCCATCGAAAATTGCGGCCGGATTATGTACTAAATTATGCCTGCGACTTC
This sequence comes from Erebia palarica, assembly GCA_964035005.1. Classification (NCBI taxonomy): domain Eukaryota; kingdom Metazoa; phylum Arthropoda; class Insecta; order Lepidoptera; family Nymphalidae; genus Erebia; species Erebia palarica. The sequence continues at coordinate 39,108,488 of OZ035985.1, forward strand.
TTAATTTTCCGGGATATAAAGTAGTCCGCGAATGGACCATCCAATACACTCTCACTCCGCTCCGCTCCGTTTCAGGCAGCCTAAACATCCAATGATTTCTCATACAAAAAAAAATATAATGTTTATCAACATAGTACTTAGAAATAACCATAAGAAAGATAGCTCTTAGGTAAACAGTCTGAATAACATCTCCGTGGAATACCGTCGTAATATCGGAAAATTCCGAGCAATCTCATTTCGTCAGACCTCCGCTAAATCAATCTCATTTCAATTTCACTCGCCCCTTACACAATAAAGTGGGGGTTGTTTTAAATATTAACTTATAACCACAATTTACTTCGCTGCGACTCGTTCGTTGAGTTTTGTTTCACGCCGGAGTAAAATAAAGGGCTTATGCTGAATTTTTAAATAAGGACCGCTTTGAAGTTTTGCGAATCATTTTTTCGTGCGTCGGTAGAGATTTTCCACGAATTTTTCTTTTACCCATTTTTCCTCGACTCATAAAAATTTCAGTGGTAACTTTGCTGTTTAAAATTTTGAAAATATTATATATTAATCGCACGCTAACTAAGATCATATCCATTAACTAAAATTAGAATTCTTATGAATTGCTGTTTTTAGCTGTCTATGTGTCACCGTAAAATTGCAAAAATCGTCAGATAGCAATCGAATGCTTTTTATATCGATAGATTGTAAACTGTCGACGGATTGTGAACCGTTCAATGTTCTGAGTGTCAATTTCTGAAATATACATTGTATTTTCGTCTTCTTGTCTCTTTCTTGTAGGTTAGGTTAGGGTTTGACATAAATAATCAGGTAGTGCCCTAAGGGCAGGGTCTAGAGTAGTTCTATCGGGTTAATATATCTAACAGGTTACAATTAGATGTAATAAATACCGAAAAATAATGCTTTAAATTGTAATCTTTCGACAGTTCACAATCTCGCTAGACAGATTACAATCTAACAGTTTCCACAATCTTACGGTGACATATATAGTAACAAAATTGATTCTATCACTAAAATTAATACTGAAGTTTATGTATGATTTTCCAAAATTATTAATAGGAGTAACATGATTGACTTATTCGTCATTGTCGACGTCCGACGCTTGATTGACTGCATAGATCTCTTTTAGATACGGTCTTCAGCCGCTTGCTTCCAGCAGCTCACAGCTGTTCTCTTCAAACTTATAAATGGATAAGGGAATAAAGAATAGTAATTATTGAATCCAAATTCCAACATCGCGATGTAACTCGGTACAGCGCCATCTAGCGTCCAACGCGCAAACTACAATGGAACCTTCGTTTCAGGAGGAGCTCCGCGACAACATGACGGTGAGCGTTATGAGCTTCGTTCCGACCCTGGACGACGACGGCAAGCCGATCACGTGCCGCGCAGAGAACCCCAACGTCACCTCGCTGTTCCTCGAGACCTCGTGGACCATCAGCGTCGTGTGTAAGTCTCGCTGTTACAACTCAAATCAAATTGTTTACTATAAATTAAGTGTAATATCAACTATAAGTATATATCAGAGATCACAAGTTATATACGAAAGCATCAATTTTTTTGACTACTAGTCTATAGAATAAAAAAAACAATAATTACATCACTATAATGAACATTCACAACATCACATCTGGCGTTGAACTATGTAGACGGACGACTGATCAGACGTTGGACCAAAAGAGAAGACTCATGAGTGTATAGAATACAGGTAATCTATTTCACGAAGTAAGTACCTGGCAGATAAGTTTCCGAGTTTCTTGCTGGTTCTTCTCGAACCAGTGGTAGATACACTTGACAATTCAAAAGTACTTGTAAAAGTTTATTTGATTTTTAATTTTGAACTTTTTTGAATAAGGCTGATAAAGAGCCATTTAACGTATCCAAATTACAAGCTGGCAAGCATTTACAAACACGAAGAAACCTGTTTAACATTGTTTTGACGACCTCCGTGGCGCAGTGTGTAGCGCTGTTGTCTTAACTTGCGGAGGTCCTTGGTTCGATCCCCGGCAGGGTCAATTTGGGAAATTATAATTTCTAAATTTTCCCTGGTCTGGCCTGGTGGGAGGCTTCGGCCGTGCCTAGTTACCACGCTACCGGCAAGGACGTGCCGCCAAGCGATTTAGCGTTCCGGTACGATGCTGTGTAGAAACCGAATAGGGTTAGGGGTTTTATGTAACTGCCATGCCCCTAACAGGTTAGCCCGCTACCATCTTAGATTGCATCATCACTTACCATCAGGTGAGATCACAGTCAAGGGCTAATTTGTAGTGGATAAAAAAAAATGTAATTTTTTGTCTATGAAATTAATAAAAGTTAAAAAAAAAGTAACTAAGCAGGAGAAACATTCACGTTTTGTTCTGCCTTCCAATCTGTAACATGCTCCATATAAATGTGCTGATGTAGAGCTAGTGTCACGATGTATAGCTCGCTTGATCGACGACCTAAAAATGTGGCCATAAGCGGGTGGATGTGGTGGCGTGCTATCCAAAGGCCCATCCATGTCCAGCAGTGGACAAATACAGGGCGATTTTTTTTTTAATTTAGATAACATACCCGAAGAGACCTTACAGTTGCCCAATGCGTCTCTCCGGGCTACAGAATTAGAGTGACAATAAATAAAAGAAACTTAATGTACTAGCTTCCACTACAGCCCTTTAACGTCCCGCTGCTGGGCACAGGCCTCCAATCTCATAGGAGAGAGGGAATTAGAGCTTAGACCCACCACGCTGCTCCAATGCGGGTTGGTGGGCTTTAACGACTATTATCATGTAAGTGATAATAACTGGGACCGACGGCTTAACGTGCTCTCCGAGGCACGGGGGTGAAACACCGCCATCTAACTAACTCCGGGCTGGTACTGGGTATTTCTAATCAGAAAAACCCGATACTTAATTATGGCCCGACCCGGGACTCGAACCCGGGACCTTGTAGGCCGCAGTCAAACATGGTAACCACTAGACCAACGAGGCAGGCAATGTACTAGCTTACAATTAACAAAAAACACATAATTTGGCACACAGATCACAAAAACAATGTCATTCCAATAAGACTTTACTATAAACTTAATACACATAAACAATAAATTAACTAAAATAATAACAACAAGGCTATTGATTGTCCAATAATTTTTTTATGGTTTTTTTTATGACGATGGTTGGATGGGTAGTGGGTACCCTATGTAAAGAGACATGTTTCTCCCACAGATCCCCCAGTAGTGAAGCTGAGGCTGGGCAGCTCGCTGGCGGCGGGCGACATCAAAGAGGGCGATGATGTGTACTTCGAATGCCACGTGCGAGCTAACCCTCCGGCACGGAAGCTGTCCTGGCTGCACGATGTAAGTCTTAGGTTCCCTTATAACCTTCACCGCAGTTCATACAACCGCTGAAAAGATGGTGTTGACAAATTTTGTTTTACACTTATTCACCCCGTTAGTGAATATGTAAATATCCACGGCACGCGGCTTCGCTCCCGTGGGAATGTCGAAAACTCCGACCTCATTCCTTGACTACGTTTTAAAGGGAATCTTTGATCAAAAGTAAGTGAGTCAGTCAGGTTATCTTTTTATTGTATTTGGTGTTTATGTTCTCTTTCATCAATAAGCCTGCTTGACGTTCGCAGTCGGCTGTGGTTTCCCTGTGGAGTTTGAGCATTTTCTAGATGCCACAGACTGAACTACTTCTGTAGGTATATTCGCTGAAAAGTAATTAAATCTTTGGCTACTAAAGTTACAGGTGATGCTAGGTAAAATACGTCATCCACGATCTCTCTTCCACGTAGAGCTTATTACCAAAACAGAAAAAGACTGTTCATAAACAAGTGTTTATTGGTATAGTTTTACAAAGTTACGAACATGTTGACTTTGTCTGAATTATAATTTTCTTAATCTGAAGCTAAAGTTTACTGAGAAGGCTCCATAATCTTGGTGTTTTAGATACTACAGTTTGCTTTAACAACCAATCCACCGAACCATTCGAAGCACCAGCTAAGTAATTACACCCACAAAGCGTTGTATCTTTGGAAAGTTTGTGATTTGCACAAGTCCGGAGCTCTTGCCTCTTTCATTTGGGGAGACGTTGACAAAATGTCTTACGGCTTTCATAGGGTAGCCGGATTGCAGCGTCGACAAAAGATTTACAATATCAAAGCGGGTAATCCGACATCGATGCGAACAATGAGCGAATAGAACCCAAGCATTGTCAGTGCGACAAATATTTGTTACGGCTTTATTATCGGTTAAAGTTGTCTTCGATTTCATCAACAGCATGCATGCACTATTTGGCTATATTGTCTAAACCACCTTTTTCAGTTTATGTCAACAAACTTTTTTTTTATCCACTACAAGTTAGCTGACTTGACTGACTAGACTGTGAGACCTGATGGTAAGTGATGATGCAGTCTAAGATGGTAGCGAGCTAACCTGTTAGGAGCATGGCAGTTATATTAAAGTCATACCCCTATTCGGTTTCTACACGGCATCGTACCGGAACGCTAAATCGCTTGGCGGCTCGTCTTTTACCGGTAGGGTGGTAACTAGCCACAGCCGAAGCCTCCCACCAGGCAAAACTCAATTGTTGCCAGCCTATGTGGATGTCGTCGCTGGCGGTGCGCGTTAGGATAAGGATCACGACTTAATTTAAATGTAATTTTAGAAAATCCTTTCTGAATGAGGATGTAAAACCTCCTAACCTCCTTAAATTTAAATTAAGACCCCTGCATGGTTCTAGGGTATATTTTGTTAAAACGGTTAAGCTCTTTTGATGTGTCAGACCGTCAGTTTCTCCTTGTGAAGCGTAGCAAAAGCCGCGAGATCTGTCGCAGTGGCTATGCTCACGCTAGAGATACAAGGCGAGGGGAGGGAGAATAAAGTAATAGCAGGCAGCACACGGTCCGATAATCGCTTTGTGCTGAGTAGTCGTAGGTACGGGAGTTTTAATCAGCAATGTAGAAAGCGTTGTTTATTTTCGTCCTCCACCCTTCCGGGGCAATCAGTCGCCGGTTGTTGCGCGGATCGTGACACGCATCACTGCTCCTCCAATCCTCTTTTATATTTTTTCGCTGTATTGTTTTCATGTTTTGTCGTCCCACTTTGATAGCGTAGATCTATCAGCTAGTCTACTGATGGAGAGATTAATACCTTTAAAGAAGCGAAATCTTTTCTTTTGAGTTTAATCAGTATTGGAATTAAACTATAAATGTTAAACTCTCACGTTTGTTTAGTGATGTTGATTTAGGGATGTGTGTGGATAAGAAAGGAAGACCGTGTCTTGCTTTTAATCTTTATAATATAACAGCAGGCATGCCAAGCAAGAGTTCTAGTGCTTTGTCGGTTGTTCGTAGGGATTTGATTACTTCTTTGAGAACTTTTCGTTAACAACCACATCAGTCAGTAAGTGACACTGCTCAGTCATCGGTGCAAGACGAATGTGCGGAGCGTAACGCAACTAATTTTTCTTTTTTTTTCTGTTTATTCATTTTTTTCCCAAACTTACAAATGTGGCTTAGTAACTAAGGGCACAACAAAGTTGATATGCAATGGCTTGTATAAATATACACACAGATTGACGCGCAGACTCTGCACTAAGATAAAACTTGTATTGCAGAAGCCTTCATACCCTTCGGAGGATCAAAGGACTTGACCGGTGGAACTATGGCAGCTTGCCTAGGTGTCAAAAATCAATGTTCAGCAATGATTTCTTTATTATTGTAATTGTAATATTTCACTGTTTTCAGATTAAAAAGTTTCAGGAGTCTGAAGGCTCGGAAAACTGCGAAAATGAACAAAAAAAGTTTCACCAAAAGACTGCTTTCCCACACTAGATGGCGCTATTTATTGTGTTGAGAGAGTCTAAAAATATTTTCAAGTATTATTTCTTTATTTTTGTAATTGTTATATATTATAGTTTTCAAATAATAAAGTTTCAGGAGTCTGAAGGCTCTGAAAACTGAGAAAATAAATAAAAAAAGTTAATAAAAAAAGAAAATAAATAAAAAAAGCCAAAAATTTACAAAGAGCAGTAATTATGAAGCAGTTAATAAACCATACCGTAACAACACCGCGGTGTTGCTGCGTCTCTGCACTGTGTCAATACGTAAGTAATGCTCAGTCGCCAGCGCGGAATGCATGGAGTCTGGCTCGCAGCTCGACTCGAGCGGTAATCGAGTTCGCCTCGATGACTTCGCGTTAGACACAACCCACTGGCTGGCTAACTGCATCTACTGCTGGCTACGTCGATCATAAGCAATTGGGTATTTGACTACTAGTGAGATCAATTATTTTTTAATGATTATTAAATAAAGGCTCTCCCAAAAGTCGTAATATCCACGTCCCCTGCTAGTTTTATTTTGAATAACCATTTTGAACTATCTAATAAAGTAAAAAAAGTGCGTCGAACTTTGATGGCGTCACAACTTAAAATTTCATACAAAATCCATACAAGCACGCGTTTTGACGTTGTGAAAAAAGTTGCTGATTTGACTAGTTGTCAAATACCGCTCTCATCATTGTGAGTTTGGATTTATTTATTTAAATGATAAATGATTTATTTATTTCATGTTGGCCAACTTGTGTGACTTATGTTTAGTTTCGAAAAGATGTTCTACTGAGAAGAGCCGGCTAGAAACTCAGCAGTTACTCTTTTCTTAAAAAACACAAGGTAACAAAAAGTAAACAATACAACACATACATTACATTACAATTAGTATTCAACTGACTTGACGGTCACTGGATGCGAGGCCGGTTGCTTTCGTGCAACTTTGTCATTTATAAAATCATCGATAGTGTAATAACCTCAACTAAATGCGGTTTAACACATGGCAATGGCAAATCTAGAAACTCTTTGGGAACCATGTTATAAAAGCGTACACTCGACCCAACAAATCATTTCTACAACTTGCGCACACGATATGACGCTGTTACAAGCTTATGGCGGTTTCTAGTACATCGATTGTGAGTATCACTTATTCGCTCATAAAGATTAATGTTCCGCCTAACAAAGTCTATATTATTGTAAATGTATTGTGAAGGCACCGTAAGTATACCGATCTCTTTAAATTTTTCACGAAGTGATTCGCGTGATCCGAGTTTATAAATAGAACGGATGGCTCTTTTCTGTAATATAAAAATTGTTTGGATATCAGCTGCTCTTCCCCACAGTAAAATGCCGTACGACATGACACTGTGGGCAAAGTAAGCAAAGTAAATAAGCCTAGCCGTTTCAATATCGGTAAACTGTCTGATTTTCTTGACAGCAAAAGCAGCCGAGCTAAGTTTTCCCACTAGTGTCTCTATATGACCGCCCCATTGAAGCTTATTATCCAAGGTCACCCCCAAGAAAACTGTGGAGTCCTCAATGTTTAGTGTTTCCCCATTTAACATTATTGATTTATCGATATCTTTACATTAGGTAAAACAAACTCTAAGCACTTGGTTTTCTTTGCATTTAGTAACAAATTAATGACAGTTAACCAGTGTGATATTGCATTGTTTACATCGTCAAAATTGTCCTTACTTGGTAAATTCAATTTTCTATCTCTATAACCTGTTTATATACCATATTTTATCCAAATCTGTTTACCGCACGTTTATATTTATTAGCATGGATTGATCAAATATCGATACTGAATAAGTACTCAGACTTATTTTACTGACTTAGTTCTGCCGGAACCGTAGTGTTACTTTGTAGCAACTGCTGAGTTTCTTGCCGGATCCTCATCAGAAGAATCCGTTTTCCGAACCGGTGTTGAAGTCTTCACTTATCATAAGCAATACAAATAGTCATACGTAAAATAAATAAATAATTTGCCATTTATCATTATTGTAAGCGATAAAGTGGTATCCATGTTCGAGTTGTGGCACTTTATCTTGTGAATATGGAAGTTTTAAGCTGTCCAGGTTCACCTAGTACACAGTAGTGACACCTGGCGCATCCCACCTATTCTCTCGTGGTTTTATTGCCCTGGGATCGTGCCGGTGATCGCCCGCCCCGGCTTTGACCCGCCAACGCTATTTCGTACGCGTTTTATTGCACCCTCTCTATCCGATTCAGTTGTTTACATCCGATACACGGGGCACGGGTATAGCAAACGCATAAATAAATCTCTGATCTACCAACAATGAAAATGTCCTATATTCCTGTTGATTTCTACGAGACAAACATATTCTTAATAGGATTTAGCCTAACATAAGAATTATTTTGGGCTGACGACCTCCGTGGCGCAGTGTGTAGCGCCGTTGTCTTAACATGCGGAGGTCCCGGGTTCGATCCCTGGCAGGGTCAATTAGGGAATTTATAATTACTGAATTTTCCCTGGTCTGGCCTGGTGGGAGGCTTCGGCCGTGGCTAGTTACCACCCTACCGGCAAAGACGTGCCGCCAAGCGATTTAGCGTTCCGGTAAGATGCCGTGTAGAAACCAAATAGGGGTATGGGTTCAATATAACTGCCATGCCCATAACAGGTTAGCCCAGGTTAGCATCTTCACTTACCACCAGGTGAGATCGCAGTCAAGGGCTAACTTGTAGTGGATAAAAAAAAAACGCTCCTCCATCGGGTCCCGGTGGTGTATCAATAACATCGACTTTAATCTAATGAGAACCGCACTGCGATATTGATACGCTAATTAATGAGATCATTCATTTTTAATTCATTCACACTCTAAGTGCACTTCATTATAAAATAGGGGTATGGGTTTAATATAACTGCCATGCCTCTCCAACAGGTTAGCCCGCTACCATCTTAGACTGCATCATCACTTACCATCAGGTGAGATCGCAGTCAAGGGCTAACTTGTAGCAGATAAAAAAACAACATCAATTAAAATTACCATTATAAAAACCACGCAAAGAGCGCAAAAATGAAATAATTTTTGCGCTTTTTGCGTACGGGCCCATATTTTGTCGGGCTCGAGCCGACACGCCTCATTGTTTTATGTGTGATTGTTTTTGAAAAACGGCCCGAGCTCAGCGATACGCCTGAATTAAATCGCCATATTTACTGCGCTCGTTAACGGAACGACACCGCCGACGGATTTTTGCATATCATACAATACATCGCTCACGGCTTTGTTCAGATCAATCGGATTGAGCGTTAGCTAATGCCTCGCTTGTACTGAACGAATAGTGGAAGGATTTTTTACACCTGCTCTTTTATTGGCTTTGTCTTTTTATTCGTTTATTGATAGTTTTTGACTGAGGTAGTCAAAAACTATCAATAAACGAATAAAAAGTCCAGTTGGTCCAGTGGTTGGCATGTTCGACTGCGGCCGACGAGGTCCCGGGTCGGGCCATAATTGAGTATTGGGTTTTTCTGATTAGAAATTCCCAGTCCTAGCCCGGAGTTAGGAAGTTGGCGGTGTTTCACCCCCGTGCCTCGGAGAGCACGTTAAGCCGTCGGTCCCGGTTATTATCACTAACATGATAATAGTCGTTAAAGCCCGCCAACCCGCATCGGAGCAGCGTGGTGGGTCTAAGCTGTAATTCCCTCTCTCCCTATGAGAGTGTGGAGGCCAGTGCCCAGCAGTGGGACGTTAATGGGCTGTAGTGGTGGTGTTGGTGATAGTTTTTTATTCTGGGCAACAAGTAACAAAACTAAATCATAGAAAATGTTCTGAATAGTTCAGGCTAGTGTATTTTGATTTATGATCTAATAATAATACTTGATCCATTACTACTTAAGTGTACACTGTCTTCAAAGAAATTAGTTTTTACCGTACCACGGTTATCAGATGCAAATCGCCTGAGATGTATTTTCGGCCATAGCTCCGAGGATTTTGGGAGGATCAAGATGGGAATAGTACCACGAGTTGTGGAATTTATCAAGACACGTGTGATCGTTTGAATTTTGAAAATCGGCTGATGAATATTTATGGAATTTTGAAAAAAGTAAAAAACTGCTTTTTTGGGGGATGTTTGTTTACTAAATTGTAAATATTTCGGAAAAAAACCAACGAAAGAAAAAAGCGTCCTAGGGTATTAGTTTAGCTACAAAATGACGAAAAAACTTTGAAAATCTGTTAATAATTGTGACCTGTATGTAGGTGGTCCCTTTAGATTTGGAAATGTTGAAAAAAGGGTGTTTCCGTATATAAAAAGTGATGTAGCTTCTATGATTATTGACCGATCGTCATAGTAATGGTGTTAAAAGATGCCTTGTAAATAATGTAGTTGTGTAATTATAGAGAAGTAAATCTCAATAAAAATTCCTTATTATTCAACTAGTAATGTGTTATTCAAAATAAAAAATAATTTTTTTTGTAAATTTTTGTATTCATTTTCAATGCTCCGATTCTTGCGGGGACTGTGAAATCTGAGACTTTTTCTTCGAATCTCTAGACAAAGAGGTCACTTTTTGAATGAAAATCCTTGTACTTTATTTGATAACGAGTGAAATTAATATAACGAATTAAAAAATACGACTGCCCTGCCATATTATTTTTGGAGTTTACCTCCATAAGAAGCGATTTGCATATACAGCATTTGGAATCTTATTCACATTTTTTATTAAATGATATTTTTTTGTGAATCACTAAATATTGAACTATAGTGTTATATATTTTTGGAATCTACTCATCATTTTCTAGATGATGATTATATAGTTAATCTTATTTTCGAATTTTAATTTTCAATTTTGGTCTTTAATGCGGGACCATGGTCACCCCGTTAATTTTTTTAAAAATTTTACTAGCCTATGTCACCCGGAATATGCTAGGGATTCTAACGATACCTCATTTATTAAGATCGGTTCAGGCGTATAGAAGTTATGGTGGAATATACAAACTCACATACATACATGCATACATACATACATACATGAACCCTGAAAACCTGAAAACAATATACTACTTTGTTCAGGCAGTCGTATAAAAAGACAGGCAGATAAACACGTCATGTTCAATCTTTCAATTTTTTTTTCTCCGCCATCATTTTCATAACGCCGCGACTAAGCGTCAAAATTAGCCCATATTATGTTTATTTCTCTCAACACATTTCAGTCGAGCTGTACATTATACAAACTCATTTGCGTCTACCAGAACATGGGGCATTGTACAAGGTGTGAATGAACCATATCAACACGAGCTTGTTTTTTCACGTCGCGGACAATTTGGGCGTATCATAACAAGGTAATTGCCGCACGGTTAATGGCGTCGGTCATCTCACAAGAGGGTCACCTAAAAGCCCTTTCAGCGATCTCCCCCCCCCCCCTCTGCCCTCCCGGCACACTGTCGGACCCAAAAATGTTTTATTATTAATGCCAACATTATCTAACGTGTTAATATTTCCAACCTGCTACGAATTTATGGATTTGAATTTGTTAATATTTTAAATGAATAGATAAGGAATTTTGGTGTAATTTTATGTTTTATCGACGTCATTGAATTCAAATCTTTGGTTTAAGCTTTAATAATTGCTATAATAATTGTTACGTTTTTATTAAACTTTGAACAAAATGAAGCTATCCTTCTGCTTTTTTCTGATTTGAATTGCTAAGATTTATGTCAACTCCTTTCTAATTATTTCCTACCACGAAGATTACCATCTTAAACAACGTTTTCACTCAACATATAATCGCAGTTAAAGACTAACTTGAGTAAAGTTGCTTTTCATACGCACTAGGCTATCAGCACAATTTTTTAAACAGCACTATTTTGACGACCTCCGTGGCGCAGTGTGTAACGCTGTTGTCTTAACGTGCGGAGGTCCCGGGTTCGATCCCCGGCAGGGTCAATTTGGGAATTTATAATTCTGAATATTCCCTGGTCTGGCCTGGTGGGAGGCTTCGGCCTTGGCTAGTTACCACCCTACCGGTAAAGACGTGCCGCCAAGCGATTACTTGTTCCAGTACGATGCCGTGTAGAAACCAATAGGGGTATGGGTTTAATATAACTGCCATGCCCCTAACAGGTTAGCCTGCTACCATCACTTCACATCACTTAGAGATAGCAGTCAAGGGATAACTTGTAGTGAAAAAAAAAAACAAGCGTTGATTTCGGCAAATTGTGCGGCTCTAACGGCTTTGTGTGTAATGTGCGATGATGTTGAATCCACTAACAGCATCCGATTGCAGTCGTTAGAGCAGAGCATTAGCGGCAGTTGAGTGCAGTTAGCAGTTGACATTACAGGCTCCACTGCTTGCAATTTGCCGTGAGATATAACTGCCTCTGTTATACAAACTACTGACTCTATTTTAAAAGTACCCTCTGTTATATAAACTAGGGAAAAACTACTGACTCTATTGTAAGAGTACCCGTTGAGAACTTAATAATATTATGCACTAGCTGATGCCGTTACGTTACGAAACCGTTTACGTTTTTTCTATTCCTGCGGAAACTCTTTAATTTTCCGGGATAAAAAGTAGCCTATATCATTTTCCAGGACCTCAACTATACACATGCCAAAAATCACGTCAATCCGTTGCTCCGTTGCGGCGTAATTGAAGGACAAACCAACAAACCAATAAACAAACAAACTTTCAAATTTATAATATTAGTATGATTAATCGAATTCTGGTCCATATGTAGTTATGGAAGATATGGAACCAAATGTTATAATTAAAAATAATTAAAAAATACGACTGCCCTTGAAGTGATTTGCATAAAAAGCCTTTGGAATCTTTTTATTAAATGATATTTTTTTGTGAATCACTGGATATTGAACTATAGTGTCATAAATTTTTGGAATCTACTCATCATTTTCTAGATGATGACTATATAGTTAATCTTACTTTCGTTTTTTTTTTCAATTTTGGTCTTTAATGCGGGACCATGGTCACCCCATCAATTTTTTTTAAAAATTTACTAGCCTATGTCACCTGGAATAAGCTAGGGATTCTAACGATACCTCATTTATCAAAATCGGTTCAGGCGTATAGAAGTTATGGTGGAATATACAAACTCACATACATACATACATACATGCATACATACATACATACATACATACATACATACATGAACCCTGAAACCAATATACTCCTTTTTTCAGGCAGTCGTATAATAAAATATTGAGTAATGATAAGGTAGAAATTGTACATAAGAATAGAATGAAAATGTATGTAGAGTAAAAAAAAAGGTTGTTTTCCTTTTCTTTTTTTTCTTTTTGTTGGGGCGTATGGTGGGAGCTTTGCCTCTAGTTACTATTAAAGTACATGTATCTAATATTTATTTATCATTATTAAAGTATCCTCCGAAACCTATGGTCGTTTGACGTTTCTCATTCGCCTACCCAGAATCTTATAAAGTAAAGTAAAAATTAAAATATACTTTATTGTACACAAAGAATTGAAAAGACAAGAACAATAATATTAATAGATACGGCACAACAGGCGGCCTTATCGCTTACACAGCGATCTCTTCCAGGCAACCTTAGGCTAACCTTATACTTATCTTAAATCTTATAATCTTATAAATGAGAAATTTTGGATGGACGGATGGTCGTTTCTCAATCACGCCATGACGACAGAACAGATGCGAATGAAATTTGGTACGGAGATAGATTACAATCTGGAATAACACATAGGCTACTTTTTATCCCGGAAAATTAAAAGGTTCCCGGAAAAAACACGCGCACACAATCGCGGGCGTCGGCTAGTAAGAAAATTAAATTATGCAAAACCCCTGTCATCCATTGGATATCCATGTGAAGCTCTGCAGTGTTTAGACGGATCGCTGGTTCCGCATAAAATACATAATCCGCAGTTAAACAGGGCTGTAATGTATCGGTATTCAGATGCGGGCAACACCAAATGTACTGTTAGCCATTCTGTGCTAACAGCGCACTCGCCGCAAAACTGCTGCTAATGCACTGACGCCGGATCTGTGCTAACATTCCCGTACACCGAAACCGAATGATGAATGAATGAATGAGAATGAATGAATGAATGAATATACTTTTATTGTACACCAAAAAACAATAACAACAGTAAACTTAGCTAATAACAAAGGAAGTATACAATTTCTCGGCCTTATCGCTTCACAGCGATCTCTTCCAGGCAACCAATGGTTTAAAAGAACATAGCTACAGAAACAACCGGTAGATGGTGCAGGAATAATAAAATAAAACAAAATATTGATATAAAGCTAAAAATTATAATAAATATACTTAAATATACTAAGTATAACAAAATAAATAAACTATAATATACTAAATGATTAGTTTAACATTAGCTTGTTTTGTTATGAAACATCATTGACCGAGCGAAGCGAAGGTCTCTGAGTCTACTTGAGTGAATTTGCACTTGTCCGTCCGTCCGTCCGTCCGTCTGTCAGAGCCTTATAACTTCTGAATTACTGGACGTAATTACTTCAAATTTAAATATAATATGTAAACCGATGGCCTCCAGCCGATTATGGCTTAAAAAGTTATAAAAATCTTTATTTCTGGGGCGCTCTCATAGAAGCGAATGTGAAGTAAAATATTTTTTATAGCGTTACATAGGATTGCGGTATATCATTAAAGATAAGTAGGAATAGAGTCCAAAAAATATTTTTTTATTATTATTCCCCTAAAATTAACGAAATGGGGGCCTTTCAAAGTGGAGATTTTCTAACGTCCAAAGTTGATCTCAGAACTCTCAATTTTCTGAAAGGCTGAGCCTGAAACTTGATCAATTAATTGAATATATCCTGTACTTGAACAACAAATACTACAATTAGATAAATACTATAAGGAAACGTAATTATTTATTGATGAACTTCGGTATTTTTAACAGAACTTCACAATGATGCCGCTCTGTTTATACGTTTCTCTAATAACACTTTAGCTCTTTTGAGTCTAATGTTAAAAGTTAACTATTAAATATAGTTAAAACTATCTTATGGATACCGCAAGATCTCAGTTCAGGGCGAACCAGTAGTATTTTTTTTTATCCACTACAAGTAAGCCCTTGACTGCGATCTCACCTGATCGTAAGTGAGGATGCAGTCTAAGATGGTAGCGGGCTAACCTGTTAGGGGTATGGCAGTTATATTAAACCCATACCCCTATGTGGTTTCTACACGGCATCGTACCGGAACGCGTAATCGCTTGGCGGCACGTCTTTGCCGGTAGGGTGGTAACTAGCCACGGCAGAAGCCTCCCACCAGGCCAGACCAGGGAAAATTCAGAAATTATAAATTCCCAAATTGACCCCTGCCGGGGATGGAGCCCGGGACCTCCGCACGTTAAGACAACAGCGCTACACACTGCGCCACGGAGGTCGTCAATTTGGTATAATTTGTTGCGTTTGTCGATTGCTGCTACCACTATTCCTTGCGCTGCCTTGAATCCGCTAAGAAAGGATTTTTCTTAAAAGGATAAGAAAAAGGAAAATTCAACCCCTAAGGGGTAACATAGGGGTTCGAAATTTGTGTAGTTCACGCGGACAACGCGGGTACAAAAACCAGTAAATCTATACTTCCATACTAATATTATAAATGCGAAAGTTTTTGATGTGTGGATGTATGGATGTATGGATGTATGGATGTTTGTTACTCAATCACGCCCCAACAGTTGAACGGATCTGGCTGAAATTTGGCACAGAGATAGATTATAGTCTGGAATGGCACATAGGTTTTTTTTTTATCCCGAAAAATTAAAGAGTTCCCGCGGGAACCACAAAACCTCGATCCACGCGTACGAAGTCGCGGGCATTCGCTAGTGTAGGTATACGTTTGTATGATCGCCGAAACAAACCAGAGACGTGACGACCTCCGTGGAGCAGTGTGTGGCGCTGTTGTCTTAACGTGCGGAGGTGCCGGGTTCGATCCCCGGCAGGGTCGATTTGGGAATTTATAATTTCTGAATTTTCCCTGGTCTGGCCTGGTGGGAGGCTTCGGCCGTGGCTAGTTACCACCCTACCGGCAAAGACGTGCCGCCAAGCGATTACGCGTTCCGGTACGATGCCGTGTAGAAACCGAATAGGGGTATGGGTTTCATATAACTGCCGTGCCCCTAACAGGTTAGCCCGCTACAATCTTAGACTGCATCATCACTTACCATCAGGTGAGATCGCAGTCAAGGGCTAACTTGTAGTGGATAAAAAAAAAGAATCGCGGCAGACTGGCATTGACCCTGAGAGCATGAATATTTAACATCATTTACATGCGACCGTGTTAGCCCACCCCTCCCTAAGCCTCCCCTTTGATCAAACCCAAAGCGTTACTAATTCATTACTTAATAATTACTTCGCAACAACTAACTTCTGCTCTCACTAACATAATAATAATCTTTTAGTAGCCCATAGGCTACGTTATATCTCGGAAATTCAAAAATATCCCATGAGATTTGATAAAAATCCAAATTGGATGGTCGTATGGATGTGTGGATGTATGGATGTATGGATGTTTGTTACTCAATCACGCCCCAACTGGCTAAAATTTGGCACAGGAAATTGGATAGATTATAGTCTGGAATAGCACATAGGCCACTTTTTATTAAAGAGTAATTAAAGAGTTAGAGAAGTAAGAGTAATTAAAGAATTAAGAAAGACCCATGAGATTTGAAAAAAATCTAAATTGTCGCGAGAAGTTTGGATGGATGTATGGATGTGTGGATGTATGGATGTATTTATGTTTGTTACTGAATCACGCCCCAACGGCTGAACGGATCTGGCTGAAATTTGGCACAGAGATAGATTATAGTCTGGAATAGCACATAGGCTAATTAGGAAAATTAAAGAGTTCCCGCGGGAACCAAAAAACCACAAACCACGCAAGCTAAGTCGCGGGCATTCGCTAGTTGATTAATATTTTCATGTGTAGATATGTAAAATGTATGATTCTCTGAACAGAGTCAGCGAGGCTTTATTGCGAATTGGAGCAATCGTCCTCTCCCATTACTGCGGACAGGATAATAATGTACAACAAGTGTATGATGTACCGCTGAGGAGGAGGTCGAGCCAAAATACACCGTGCTGCTATTGTGTTAGAGATCAAAATCGTGTAATTAAACTCTTGTTGATGTGGTTTGTGATAGACCCAGAGCAGGTGACCTGTTGCTAAAACTCGGCAATATTATTCACCAGGTCTAAAAATTTAGTTGAGTTTGGAGATTTGGTCGTACCTAGCACCATTGCTCCTTTGTTAGCTTTATTTATACAGTTTAAATTGAAATTCTATTTTAAAAAAAAACTAAAAAAAATCAAAAATTTTTGAACCGGGATAAATGGAAGGAGTAAAGGGAGGCCTTTGCCCAACAATGGGAAATCACAGGCTGGAAATAATAATAACTATTGAATTCCTTCCCTTACGCTTCACCAATGTTTCAAGTCTTAATTTATTGCATAGAAGCCCCTTATAATATAATAATACTTATGAGTTCTTTTTTTTTTAATCCACTACGAATTAGCCCTTGACTGCGATCTCACCTGATGGTAAGTGATGATGCAGTCTCAGATGGTAGTAGGCTAACCTGTTAGGGGCATGGCAGTTATATTAAACCCATACCCCTACTCGGTTTCTACACGGCATCGTGCCGGAATGCTAAATCGCTTGACAGCACGTCTTTGCCGGTAGGATGGTAACTAGCCACGGCCGAAGCCTCCCACCAGGCCTGACCAGGGCAAATTCAGAAATTATAAATTCCTAAATTGACCCTGCCGGGGATCGATCCGCACAAAAAAGTGAAAGATAAACTTTTCACTGAAACGCAAGCAGACAGGTCTAAGTCGAATCGAGTAAGCAGAAATTCTGAGAACAGCCGGCTCAGCCTGTGCGTATAGAAAGGGAAACGCTGCGAACATAGTAAAAGCTGGAATAATGAATAGTTCCGCTTTCATTATGACAAACAAAGCATCTCACCTGATGGTAAGTGATGATGCAGTCTAAGATGGTAGTAGTAGATCACCGCACAAAAAAGTGAAAGATAAACTTTTCACTGAAACGCAAGCAGACGGGTCTGAGTAGAATCGAGTAAGCAGAAATTCTGAGAACAGCCGGCTCAGCCTGTGCGTATAGAAAGGGAAACGCTGCGAACATAGTAAAAGCTGGAATAATGAATAGTTCCGCTTTCATTATGACAAACAAAGCATCTCACCTGATGGTAAGTGATGATGCAGTCTAAGATGGTAGTAGTAGATCACCGCACAAAAAAGTGAAAGATAAACTTTTCACTGAAACGCAAGCAGACAGGTCTAAGTAGAATAGAGTAAGCAGAAATTCTGAAAGCAGCCGGCTCTCAGCCTGTGCGTATAGAAAGGGAAACGCTGCGAACATAATAAAAGCTGGAATAATGAATAGTTCCGCCTTCATTATGACAAACAAAGCTACTATGATAATGTTATATGATATCATACTCGTGTTATTATACGACTGCCTCAAAAAAGGAGTATATTGTTTTCAGGGTTCATGTATGTATGCATTGTCAGCTTTGCTTTTAAATTTGAATTGATATTTTATTAAAGTTAGAAGATTGTTAAATTATTTATTGACGGAGGTTTAATTAAATTGATATTTAACTCATTCGATGTATTTCATTCGGTTCGTTCTTTGGCGGGGATACGCCATATTGGGATAATTTGACGTTTCAAAGTTAGTCTATTACCGACAGAGTCAGCGATTATTGAATACTTTTGTGTTTAGATCGCAATTTGATTTAGAGCTTAACGATAGCAGTCGTGGCCGGACCAAATGAATATTTTCTTTAAAGTTTAATCAAGTTTTTACATTAAATCTCTTGTGAAATCGCTACACGTTGTGACCATTCGCTCGTGTATGTTTTAAAGACAGTACAAACATTTTTAATAGCAATTTAATAATTATTCACTTCTGGAATTAAATGCTTACATGCTTACAGTATGTGAGCTTGTATATTCGACCATATAACTTCTATACGCCTGAACCGATTTTGATAAATAAGGTATCGTTAGAATCCCTAGCTTATTCCGGGTGACATAGGCTAGTAAAATTTAAGACAAAAATTGATGGGGTGACCATGGTCCCGCATTAAAGATTAAAGTTGAAAAAAAATCGTAAATAAGATTAACTATATAATCATCATCTAGAAAATGATGACTAGATTCCAAAATAATAACACTATAGTTCAATAGCCAGTGATTCACAAAAAAATATCATTTAATAAAAATGTGAATAATATTCTAATTTAACTAGATTAATTTAGAATTTTAACTTTTTAGTTCGTTTTTTGGCAGGGCAGTCGTGTTTTTTAATTTTTTTCATTATGACTTGTGTAACACTGTATGTTATGCGCGTTTTTGTTCCGCCCACTTGTCACTCGCTGGCTGAGGGTAAGGTTTGTTTCGGAACATCTAACGGTCACTTAAAGTTTAATTATTCAATTGGACTGACCGAATTACTGACTTTTTTAGAACAGAGAGTAATTTCACTCGGTTAAAATTGGTTAAATTATAACTTTTCTTTTATATTTTTATTTTATTTTATATTCAGTTGTAAGTTTTTTTGCTACCCATAGACAATTCACTTATTTTCTCTCTCTCTTCTCTCTTATGACAATTCTCTCCGCTAAAGCGTTAACGATTATAGAAAGAGAGTAGACACGAAAAACGTGTACCAAATTAAAACAGTAGGTATTTCCTCCCAATTCCTGTACATAATTTTATAACATTGCCCGATGAGTTAATATCAAAGAGGGCGGAATTGCCCGCTCGTCGAGATTCCCTCGGCGGTTATTATCTCCGCTAATTGGTAATCTATCAAATATCTCGAGATGATCGGGACGGGCTTTGTTGAGGAGTGATGTGGAGTGGTATTGTTGGACCTTCGTCTTAAATTTGGACCTTTGTCGAAAGAGAGGATATGGGTATCTATTGATTCCTTTAATCTAAACGAGCCGACTGATTATCAAAAACTATGACTCCCATTTAATCCTCCTGATTATCAAAAACTATGACTCCTATTTAATCCTCTTTAGTGGTTTTTGTATAAAGACAAATGAACGTCCTTTTAGATCAAGTATAATATTTTTGGGCCATGCTTGTAGGTGCCATTTAACTCAAAATAGTTTCTATGTAGTCTGAAATGTTCATGCCACTACAGCCCATTAACGTCCCACTGCTGGGCACAGGCCTCCACTCTTATAAGAGAGAGGGAATTAGAGCTTAGACCCACCACGCTGCTCCAATGCGGGTTGGCGGGCTTTAACTACTATCATCATGTTAGTGATAATAACCGGGACCGATATAATAACGTGCTCTCCGAGGCACGGGGCTGAAACACCGCCAACTTCCTAACTCCGAGCTAGTACTGAGAATTTCTAGTCAGAAAAACCCAACACTTAATTATGACCCGACCCGGGACCTCGTCGGCTTCAGTCAAACATGCTAACCACTAGACTGTTATTGTTACTGTTATATAGCATGTTAGTTATTATCACTAACATAATAATAGTCGTTAAAGCCCGCCAACCCGCATCGGAGCAGCATGGTGGGTCTAAGCTCTAACACCCTCTCTCCTATGAGAGTGGAGGCCTGTGCCCAGCAGTGGGACGTTAATGGGCTGTAGTGGATACAAACTTTCGCCTGTATACTATTAGTGGCAGTTTTAGGCACGCTTTTTCTAGGATTTGGAACGTGATACCACCGCCTGTGCAAGGCCTAAAATCAGTAAGCACCTTTAAATGTAAGCTCAATAAGATATTGCTAGAAAAACAAAAGCAGGGTTAAGATAAAGAAAAAAACATGCACTTACTGCGCAGTTTGCAACGCGATACATCCAAATACCTGGAGAGGCAGCTTAATAGGTAATGCTGTTTGATTTTGATCTTTCAGGTTATTTTTTTATTGGCTAAGTAAAGTATGATCTTATTTTAGCAAGAATAATTTTATGATTTATTTTTTATTTAGACCTAATCGGGAACACAGACCCAGAGACAAGTTAACCAGAGACAGACCAGCAGTGATCAAGTACATAGATTAAACCACATAAACCACTTGTCTGTTATGGGATAGTATTAGTTGCTTAGCATAATATGTAGTTAATAATCTAAGTAGTTAATAATTAAAATGTTCTGTACATCAGTTAGGTCAGCTGGCGGCCCGGGCCGGTCCGGGGCGTCGAAAACTCGTTTTTTTTTTTTAGGAATCGGCTGCACCGTCTGGTTCGTAAGTTATTTTATTTGTTTATTTCTTTACCACTAAGTTTGTGTTTGTACCTTCACTGTATAAGGTAATTCCAAATAAAGATTTTATTTATTTATTTATTTATATAATGTGATGACTCCAGCCTCCCCGGCTCTGCTGCTGTCGTCAATCACGAGGAGTTATGAAATCCGCTGACGCGACCGGCCCGTATTAACATTCCACGCACCTCGTACTCATATTAGCTTTAACACTCGGTACACATCACACACACGTACCGAGCCCGCTGCCGCAATTTTTTAAACCTTTTTTTTATACGACTGCCTGAAAAAAGGAGTATATTGTTTTCAGGGTTCATGTATGTTAGAAAAAGAATAGACGCGAAACGTATGTAACTTGGCTAGGGAGACTGTAGGACTCCGTAAGCACCATCAAACATTTTTTATTACGCTACAATTTTTAAACGCCGCTACAAGATAGCCCTTGACTGCGATCTCACCTGATGATAAGTGATGATGCAGTCCAAGATGGTAGCGGGCTAACCTGTTAGGGATATGGCAGTTATGTTAAGCCCCTATTCGTTTTCTACACGGCATCGTACCGGAGCGCTTAATCGCTTGGCGGCACGTCTTTGCCGGTGGGGTGGTAACTAGCCACGGCTGAAGCCTCCCACCAGGCCAGACCAGGGAAAATTCAGAAATTGTAAATTCCCAAATTGACCCTGCCGGGGATCGAAAGGCATTTAGATAATGATGAGTAGATTCCAAAAATATATATCACTATAGTTCATTATCCAGCGATTCACAAAAAAATATCATTTAATAAAAATGTGAATAAGATTCTAATTTAACTAGATTAATTTAGATTTATAACTTTTTTGTTAGTTTTTTGGCAGGGCAGTCGTGTTTTTTAAGTTTTTTAATTACGACTTGTTTTTCAATCCACCACACGTGAACCCTGGACTGCAGTCTCATGGCACTCTTAAGTGTTAGCGGTGTATTAGTGACTAGTGTATTAGTATTAGTGATTCTCATATACCTATCATCGTCGTTAGTTCTTCTCAGTTTTACAAGATTAGCACTTAAACAGAAAACAAACACTAAAAAGCAAAACTAACGAGTTCATTTGTATAAAAATCTGTATTTTTCTATTTTTATACGATTGATGCCGGTTCGTGCAATCAATTACCAACAGCTTGATAACGTTTGATCGTTTTATAAGTCTTGCAGTCGTTTTTCAGATCGCAGCAAATATATTTATTTTTATTTTATTTTAAATTGTTTAATTATACAAACAGTTATGGATTTTTAAGAGATAAAACCTAACAAAAGGATCGAATTGATTATTAAATTAAGACCTCAAACAAGATTATTAAGCACACAGCATACTAGAATGAAGCAAAAACTTACTTCAAAGTGATCTTCGCAGAAATAAATATTAGAATTTAGCCCTATAGCTGTAGGATCTCGCCGTGCAAGATTAAACCACTTAGATCGCATTGTTTTTTTAAGTGGCACGTGAATAAATAACTTGCTTGTCAAGAAAACATCAAGTTAATTATTAGGTTTACCCATCCTACATCAAATCTGCTCACAGTCCACGGACTGATCGCACAAGAAAAATAAAAATTTTTTAGGCTTATATTATAACGGTGCATTGTTAATATGTATACCTACAAGTGGGGTTTATGCCTCTAATAAAAACTTTTATTATCATACTAGCGGCCCGTCCCGGCTTCGCACGGGTAGACATAAATAGGTACAGTTCATAATGGTGCACCCCCTTCTCCCGCACTGCCCCTCTCACGAAGAGTTAGTTACTGGATGCGCTGCGTGGCGGCCGGCATGTATTTTTATTTTAATTTCATGATATCTTTTAAATGGAATGTCCGATTTCAATAATTCAAAAAGTAATCATCAGGTATTGAGACAGTCTTGAATATTAAATTATTTATGTGGATAAAAATTTATAAATGGTATGGATAACACGGTCTGATTTTGATCGGCATTTCTATCAATTTGTTAAATGTAAAAAAGTAGTTATAGTGACGTAACTACAATAGTTAGACACATGGTCTCGCAAAGTTTTTTGTAGATATTGATATATTCTATAATATTGTCGATCATTTTTTTGTCCTATCATTCATACTCTTCGTAGCGTATGCGATGAAAGACATTTTATGGCTAATTTTTTTACACCATCGGTTGGTTTTAATAGGAATTTCTAAAGATTTCTATAGTAATCTAGTACTAAATATAGCCTATGTTACTCAGTGATAATGTAGCTTTCTAATGAAAAAAGGATTATTAAAATCGGTCCAGTACTTTTTGAGTTTATTCGTTACATACAAAAATACAAAAATACAAATCTTTCTCTTCTCTTTATAATATTAGTGTAGATTGCGGTGCGTGCAATGTGCGATCAATCTAGAGCTAGTCTCAAGCCGCCTTCCCTCACGTCCCACTCGAGTATTGCTTGACGAATTCACTTTCATTTTTATTTCACGTCAGAGCAAAAATGTGATGAATCCGACGTGACATCTTGCCGACGTCAAATTAAATGGAATCTGCAGGTGCGAGGTGGGACATCTAATTTATACGAACTTTTTGTTTATCTGCTCCATAGCGTAATTGTTCCGTGTCACTATAGGTAGTCAAATGTTAACCGGCGCAATAGGCATGATGACAGTAACCAAGAATCAATGAAATTATGAATTTATCTCATGAAATAGGATTCATGGATTATAAAGAACGTATTTATTTTTCTATTTCGAGTGAGATTGCTATTTATTTTGATAAAATAAATCTATAAAATACAACAATCCGCCATAATGGATTTAACACCAAAAATCGATTGACGTCACAATTGCGAATTTCACACAACTTCCATGCCAGAAGTGCGTTTTTAAGTATGTTAGAGTTGCTGATTTGATTGAGTTGTCATCATCCCTATTGTTGGTTTCGAGCTTCGACAATCACATTATTGTTTACTGCACATTGCACAGAGTGTATCGGTAAAAACAATAGTGACGTCACAAACGACGCCATGACACTCGCGAGCGTTTTGGCGTGAATTTTAAAATTTAAATTTCAAATGCCAATTTTTTCTACCAAATCTTGTTTTTCTGCTGAAATGAGATATTTTATCGAAATAGTAGTAGATACTTCCGAACATAATATGACCATTTTTCAAAATCAGTCATCATTATTACCTATTTTACGTTTTAAGTTAAACCTTTGGCACTATTAAGCACTATTTGACCGAGCGAAGCGACGGACTCTGAGTCTACTTGAGTGAATTTGCACTTATCCGTCCGTCCGTCCATCCATCTGCCTTATAACTTCTGAATTACTGAACGTAATTACTTCAAATTTAAATTTCAGGGGGGGCTCTCATAGAAGCGAATGCGAAGTAAAATATTTTTTATAGCGTTACATAGGGTTGCGGTATTTCATTTTAAAGATAATTAGGAATAGAGTACAAAAATATTTTTTTTTATTTTTTCCCCTAAAATTAACTACATTAGGGGCTTTCAAAGTGGAGATTTTCTAACGTCCAAAGTTTGCTTCAGAACTCTCAATTTTCTGAAAGGCTGAGCCTAAAACTTGATCAATTATTTGAATTATATCCTGTACTTGAACAACAAATACTAAAATTAGATAAATATTATAAGGAAACGAAATTATTTAATTTTTAATGAGCTTCAGTATTTTTAACAGAACTTCACAATGATGTCAATAGATGGCGCTCTGTAAAAGTTTATTCGTTTCTCCAATAACTCTTTAGTTCTTTTGCGTCTAATATTAAAAGTAAACTATTACAATATATAGTTAAAAACATCTTATGGATACCGCGAGGTCTCAGTTCGGGGCGAACCACTAGTTATATGGAGCCGCACAAACTACCGCGACACGACGAAACGTATCCCAAAACGACGCGGGCGTTTCGTACGAATATTTTCCCTGTCTAGTCCGTAATATGTTTTTGCCTTACGTTCAGCAGAAGCAGAGACAATGATTGCATTGAGCGGTTTCCTCAAATAGCCTAACTATTTGAACTTAGAGAACCCGAGCTAAGCGAGAAATTTCAGCTTTCTAAGACTCAGAGTTAGGGCTGAGCGTTGATGAGTCAGTTAGTGAGTGAGTCAGTGAGTCAGCACTTTTCTTTATGTGAATAGAGTTTGCTTCTATGCTTTAGAGTCTTTCATAGATACATAGTACACACATACAACATTAGCAGGCGTCGAAAATGTGCACGGGCTGAGGAGGTGGCCCATTGATTGAACGTAGTATAAGTTTAATTTGTATTTGTATAAGTTTAGTTATACTAAGTTTAATGAGTTGTAGTGTTGGTCAATAAACTTTTATTTATTTGAAAAGAAAGAAAGAAAAAGCGTTTATTTGCAACCACAATACAATAATTATAGTAGAAAGATATGAGACAGAAATATGAGTTGTGTGATCCCAAAATGGACTCCATTCAGCATTTTGCTATGACTGTGGTTCGAACACAGACACAGCGCTGGTCTTCCGTGGATCCACAAGTTTCGGACGAGTTAGTACTAGAAAAATAAAATAATTATAATATTTATTAATTTTACCCCAAAAAATATCCAAGTGTTTTCACAAAATAATGTGTTGTTTCACAAAAACATGCCATTTGCGGCGCTGGTGGCCCCCGTCTTGTTTTGATCTGGAGTCATAATTGCAGAGCCTCCTCTGCGCGAGCTCCGACGTTAATTACATCCATCAATTAGGCTCCAGCCAACACCCAGCGAGCACTGACGTAGTCGCGGAGCTGGCGGCGAATAGTACTATCCGTCTATGCTATGCTAGCCGTCTGTTACTACTTCGCATGTAGTCCAGAAATAACAGAACAAGTCATAGTTAAAAACAATAAAAAACACGACTGCCCTGTCAAAAAACGAACTAAAAAGTTAAAAATATAAATTAATCTAGTTAAATTAAAATCTTATTCACCTTTTTATTAAATGGTATTTTTTGTGAATCACTGGATATTGAACTATAGTGTTATATATTTTTGGAATCTACTCATCATTTCCTAGATGATGATTATATAGTTAATCTTATTTTCGAATATTTTTTCAACTTTAGTCTTTAATGCGGGACCATGGTCACTGCATCAATTTTTTTTAAATTTTACTAGCCTATGTCACCCGGAATAAGCTAGGGATTCTAACGATACCTCATTTATCAAAATCGGTTAAGGCGCACAAACATACATACATACATACATACATACATACATACATATAAATACATGAACCCTGAAAACATTATACTCCTTTTTTCAGGCAGTCGTATAATAAAATACCGTATTTAACGGATTCATCACCAGTTACTCATGTAGGTATAAAAGGTTATAACTGCCGTACTCCTAACGGCCCGCTGCCATCTCAGATTACTTTTTTACTCAAAGGCTAACTTGTAGTGGAATAAAAAACTTTCTATACTGTGAAAGTCAATGATTTATGTGACTAGTCTTAAAAGAACAATAGAAAAGTCCTAACTCATTTACTCACTGATTTAGGGCGTCCAGAAATAACAGCAAGTTTTATCGTTCTTAACGATTTTATCACCAATCTATTCTGCGAAAGTAAAGGATTTATATTAAGGAAATTGACACTCTCATACGAAAAACAGAAAAGCCCTAATTCATTCACTGACTCAATATCTTACTAACTCACTGACATACTCAGTTACTGCCTGACTTACCAACCCAGCAGAAACCCTTGGAACTAGTAAACTTAAATTTTGCAATTTTTGAAATTTTGCCCTTTAAAATGTTTACGGGGAATAAAAGACAATCCTTGTGTAAGTGCAACAGAGCATGAGCAAGATTTTTTGAATTTCCGACGTGAGCGATGCGGTAGATTGACAGGAGTTTTGGTAAGATAATGCGTTACAAATTGACTATTCCGTCAATTTTACAGTTCTCGGAGGCTAACAAAATATGATTCCTTTAAAAAGCAATCCAGATATCCCATATCATACCATCGAAAAGCCACCAGCTGTCTGCCTATCGCGGTGAACACCGGCGAAAATATCGCCCAATATTAACTACCCGGGAATGAGACGTCAAAATAATAAGACGCCGCATTAATTACGGCCCCGGCCATGGAGGCCTCCATCAGTTTGGATACAACTTATATTCATTGTAATCCGAACAATTATTCAGATTCCAACGCGCCGCCAGTGACTGACGATCCACGCTTAACCTACTGATGACGCCATCTTTATTTATAAATATTAATCAATTAATATAAAAACAACGTCGAAGTTGAAACTATTTTCATAAATGAACCCTATTTACTTTACTTTGATGGATCAGAAATTTACGATCGACATATGGGAATCACGTTTTGTACTACAAACTGCCGAGTCGATTCAAATAACAATGTCTTTTGAAAAGATTCCAACTAGATTACCTACTCATTTATGGTATGGCGATGGTAGTAAGCTCCCTGAGAGACTCATTCGGAGACGTCGGAACGTTTTTTTTTTATCCACTACAAGTTAGCCCTTGACTGCGATTTCACCTGATGGTAACTAATGATGCAGTCTGACTATGATGTTAGTGATGTTAGACTGCATCATCTTACCATCAGGTGAGATCGCAGTCAAGGGCTAACTTGTAGTGGATAAAAAAAAGTCTAAGATGGTAGCGGGCTAACCTGTTAGGGGCATATCAGTTATATTAAAACCATACCCCAATTCGGTTTCTACACGGCATCGTACCGGAACGCGTAATCGCTTGGTGGCACGTCTTTGCCGGTAGGGTGGTAACTAGCCACGGCCGAAGCCTCCCACCAGGCCAGACCAAGGAAAATTCAGAAATTATAAATTCCCAAATCGACCCCGCCGGGGATCGAACCCGGGACCTCCGCACGTTAAGACAACAGCGCTACACACTGCGCCACGGAGGTCGTCAAATCAAGTGCATCAATCGACCCCGCCGGGGATCGAACCCGGGACCTCCGCACGTTAAGACAACAGCGCTACACACTGCGCCACGGAGGTCGTCAAATCGAGTGCATCAATTGACCCCGCCGGGGATCGAACCCGGGGCCTCCGCACGTTAAGACAACAGCGCTACACACTGCGCCACGGAGGTCGTCAAATCGAGTGCATCAATTGACCCCGCCGGGGATCGAACCCGGGGCCTCCGCACGTTAAGACAACAGCGCTACACACTGCGCCACGGAGGTCGTCAAATCAAGTGCATCAATTGACCCCGCCGGGGATCGAACCCGGGACCTCCCCACGTTAAGACAACAGCGCTACACACTGCGCCACGGAGGTCGTCGTAGCTTAGGTACGGCGCGACACAAAGGCCCGGGGGGATTTGCGGCCAAACTTTGCCTCTAATGTCCCTAAACCGTCCGATCTGCTGGAATTGTACACACAGTGCTGGTGGGATAGTGTGATGGGGTACTCGAAAAAGACGTGCCGCCAAGCGATAACGCGTTCCGGTACGATGCCGTGTAGAAACCAAATAGGGGTATGGGTTTAATATAACTGCCATGCCCCTAACAGGTTAGCTCGCTACCATTCTGGACTGCATCTTCACTTACCATCAGGTGAGACCGCAGTCAAGGGCTAACTTGTAGTGGATTAAATGTACTTAGTTATAATCTTGCAAATAAATAAATATTCTATTCTGTTCTATTCTATCGAAGACCCTGAACTACAGGTTGCTTACTTCGGGTTTTCCGACAAAACTGTGAAACGGCACAAGTCAAGCAAATAATGTTTATTCAATTTAGGTAGATATACTACACTTAATGACGTCTAGTTATTTATAAAATATAATGGTGATAATCAGTAACGGTATCTTAAAACTAAAGCTACGAGGGTTCCAAACGCGCCCTGGTCTGAGAAGAGCCCACAACAAACTCAGCCAGGTTTTTTTTTTCCATTATCACCATTTCACAAATAATCATCTTAACTAAGCAACTATCAGAGCCTTTAGATCAAATCATTGCCAAGCTTCCTTGTCATTTAAGTAATCCTTTACATATTTTCATTTTCATCCAAGTACCTCCTCCATACCGTCCGCCAGCTCCAGCTCCAGCTCCCAGCACTCAGTGCGCTGCAGGACTCGTGATTGGAAATAAATTATATCCGTCTATCAGTGAGCCTGACTTGTTCCTCATGGCCGGGATATTGGAGAACTTCGGCCGCTAAATATTGATAATACGAACTACTCGATCTAAATGAAGCCTCAATTTATTTACTGCAATAGAACATCTGCCTCGTTGGTCTAGTGGTTGGCATGTCTGCGGCCGACGAGGTCCCGGGTCGGGCCATAACAAATATTGGGTTTTTCTGACTAGAAATTCTCAGTACTAGCCCGGAGTTAGGAAGCTGGCGGTGTTTCACCCTCGTGCCTCGGAGAGCACGTTAAGCCGTCGGTCCTGGTCATTATCACTATTAAATAATAGTCGTGAAAGCCTGCCAACCCGCATTGGAGCAGCGCGGTGGGTCTAATCTCTAATTCCCTCTCTCTCATATGAGAGTGGATGCCTGTGCCCAGCTGTGGGACGTTAATGGGCTGTAGTGAATATAACATGCTTATGCTTGGAAGTATTGATTGTAGCGGTTACCACTGCGTTAATTAGTTTGTATTTACACCACAGGATAGATAATTAGTTAATCGACTGTGATATGACTTGTAAGTCACATATAAGCCTGCATCGATATATCGAAGTTTTCTGAGAATAGCGCTATAAATAGACCGTTCAACTTACAACGGTAGGACCAAAAGGGTCCCCGGGCACAACACCAGCCCGGAGGAAGATGTTCCTTTTGGTGTGGACGAGTACACATCACTCATTCGTTCCACAATCGCGTCGTATTTCAATTCAAATCAAAGTGAACTCAATTTGGTTTATCCCGATTTTCATGTAAGCGATTGGACTGGAGTCCTTCAAATAAATGACATCTAAAGCGCACTAGCGTAATGACACTCATGCGTGAGCTGTGATGGCGGCGGGCGAAAGTAAACAGGGACCAAAAACAGTGAAATGTTGTACGTGAAAACACACGCCGTGGCGTGAACAGCCCTGCCCTGGTGCAAAATGCAGCTAGGCTCACCATGAGTTATCCAAGTGCAGGAAAACTATTCCAGATAGTAATGATTTTCGCCAGCTGTAGCTTTATCATGTAAAACTAACTCATCTTAGCCCTGCCCTAGTGCGAACTGCGATGCAGCTAGGCACACCATGATCATAGCGTAGGAAAACTATTCCAGACAGTAATGATTTTCGCCAGCTGTAGCTTTATCATGTAAAACCAACTCATCTTAGCCCTGCCCTAGTGCGAACTGCGATGCAGCTAGGCACACCATGATCATAGCGCAGGAAAACTATTCCAGACAGTAATGATTTTCGCCAGCTGTAGCTTTATCATGTAAAACCAACTCATCTTAGCCCTGCCCTAGTGCGAACTGCGATGCAGCTAGGCACACCATGATCATAGCGCAGGAAAACTATTCCAGACAGTAATGATTTTCGCCAGCTGTAGCTTTATCATGTAAAACCAACTCATCTTAGCCCTGCCCTAGTGCGAACTGCGATGCAGCTAGGCACACCATGATCATAGCGCAGGAAAACTATTCCAGACAGTAATGATTTTCGCCAGCTGTAGCTTTATCATGTAAAACTAACTCATCTTAGCCCTGCCCTAGTGCGAACTGCGATGCAGCTAGGCACACCATGATCATAGCGTAGGAAAACTATTCCAGACAGTAATGATTTTCGCCAGCTGTAGCTTTATCATGTAAAACCAACTCATCTTAGCCCTGCCCTAGTGCGAACTGCGATGCAGCTAGGCACACCATGATCATAGCGCAGGAAAACTATTCCAGATAGTAATGATTTTCGCTAGCTGTAGCTTTATTATGTAAAACCAACTCATCTTATCCCTGCCCTAGTGCGAACTGCGATGCAACTAGGCACACCATGATCATAGTGCAGGAAAACTATTCCAGATAGTAATGATTTTCTCCAGCTGTCCCTTTATCATGTAAAATCAACTCATCTTACTTCTTATCTTACTAATTCACAATTACTCAATCACGCCCCGACGGCTGATCTGGCTGAAATTTGGCACAGAGATAGATTATAGTCTGGAATAGCACATAGGCTAATTAAAGAGTTCCCGTGGGAACAAAAAAACCTTGGTTTGAGGTCGACAAAGTTTGTTATATTGTTTGAAATTATGAGGTTTTTCCACGACTTTGGATTGGCTAAAAACACAACAGTGTTAACCAATTATTGAAAATGATTGCGATCGTTAAACTGTAGCAATGGGTCGTAGAGAAAATGGATGCAGGTCCTATTACGGCTATTCACACGGTCACAGGGGTGTAACTTTCTAACTCCGGGTCTGCTTCTCAAAACTTGACTAAAGTAGAAACAGACATAATGTTCTCCACTGCAGTAAGGATGTTGTCAAAAGGTCTCATATTAACGGCAGAATTTCTGAAAAAAGAACCCTACGAGTGCTATTTTCCGCTGTTCACCTATCTATTGATAAATAAATAAATAATATCTTTTATTTGCAGAATTACATAGGTTCACATTAATAATTGGGCCTTTATCTCCCAAAAAAGTAAAAACTGTGTTATGGGAGCTAGTGCCTTCCCTGTTACATAGGTGCTTTTTTGCATTTTTAAATTATTATTAGTGAATTTTAACATGCAAAATAAAATACAATTATAAAGATGTGTATATGTGTGGGTGTGTGGTGAATGTGTGAGTGGTGTTTATCTGTGTGTGATGTTTATGTGGGTATGTATTACCCCCGCGGCTTCAAAATTTCAGTTTTCAGGAACCTCTGTACATTCAACTTCTGCGTCCACTTGTTTGGGCTTGGCATTGATGAGTCAGTCAGGACTTTTCTCTTTATCGTATGAAGGTGGTCACAGTAGCTGCACTTCTGTTTTTCGCGTTGCTCAGTTCCGGACAGCGCTCTCCGAAGTTTCGATGATTAAAGTCGGGATCTGTCCGATGTTCCGGCACTCGCAACCAATCACAGGCGTATGATTATGCGACCGAAATTTTTTTTTACCACTACAAGTTAGCCCTTGACTGCGATGTCACCTGATGGTAAGTGATGATGCAGTCTAAGATGGTAGCGAGCTAGCCTGTTAGGGGCATGGCAGTTATATTAAACCCATACCCCGACTGTACCGCCTATACCGCCTCCGAACACTGTTACACTTCGCGTATTTCAAAAATCAAACTGTGAAAAGCATTCTTGATAAATCCAGCAAAATATTAGTTACCTAGTAAACTGGCTATTATTTCAGAGCTGACAAAATTCTATTTTAAAAATAATATCTCTGCCTTCTTGTTCTTGGGTCCGTTTCCTGCTGAAACACTTGTAAAAGAAGTCTTCTTCTTACAGTCTAATTTTAGTCTTTTGCATCGTTCGTTAAAGCGTTTTTAAAACATTCAATGTAAAAAAATGGCCAGCATAAATGATGATTGACCTTTCGCGACGTCCGAACTAGAGCAACACTATTATTAATAATTAATAAGTATGTTAAAAAATACTTATTACCGCAGAACAAAAAACTAAATTAACTGGACAAAATAAGACACAATATACTTAATTATATCAACAATGTCACACAAAACGTATGTTTAGCATTAACATAACGTCAAGGTGCGTCTTCATTATGAGGGATATGACTTGTTCCTGTTATCTGTAAGTGACAAAACTCGAAAAACCTCTTAGTGTAATAGACATGGCTGCGTCTATGAGACGACGCAATTACGTCCATCTGGCTGATTGAAGCCATGCTCTCTAGGTTTCTTTTACGACCATCCTTCGAGAAGAGGTGCATCTCGAATAATCTTTGACGATATCTCGACCTACATCTCATGCTAAGTAACTTTATAAAATGGATTGAGATGAAAAGTTCAGATGAATTAGTCTAAAACATTAGCTTGTATCAAAATAGTTCGCATCGCAAAACAAGTTAGCCCTTGTCTATTATCTCACATGCAGATGGTAGGTAATTAGGTAGTTCTTTGAGAGTTCCCGGAGATTCCCATTATGCTCAGAGGATGGCCACCGAGGGGGTTTTAGTGGGTAAAAATCCCACATCACCTGCAATCTCCCCCAGGAGATCGGGTATCTTCAGAAGTATTCCTCCTCGAAAAAAAAAAAAAAAAGGTAATTAGTCTGAGATGGAAGTGAGCTAACCTGAAGGGAGTGAAAACCTTAAAATTTATTTTCTACGCAACATCGTCCGGATTACTAAATGGCTTGATGGTACTGCTTTACCGGTTAGGGTGGTAACCACAACTTAGGCCTGTATTAATAAACTGATATCAGCTGAGAACATATTTTCAAGCATAGTTCTTCATTATCTAAAAACTGAAACTTGAGAACACGTTCTCAGCTGGTGGTACGGACCCCAACAACTATCCAACCGACCAGAGCAGGCTAATTAAGAAATCATTAACCCAAATTACCCTCACCGAGAATCCAACTCGGGACCCGCCTTTTGTAGACCACACTGCGGTATGGAGTTCGTCGATCGTGATATTACAGACAAAAACTCCAACCCATGAGATGAACCGATAACAGCAGCCCGATTCTGTAACTTATCAAAAAATGAAAGCCACTGACTTATATTTTTTATCCATTGAAGATTTACTATGAAATGTTCTTTCATTTTTTCATAGTAAACCTTCAATGAATGAAAGCCACTGACTTATATTTTTTATCCATTGAAGATTTACTATGAAATGTTCTTTCATTTTTTCATAGTAAACCTTCAATGAATGAAAGCCACTGACTTATATTTTTTATCCATTGAAGATTTACTATGAAATGTTCTTTCATGTTTTCATAGTAAACCTCCAATGGACAAAATATATATGTTCACCACTGAGTTACAGAATAGGGGAGCAGCCCGGGTTGAAAAAGAATTTCACTCCTTAGTGTGAGGGCGTCCTGCAAAACGTGTAATAACAACATGAAAGACTTGAGAGATTCAATCAAGTGTTCATTATATTCCAAACGAGGCCCATTGAGCCTCGCGAGCGACGGGGGCCCTGCCTCGTGAAACAACCGCCATTAACGAATAAAGAAAGAGCCTTTTCCACTTGATAGCACTACTTTGTTCTTCAAATTATTACACTTTAGTATTCTTCTCTTTATTTTTCACCAACGTTACTTTTTATACGACTGCCTGAAACAAGGAGTATATTGTTTTCAGGGTTCATGTATGTATGTGAACTGCCTCGTTGGTCTAGTGGTTGGCATGTTTGACTGCGGCCGACGAGGTCCCGGGTTCGAGTCCCGGGTCGGGCCATAATTAAGTATCGGGTTTTTCTGATTAGAAATTCCTGGTACTAGCCCGGAGTTGGAAGTTGGCGGTGTTTCACCCCCGTGCCTCGGAGAGCACGTTAAGCCGTCGGTCCCGGTTATTATCACTAACAAGATAATAGTCGTTAAAGCCCGCCAACCCGCATTTGAGCAGCGTGGTGGGTCTAAGCTCTAATTCCCTCTCTCCTATGAGAGTGGAGGCCTGTGCCCAGCAGTGGGACGTTAATGGGCTGCAGTGGTGGTATGTATGTGAGTTTGTATATTCCTCCATAACTTCTATACCCCTGAACCGATTTTGATAAATAAGGTATCGTTAGAATCCTTAGATTATTTCGGGTGACATAGGCTAGTAAAATTTTTAAAAAAATTGATGGGGTGACCACGGTCCCGCAATAAAGACTAAAGTTAAAAAAAAAAATCGGAAATAAGATTAACTATATAATCATCATCTAGGAAATGTTGAGTAGATTCCAAAAATATATAACACTACAGTTCAATATCCAGTGATTCACAAAAAAATATCATTTAACAAACATGTGAATATGATTACAAAAGCTATATATTATGCAAATCGCTTCTTATGGAGGTAAACTCCAAAAATAATATGGCAGGGCAGTCGTAGTTTTTAATTCGTTAAAATAATTCGGTTGATCGTACTAATGGGGGAAAGGACCCGGTAGAATAAGTTGAATAAATGAGCCGTGAAAGCGTAGCGAACAACAGACAGACACACTTTTACATTAATAATATTGGTGTGGACCTTATAAAAACTTTCAGATAATCTCAAGTTTTAGTTTGTACTTATAACGTTGATATTGCTATGCCAACGTAAAAGTATGTATATGTATGTCAAGTATCAAACGTAATGTCAAGTTTAGCACAAAATAGCATATGTACAATGGGCTACAAACAATGAGTGGGGGCCCAGGGTAAGCTGTCTTACCCTGGGCCTATCTGAACAAGACATGTCGAAACATGAACAGGTAACAATCTTACGAGGGAGGCATATTACTTAACATAAACCGAACATATATACCCAATAACAAACGTTAAAATATGGCAACTCGATCAGTCTCTCAATATTTGTCTGCCTGGATTATTTTTTCCAGGCAGACAAATATTGAGAGACTGATCCTAAATCCCTTTGGGATTTCCCAAAACTCTTTATTTGTATGAAGTTGGGGAATGTAGTCAGTTTTTTAAATCCGAATAGTTTTGCCTTTTACTGGCATTCAAAACTCAAGGTTTGGTTAATAATTAATACCTATAAATATAATTAACCTTTCTCATACAATGTAAATGAAACAATAGCGATTATTACTAGTTTAGTCTTGAGATACAACATGATACTATACATATTTTACGTCATATTATTACGAAGGTACGTTCTCCATTATATGAAAGGAATAACCCCGATAATAATATAATATATCAAATTGTGAAACCAAGTACTCGTAAGTACTCGTACCGAGTAATTCAATATCGTATTCATATTGTTATCCTCGATGGTATATTTAAAAAAGCAATAACATTGGAACGTTTGACGACCTCCGTGGCGCAGTGTGTAGCGCTGTTGTCTTAACGTGCGGAGGTTCCAGGTTAGATCCCCGGCAGAGTCAATTTGGGAATTTATAATTTCTGAATTTTCCCTGGTCTGGCCTGGTGGGACGTTTTGGCCGTGGCTAGTTACCACCCTATCGGCAAAGACGTGCCGCCAAGCGATTTAGCGTTCCGGTACGATGCCGTGTAGAAACCGAATAGGGGTTTGGGTTAAATATAACTGCCTCTAACAGGCTAGCCCGCTACCATCTTCGACTACATCTTCACTTACCATCAGGTGAGATCGCAGTCAAGGGCCAACTTGTATTTAATATTATGGTTTTCTGACTAGAAATTTTATCAGTACTAGCCCGGAGTTAGGAAGTTGGTGGTGTTTCACCCCCGTGCCTCGGAGAGCACGTTAAGCCGTCGGTCCCGGTTATTATCACTAACATGATAATAGTCGTTAAAGCCCGCCAACCTGCATTGGAGCAGCGTGGTGGGTCTAAGCCCTAATTCTCTCTCTCCTATGAGAGGAGGCCCGTGCCCAGCAGTGGGACGGACTGTATTTCAAGTCTGTATGATTTATAGTTCCTGAGATATCGTGATGAGTCAGTGACCTTTTGCTTTTATATATATAGATTACAATAAAATGTACACATGTGAATAGTACTGCATAAACTTTTTGAGAAAATTACGGATGTAAATTTGCCCAAAAGTAGAGATGTTTTACCAGTAAAAAGTTTCAAAATAACATGATTGTTTGTCGTCAAACATTCACACAATTCCGTCTGTTAACTTCTGAACTTATCCACCGGTATAACTGAGTTTTACGGAATTTTGTCAGTATTTAATAAATCACCTTGCATCTCGGCGACGAAACTCTACAGTATGATAAAGTATCATGAGTTATACCTATATTATAAATATCCAATAAAATATCATAAAGGATGTAAGGGTTTTTATGCTATACCTAATTGTTAAAGCAGGAAGGTACAATATCGCGTAAACGCAGTTTAGGTTTGATAATAAAATCTGTTTAAATATCGATGTACTGCACGATTTTTCCTTTGATATTTCGGTTTTGAGTGTAAATATACTACTAACTATTATTTGAAAAAGAAATCGAGATAATATTCAGTCATAAATATTAAGTTTTAGGTATAAATAACTAACTTCCGGATGGGTTTTTTGTTGGATATTTTTGTATAAGTATTGTTTCATACCATTCTATAACCCTGCCAAGGTTTAACGACTGCGGGGGTCTACGATTTAATGCGGGGGTCTTCATACAACAAACCGCCCCATTGCCTAGACTATAAATACAAAATACTCGTATGTCTCGTAGTGGCATAGGGTTGTTTTGAAGCTACCACGCCTGTTTCAATTCGCATTGTGAAGCTGTAGTCAAATTGCACGCAGCTTTTGGTTAAGTGTCTCACTCAACATCGGGAGTTTCTTCATCGAGTAGCTCTCGTTTGTGCTGAGCACTCCCCGACTTCATTACAAGAAATGAAATTTCACTCGCAACGTTTGCATTATACCAGCAGGGCGACCGCGTATCTTCTGCATCAATCATTGTTACAGTATCAACTGTTGTGATTGGCTGAATTTATGGTATTGTTGCTGCGTCAATGGATTTTGTCTAATAGTGGAAGAGTGTTATCCAATCAGAGGTGATTGCGATTGTTACACTGTAGCTGTCAGAAATACGCGGTCGCCCAGCTGCTATCAGATTAAAGGACGCGGGATCCTCGGGGTGATGATTGAACGCCTGCTACAATGTTATGATCGCAACTGACAGCTAGTCTGTTTGCAGTTGAATCAATAATAAAATTGGATAGAATCAGGCGTTACTTTGCCGAAGTTCATGATTTAACAAGAAAATATTACAATTATTTTACAATGCAAGATTTTCCTAGACAATCAAATACTAGACAAAGACAAGTCGACATCTACTAAAGATGCTTCGGTGTCGGGGCGAAACGTGCGTCGAGAATAGTATAAAAGTATTGTGTGGTGGTGCATGTGAGTGGTGGTGGCATTGCTTGCTTGGGAACTTGGCTTTCTTGCTCGGTTGGGAAGGTAAACGGTGCTTCGCTTGTAACTGCATGCTTGACCATACAGAATTTTTTCTGTTGGCGGATTATAGCAAAATAATTGTAATCTTTTCTTGTTAAATAATAAAATTTTTGCAACTATGTCCGCCTTGTCCCCTAAAAACACCCTAAAAACAAGTCTATCATAGTCATAATATAAAAATAATAATATCATAAAGCCACACAAAGCTAAATAAAAAGAAAATAGGTATACGGTTCCAAGGTTTTGTCTCAAATATAATGGCGTCATCACCCCTGTATCATTGCTCGTTGAAGGTCCGAGAAGCGCCTGCAGTATCCGCTCGAAATCTGCACTTCACTCCACTCCACTTCACTTATCTACTCAAATAATTAGGAATCCTTTTGTTAGAAACAAGAAATAATCAGTCCTTTGGAGCGCCGGGCCGCTTTGTCCAGGGGAGTAGCGCTTTTGTGCGCGGCGCCCTTTTGTGCAAATAATCATATTCTGCTAAACGACCCCCCCTCCCTCTCTCCCCCCCTCGTCGTCTCACCCCCCTCAACCCCCTAACACAAGAATGTTTGCAACTTTATTCAGCATTTGTTTTAAAAAGCTTTTCGCTCTTTATCTTGTCGTCCCGTTTTATTGTACCTACAACAGTAGGCCTACTCCTGCTGTCAACTTTTAATGAACGTTTCAATTACGATGCCTGAGTAACTAGCACGCAGCTCACGTACCTATTATATTTTTGTGACTTGGCAGCTAACTCTTCGATTGGCGCTGAGAGTAATAACGTCTACGTCTGAAACGATATTTGTAAAATATAAGGATGATATTAATAACATTACTGATGAATGCAAAGTGCATTCATCAGTAATGTTATTAATATCTAAATATTGTTTGTTTATTTGTACAGTGTTCGCCTTTTGAGTCAAACCATATCACAGTCATAAAACAAAGTATAGGAAAACAGAGCAGTTTAGTTTATATAACGCAACAGATCTACAGGTGTGATGCTCGCAAACTAGAGCTTCAAGCTAAATGATTTATGAAGCTCATCCTACCTATGTACTTGCACCAACTCTACCTAGCTGTATACCTGTACTCGCTTTGAATAAGTTGTGAGTGGCGAGGAACTGGGAGATTCATTGCGGTAATTTGCGCTGCCAATTTATTACCACTATAAAGCCACAGAAAATACAAGTGGACTACTTAAAAGGGTTTGCGGATTGGTAAACAATATTAAACTTATACCTAATTATTTCAAAATGCTAGTATAAAACTTAAACTAAATTCAGATTCCAAATAATTAAGCATGTTCAGAAATTAATAGGTAGTATATATCTCGGGATAAATCTGGGTGGGCCTGCAGAGAATCAGTATAATGGAACTTCGTTCTATTTTAAATCAGCCTAGCATATTTATTCTACCATAAGAACTCGTGGAAGATCGCCCATTATCTGTGGGCCGACACCAATAATTGAGGTCCGTGGTAGACGTCTTCTATACTAATATTATACATGCGAAAGTTTGGATGAATGGAATGGATGTATGGATGGATGTTTGTTACTCAATCACGCTCCAACAGCTGAACCGACCTGGATGAAATTCGGCACAGAGATAGATTATATAATCGGGAACACATAGGCTATTTTTTATCCCGGAAAATTAAAGAGTTCTCGCGGGAATTGAAAAACCTCAATCTACGCGGGCGAAGTAGCGGGCATTCGCTAGTTTTACTATAATTATTATTTACAACGAAGGAAGCTGTCAGATAGAAATGGAGATGCATAGCCAAGCAACTGCTTATAATATTTGTATATCCAAATCAAGAGTGAATTGGCATCTTCTAGGTGCTCCACCTTAGGTTGCATCACTACTTCCAGCAAGTTTGATTGCAGCCAAGCCCTAGTCTATAAATTAAAATAAAAACCAAAGCGTTGCAGTGACGATCACGACCGCTCTGCCTATAACTATCGCTACCATGTTGAACCTGTTCGTTTCGTGTGCAGGACCGGCCGCTCGCGCACAACGCGACGGCACGCGTGTTCCACAGCAACCAGAGCCTGGTGCTGCAGAAGGTGACGCGCCACAGCAGCGGCCGCTACGCCTGCTCCGCGCTCAACGCCGAGGGCGAGACCGTCTCCAACGAGCTGCACTTCAGGGTCAAGTGTGAGTGTCACACCACCGCTCCACCGCTCCACCGCTCCACCGCGATCACAGCGACCGGAGCCTGGTGCTGCAGAGGGTGACGCGCCACAGCAGCGGCCGCTACGCTTGCTCCGCGCTCAACGCCGAGGGCGAGACCGTCTCCAACGAGCTGCACTTCAGGGTCAAGTGTGAGTGTCACACCACCGCTCCACCGCTCCACCGCTCCACCGCGATCACAGCGACCGGAGCCTGGTGCTGCAGAGGGTGACGCGCCACAGCAGCGGCCGCTACGCTTGCTCCGCGCTCAACGCCGAGGGCGAGACCGTCTCCAACGAGCTGCACTTCAGGGTCAAGTGTGAGTGTCACACCACCGCTCCACCGCTCCACCGCGATCACAGCGACCGGAACCTGGTGCTGCAGAAGGTGACGCGCCACAGCAGCGGCTGCTACGCCTGCTCCGCGCTCAACGCCGAGGGCGAGACCGTCTCCAACGAGCTGCACTTCAGGGTCAAGTGTGAGTGTCACACCACCGCTCCACCGCTCCACCGCTCCACTGCTCCACCGCGATCACAGCGACCGGAGCCTGGTGCTGCAGAAGGTGACGCGCCACAGCAGCGGCCGCTACGCTTGCTCCGCGCTCAACGCCGAGGGCGAGACCGTCTCCAACGAGCTGCACTTCAGGGTCAAGTGTGAGTGTCACACCACCGCTCCACCGCTCCACCGCTCCACCGCTCCACCGCGATCACAGCGACCGGAGCCTGGTGCTGCAGAGGGTGACGCGCCACAGCAGCGGCCGCTACGCTTGCTCCGCGCTCAACGCCGAGGGCGAGACCGTCTCCAACGAGCTGCACTTCAGGGTCAAGTGTGAGTGTCACACCACCGCTCCACCGCTCCACCGCGATCACAGCGACCGGAACCTGGTGCTGCAGAGGGTGACGCGCCACAGCAGCGGCTGCTACGCCTGCTCCGCGCTCAACGCCGAGGGCGAGACCGTCTCCAACGAGCTGCACTTCAGGGTCAAGTGTGAGTGTCACACCACCGCTCCACCGCTCCACCGCTCCACTGCTCCACCGCGATCACAGCGACCGGAGCCTGGTGCTGCAGAAGGTGACGCGCCACAGCAGCGGCCGCTACGCTTGCTCCGCGCTCAACGCCGAGGGCGAGACCGTCTCCAACGAGCTGCACTTCAGGGTCAAGTGTGAGTGTCACACCACCGCTCCACCGCTCCACCGCTCCACCGCGATCACAGCGACCGGAGCCTGGTGCTGCAGAGGGTGACGCGCCACAGCAGCGGCCGCTACGCTTGCTCCGCGCTCAACGCCGAGGGCGAGACCGTCTCCAACGAGCTGCACTTCAGGGTCAAGTGTGAGTGTCACACCACCGCTCCACCGCTCCACCGCGATCACAGCGACCGGAGCCTGGTGCTGCAGAAGGTGACGCGCCACAGCAGCGGCTGCTACGCCTGCTCCGCGCTCAACGCCGAGGGCGAGACCGTCTCCAACGAGCTGCACTTCAGGGTCAAGTGTGAGTGTCACACCACCGCTCCACCGCTCCACCGCTCCACCGCGATCACAGCGACCGGAGCCTGGTGCTGCAGAAGGTGACGCGCCACAGCAGCGGCCGCTACGCCTGCTCCGCGCTCAACGCCGAGGGCGAGACCGTCTCCAACGAGCTGCACTTCAGGGTCAAGTGTGAGTGTCACACCACCGCTCCACCGCTCCACCGCTCCACCGCGATCACAGCGACCGGAGCCTGGTGCTGCAGAAGGTGACGCGCCACAGCAGCGGCCGCTACGCCTGCTCCGCGCTCAACGCCGAGGGCGAGACCGTCTCCAACGAGCTGCACTTCAGGGTCAAGTGTGAATTGTTGCACCAGTGACTGTGCCCGACAACTTTTTGATCTTGTTCCTCCTTCACCTTTCTACTATTGTACCGCGAGGCATCAGGGGTATATAGTATAAACTAGTTTTTCGCTCTGTGCGCGAGCTGCTAAAGCAGCTCACGGAATGTGGTTAGACTTACAAGTAGCACAGTCTTTACTGTATCGATTTTGAACGAAATCGGTCAATTAACAAAAAATTTCAAAATGACGCTGTATTTTCTTTATTTTGGTAACAGTTTCCTGTTTTGTATCCCCAGGGAGTCCTAAATATCGATTTTGAACGAAATCGGTCAATTAACAAAGAATTTCAAAACGGCGCTGATTTTTTTAAAATTTTGATACCAGTTTCCTGTTCTGTAATCACAGGGAGCCCTAAATATCGATTTTGAACGAAATCGGTCAATTAACAAAGAATTTCAAAATGGCGCTGATTTTTAAAAACTTTGGTATCAGTTTCCTGTTTTGTAACCCCATGGAGTCCTAAATATCGATTTTGAATGAAATCGGTCAATTATTAAAGAATTTCAAAATGGCGCTGATTTTTAAAAACTTTGTTATCAGCTTCCTGTTTAGTAATCCCAGGGAGCCCCGTCGTGGGTAAAACGCAACCGTATCAAAATCTTGCATAGTTCTACACTAATTGTAGTCAATTCAATATTCGCCATATAATTTGGTATGAAAAAAAATATTCCGCCATCTTGAATTTTTTTCAACAAAGAATTTCAAAATGGCGTTGATTTTTTAAATTCTGGTACCAGTTTCCTGTTTTGTGATCCTAGTGATCGTCAGATATCGATTTTGAAAGAAATCGGTTCTGTAACAAAGAATTTCAAAATAGCGCTGATTTTTTAAAATTTTGATACCAGTTTCCTGTTTTGTAATCCCAGGAAGTCCTAAATATCGATTTTGAACCAAATCGGTCAGTTAACAAAGGATTTCAAAATGGCGCTGATTTTTACAACTTTGGTACCAGTTTCCTGTTTTGTAACCCCAGGAAGCCCTAAATATTGATTTTGAACGAAATCGCAACAATAACAAAGAATTTCAAAATGGCGCTGATTTTTTAAAATTTTGGTACCAGTATCCTATTTGGTAATCCCAGGGAGCCCTAAATATCGATTTTGAACGAAATCGGTCAATAATTAAAGAATTTCAAAATGGCGCTGATTTTTAAAAACTTTGTTATCAGCTTCCTGTTTTGTAATCCCAGGGAGCCCCGTCGTGGGTAAAACGGAACCGTATCAAAATCTTGCATAGTTCTACACTAATTGTAGTCAATTCAATATTCGCCATATAATTTGGTATGAAAAAAAATATTCCGCCATCTTGAATTTTTTTTCATCTTGCTAAATAGACATCCTCGTCCTGATCATCTCTTGCCAAGAAACCACACTTCCGTCTCTTATAAATAAATTAATTCCAGTGTTGCCAGACCTCGGCGACGAAAATACCCAAATGTCATTCGTACAAGTGAGACACGTGGTTGCTCGTACTCGAATTTTGCAAAAAATACGTATTTCGATTTTTTAATTTTTGCGGTTAATCATGAAATTTTCCCGAGAAATGGGGTAATTTTTTTTGCCCAATCCATACCTCGAGTCTGTACACACAATCTCCCCGTAGAAGTCGAAACGCTCCGACGTTTCCAACTGCGAGAAATTTGAATTTTAAAATTGCGTTTTTACGTAACTCAAACCGAACAGCATAATATGACAGCCGCCATCTTGAATTTTTAAAAACCACCCCCATTCTATTAAAATACAGGATAATAGTAGGCGGAAATAGAAAAAAAAAAATATGCTCGACCACGCCGTTTCGGATCTGTGGCACAGCGGTTCGGG
This sequence comes from Erebia palarica, assembly GCA_964035005.1. NCBI lineage: Eukaryota > Metazoa > Arthropoda > Insecta > Lepidoptera > Nymphalidae > Erebia > Erebia palarica. Next base: position 39,152,355 of record OZ035985.1, read on the forward strand.
TCTAAAAATCAAAATTTGAAAACACTACAGCTTGGCCGCCATCTTGTTTTTCCAATATTTTCCACTTTTTCTACTAATCGTTTCCTAATTTCTTCAATAATTGCGAGTTGTAACGAAATCGGTTGGAAAACAAAAGAGCTGCAAGAATCATATCGGCCGCCATCTTGTTTTTCCGAAATTTCATAATTTTTCCATACTCCCATCCTGCACCCGAACACATCTCCCATACATAATTGTATCGTTTTCTGTTTTTTTTAGGAGAACAATTAAGTCAATTACTACACACTACTACTACACTTGTAGTCTCTTCAATATTCGCCATATAATTTGGTATGAAAAAAAATATTCCGCCATCTTGATTTTTTTTTCATTTCGCTAAATAGACCTCCTCGTCCAGATCATATCTTGCCAAGAAACCACACTTCCATCTCTCATACTCTTCGAGATAGACACTAACGAAATTTGTATGGTAGCCATCTTGAATCCACCATTTTTGAGTTTTTTTTGAACTCATCGCCAATTGGATGAGGTTTCGAGTGACATTTGTTCGAGCACCCCCCACCTATCTTCAATACCCTTGCCGTGCCCTTTACCCGTCTCCGAAATCCTCAATCATCAGCTGTCTCCATATTTTTCTTCAAGTTATATTTTCTGACTTCCATACGAAGCCAGCAGTGAAAAAAAAATTTTTCATACAAAATTTTACAGGAGGAAGTTTTTAGGGAAATTCTGGAAAACTACCCCGAATGTGGCAACACTGTTTTAATTTTTCGATACTGCCCGTCGAGTTACACAATCGATCCATACATGTCAACTTTCCCACATGTTGCCAACCGCCTCTAAGACGTGATTGAAATTTTCAAAAACACAAAAGGAATACAAAATGGCCGCCACCTCGTTTCACAGAATCATTTGACATAGTTTTATAATTTTCCCGTGAACTACAGGATACACCGCTCCTGATGACGTTTCAATCTTTCATCTCGCTCGCACCCAGCCGACATGATAGCCCCTGAAAAAAGACCATGTCGAAAATCACTTTTTCTTTGATAAATTCCAGTGTTGCCAGACCTCGGCGACGAAATTACCCAAATGTTATTCGTACAAGTGGGGCACATGGTTGCTCGTACTCGAATTATTAAAAAAGTTCGTATTTCGATTTTTTTATTTTTGGGGTAAATCATGAAATTTTCCCTAGAAATGGGGTAATTTTTTATCCCCAATCCATACCTCGAGTCTGTACACACAATCTCACCGTAGAAGTTGAAACGCTCCGACGTTGCCAACTGCGAGAAATTTGAATTTTAAAATTGCGTTTTTTCGTAACTCAAACCGAACGGCCGCCATGACAGCCGCCATCTTGAATTTTAAAAAACTACTCCATTTCTGTCAAAATACAGGATAATTGTAGGCGGGAATAGAAAAAAAAATTATGCTCGATTACGCCGTTTCGGATCTGTGGCGCCGCGGTTCGAGGTCGAAAAATCAAAAATTTTAAAACACTACAGCGCGGCCGCCATCTTGTTTTCCCAATTTTTTCCACTTTTTCTATAGATCTTTTCTTAATTTCTTCAATCATTGCGAATTCCAACGAAATCGGTTGGAAAACAAAAGAGTTACAAGAATCACGTCGGCCGCCATCTTGTTTTTCCGAAATGTCATAATTTTTCCCTACTCGACTCGCGCACTCAAACACATCTCCCATACATCATTACATTGTTTTCTGTCTCTTTCTAGGAGAACAATTATGTCAATGAGTGAGTCAGTGAGTGAGTGGTAATCGAGCTATATATAGTATAATAATAATATAATAATATAATTCCACGGACGCGTACGAAGCAATTTACTTTCTCGTGTCTAATCAAAACGCTAGGGTACGGAACGACCTTCCGGCTTCCGCTTCTAGTCTACAAACTTAAAAAATACCACCGTTAGTCGTTACTATTCTACCAGGATCATAGCAACTTTCGTATTCCATTGCATCAAACTCAACTCAAACTCATAGTATATTTATTCGAAATAGGTTCCTAGACAGCGCAAGTTCTAAACGTCAAGTTTACAAAGTATAAGACGTGATGGTGATGGCGGTATCTGAAAACTAAAGCTACGAGCCTAGTGCTGCAATAGGTGTAAATAACTCTGCATCAGCTCAATTACACGCGACACCCTGGTATGCCACTCATCCTTCCTAATGTCCACCATTATTATTTTGTTTGATGTTACATCCATCAAAAGCCTGTCTCTTCTAGCCATATATCCTATCAACAGTCAGAAGATCATAAATGATCTTCTGACTGTTCAACTGACTTCTGACTGATCAACAGTCAGAAGATCATAAATGATCTTCTGACTGTTGATCTTTGCCTTCCAACGTCACAAATTTCCCAATAATGACTTCAAAAGTAATACAAACCACTTCGTTGTCCGACTCTTCTTTTCTTTTTAGGTACCTTTACATTAGTGCAGATATTAATAGCTTCAAAAGTTTACATAAAATAAACACGGTAATATTTCAACTTGCAAACAAAAGACGGAGCAGATCCGTGACGCAGCGAGGCGCTTAATATTATTATATTCGTTGAATTTTCGGCTCTCCCGGTCCGTCCGTACATCACGAGTACAATGATTTACGGCCGAACCCGGAAATTCAGAATAACGGCCCGCGGCGTCCGTCCTCTTTATTTGCTTGATGCACTCATATCCTGAATGTTAAAATTCACCCGCAAAATGTTTGCTAAATTTGAAACTGGGTTCTCACGCTGATACAAAATACTCAAAGACAGACACACTTCATACAGATTATTTTATGGACCATAACAATGCTAACCGTTGCGTCCACGCTTTTGATCTTCACGAATGAATTCATAAACATTTAACACGATTAAATGCTATAAACGACCTAGTAGGTAGGTCTCCATGCAGCAATATATACAAAGAGCAAGCTTTACAAAGTATGTCTACACATTCGAATTTGCTTGAATGGACTTAAATACGAACATACACGCACGTGTGGACCGAGCATAAGACTTGTTGAAAACGCGAACAAAGTTATCGGGGTGAGTAATACTGTTTGAATGGCAACCCCGTCAACGGTTGGGTTAATTCCGGCCCCTGGACCCATTGGAAACAATCAGTGGGACGCGCAACAATGCCTCTCGAGCCGCGATTCCGAATTAATGAAACGTCGTCGCGTGCAAATTAAGAGGTGACAATTTGCGATACAAAGCCTACCTCCTGGTACATTCCGTTATGAAATTAGAACACAGAAATTGTTGACGAGCAACGGAAGACCGTAAATTCTGACAAAGGATAATATGACTGTGAATATTCGCCTAAATTCGTAACATTTATAGAACAACTATTTGATGCCCGCAAGTTCGTCCGCGGGGTGTAAGGTTTTTGATTCCCGCGGGAACTACTTAATTTTCCGAGATAGAAATATCCGTGGCCTTCCCTGGGATGCAACCCACCTCTGTACAAATTTCATCAAAACGGTTGGGAAAATGGGCCGAGAAAGCGTAGCAGATAAAGAAACAGACAGTATGGAAGTAAGGATCGTTATGATTGCAACTGGCATAAATGTTGTTTTTCCTACATCTGTAGGTACATTCTAGCTAGAAGTGGGAGAGTCATTTGACCAGTGACAATTAATGTGATTGGGATTGTTATGTAATACAACGGTGCGAAGTTTCTTAGGACTGCGCTAGAGAGAACGTTTTTACCATGAGATCCATTCCAAACGCGGAGGTCACGTTTGTATGACTTGAAAGGTTTGAGAAAAGCTGCGCCTCCACATTTTCTAATAATAACCAGCCTTTCAAATTACCAACATATTTTTATGACATAAATTCAGGGCTGAATAAAAATCCACGCGTAGCAAGGTACGAACGAGAGTACTAAAATATCTACCTGTAAGGGAATATTTCAGCGAAGGCATTGTAATGAAAGATAGCTCAAAGGAAATCAGAGACATCACAAAGGCAGTAATTTACGCGGCTCGTTATAACGCCGCGACTGCGATGGATTAATTAGCAAGTAATTCGCTGACAGGAGACAGGAAGCCGCAAATGGAAGGAACCAACAAATGGAAGCCGTTACCCTTAATCCTGCTTTGCGATGAGCAGATGGCCGGCTTTGCTCTTTCATTTCATTTTAACTTAACGCAAACATTGGAAGAAATTTTCCATTTGTAGTGTTTTTCAACACCATAGGTTATATCCCAAGTTTTGGAAACACCAAATGGAGTAAGAAGCGTGATTGTAATCTGGCTGGACTGCTATTGAAATGAACAACAATTTACTGCTGCAAAGGATTTACTTCATTATATTTAGCGTAGTGGCATGTATTTACTATTATTATTGATCTCCCCTTTACATCCTCTCTACATATTTAAAGTTCCATCCGCTTTCTTATACCTTCGTTCACGTAGAGTTTACACGAAACGCGCTGCAATTTCTTCGAAAATAAGAGATAGCTCACTCGTATGACCTTTTCGGTGATGTTACTTCACACATTCGTCACACCTGCAACGATAACGTCGGTGTACCCGTCATTGCATTGCTCACCGTCAAATTGAGTAATCATTTAGAAAACAGATAAGTTCGCAACTAACAGTTAAAATCTTGTTAAACAAATAATACGTCAACATTTCCTTCTTAAATTTTTTAATTTACGGACGAGGGAGTTCTTAACAATAGTCAATTACGGTGAATTGTGTGACCTCGTCGCTGAGGTATAATTATGGGGCATAAATTCCCGTTTTCTTGCCTCTTGGCCGCCAGAGGGCGCAGCTGAGGCAGGCTGCTGTCCCCAACAGCTTTCACTTCAAGTAAGGCCATACTAAATTACCAATATTTTGCGTATTAATTATGGAAAAAAGCTATTTTGAAGGACTTCCTTTCGAAGCAAACATTTTAATTAATTTAAACTAGAGAGATTATTATTAAACTTTAACACATATATGATATAATATAAAAATCAATTGCTGTTCGTTTGTCTCGCTAAAACTCGAGAACGGCTGGGCAAATTAAGCTGATTTTGGTTTTGAAATATTTGTTATAGTCCAGGGAAGGTTTAAACGGTGAGAAAATATGTAAAAATTGCGAGTAAGATAGGGCAGGACAACGTCTGCCGGGCCCACTAGTATGATATAATTTTTAACACAAACGTGTTTCGCATTTGCTAAAAGGTTAATTTTATGCATTGTAAAACTTATTTTAACTCACCTTAAAATTTTCAGGTTATGAACAACTTTAAGTCGAAGCGCGTTTATATTTTGAAAACAACATTATTCGTGCTTCACACGTGGGAATAACTTTTAATCCGTTCTAAGTTGTATCGCTATACATTTCAAACAATAGACAAACAGCTTAGATCTTTTTGATCACGCTTCACTCGGAAACAGGTCAAAAGATTACGATGAATCTTATTTCATAATAGATTCTACTTCTTTTTTATAAGCCTTTCTCGATCCTTTGTTAGACATAAGCCTCCTCATGTGCACGCCAGTGTTCCTGGTGCTAGGCAAGTATCCACCCACTCTTTCCTGCAAGCTTGATGATGTAGTCGGACCGAGATCGTGGTATCCCTACGTTTTGTTTTCCTATAGATAGATAAATGATTTATTTGCCCACGAAAACAATATTTGCGTACAGCAGTAAGTAAATCTATTGCCTATTGAAATCGTTCGTGAACAAATAATGTTCCTCACTCAGCAGTCAACACAAAGACGCAGCATGCTGCAGCGCTGGTTTTACTCTTTATAACTAAAACATATTAATTACTAAACGATTTGACTATAAATAAGATTATTAGAACTGTAATAAAGCAATTGTACTAACTTAACAATATTACACCTACTAGACATATTATACGAAGTCCTTCCTGTAAAACACCTCTGTCCCACCGGCCATCAGTTCTACGACAGACGTAATGACCTGACCACTGCCTGACACTGTAACTTGCAAATAATATTTTAAATGTCGGTAAATTTAGTTCTAGAATTTTAGTCTAATATTTTAAAATGTCAATGTTTTTCCATAATAATAAATTCCACAATGGTTTATGGCAGCCCTCCGTCTATTGTGAGGCTGTGACCTTGATCTGAGCCGGCCGATCCGTCTTGTCTGGCTCTCCCCTTCCCCCGAGCTCGAAGCTCCGAGCTGGATTATGCGGTTACCCGCCGTTATTACGTTTTAAGTACCGCTATCGGTATAAAATATTTACTCGTTATTTTAAGAATTACTTGGGATCAAATATTTTCTGATTAATAGCCTTGGCAGGGTTGTTTAGTTTAGTAATTTATCGATGAGCTACCAAGAATTCTCCTCATTTAAAACGATTCTACCTATCTTCGATCTATAAATTAAGAATCGAGGATTCTCATACAAAATTATTTTGTATTATCCTTTGATAATAATGTTCGATTTATAGCACGAAGGTCGCGTGATGGCCGCCCTCCGAGGGATGGGTCCACTTAATGCACTTTACCGATACCCTCCCCATCGCATGTCACCGGCCATTTAATACCAGATTGATCCTTACAACGCGACTGAAGCCTTCCGAACGAAAAAAACTTATCACGCAAAAAATATCTTTCGAGCTATTAGGCCGAGTAGCCGAAGTCGCTTGACTTTTTAAAAGGATACTCATGATCCCAAGTTCGATTCCAATTTACTTGATAGTTTCGATATCGGCTACCTCAATCGCGTCTCATTTTCAATCTGCGGAAGCGGCGGCCATTACAGATATAGTTAAACTGTGAGATCTGAATTCGATAATGCCTCCTCATTCCGGCCGAAGTCGAATGACAATTGACACGTAACTCGGAGATCGGGGTTTTCATTTTGTAGAACGTCAGCAAAATCTTTTCAGTGGTCGTATACGATTTGTTCACCTCGCTTTTCGAGCAAAATCGAGAGGGAGAGTTTATTAGAGGAACAATGCATGACTCAAAATTGAATCTCGGGATCGTTCTTCTGAAATGGGTCCATCGGTCCAAAATATAACAGAATATTTTGATGCAGTGCATTTTAAGATTCTGCTCCTTTTGCTCATGACGTGGTTAACGTAAAGTACTTAGAAACGCGAAGTCGTCTTCAAAGATATGAGGCCTCCATATATTCAAGGGTTAATTTGAATCATTACTCTACCGGTTATCTATGCAGTTAGCCGATAAGTAACGAATACACTTTAAAAATACCGTTAAATAAATATCACGCCTATGATTTGGATACGATACTTAAATGTTGTCCTACAACACAATAACAGTACATTTGGTACCAAAAAAACTGATATCTGCCTGACCGAGATAATTTTGACGTTTCTTCTGATTTTGTCAAAAACGTTTTCTTTCAAAATGGCTAACTTTACCTGCCAAACTGATCAAAAAACAAAATTTTCTCGATTTCGAAAATAAACGTTTTTGAAATTACACAATCGAAAGGAACGCTGAGACATTTATCTCGATGCATAATTTTAAGCTCTATTCTTAATTTTGTGACCTTGATCTCTGCATATTGTCCATCAAACTTATCTGGCCCGGTGGCCAAAATTGGAACTTTTTGTTATAAATAAATAAATAAATAAATCATTTCTTGTCTGTAGGTTTAGCGTCTGATGCCTAAGCTAAGTTTGAAACTCGTGTTATAGGCATCAGTGCTTTCCCCTTACAATCTTCTCATATTATAACAGACAACCATAAGTACATTAATGTACATGCAAGTTATCCAATATAGCGATTTGTTATTATCAAATGTAGATGTGTGTGTAAGTGTGTATGTGTGAGTGTGTGTGTGCGGTGTGTGTGTGTGATTGGTTGTGTTGACTAGACTATAAGTATATTTTATCTTTATGTGTGTTACTTTAAGAAAACCAGTAAGTTATCTGGGTTATCATACGTAATTCTTGTACCTTTCGGTTACGTAAGTTCTTGTAACGACTTTTTTGCAATATTTTTACATTTATAAGAATTCAAATTGCCTATATAGTTTTGTTTTATTACTCATATCTGCTAACCACGCTGTCCCCGGGTCGGATAACTGTGTGACTGTACCCGTTCTCCCCGTGCGCAGACGCACCGTCATGTCACGGCACTGGGGCGGGCGGTGAACTTATCTCTATGCCTGTATAGTTTATCTATCTGCTAACCACGCTGTCCCCGGGTCGGATAACTGTGTGACTGTACCCGTTCTCCCCGTGTGCAGACGCGCCGTCGTGTCACGGCACTGGGGCGGGCGGTGAACTTATCTCTATGCCTGTATAGTTTATCTATCTGCTAACCACGCTGTCCCCGGGTCGGATAACTGTGTGACTGTACCCGTTCTCCCCGTGCGCAGATGCACCGTCATGTCACGGCACTGGGGCGGGCGGTGAACTTATCTCTATGCCTGTATAGTTTATCTATCTGCTAACCACGCTGTCCCCAGGTCGGATAACTGTGTGACTGTACCCGTTCTCCCCGTGCGCAGACGCACCGTCATGTCACGGCACTGGGGCGGGCGGTGAACTTATCTCTATGCCTGTATAGTTTATCTATCTGCTAACCACGCTGTCCCCGGGTCGGATAACTGTGTGACTGTACCCGTTCTCCCCGTGCGCAGACGCACCGTCATGTCACGGCACTGGGGCGGGCGGTGAACTTATCTCTATGCCTGTATAGTTTATCTATCTGCTAACCACGCTGTCCCCGGGTCGGATAACTGTGTGACTGTACCCGTTCTCCCCGTGCGCAGATGCACCGTCATGTCACGGCACTGGGGCGGGCGGTGAACTTATCTCTATGCCTGTATAGTTTATCTATCTGCTAACCACGCTGTCCCCAGGTCGGATAACTGTGTGACTGTACCTGTTCTCCCCGTGCGCAGACGCACCGTCATGCCGCGGCGCCGGGGCAGGTGCCGGGGCGGCCGGGGCAGGCTCCGGGGCGGCCGGGGCGGGCTCCGGGGCGGGCTCCGGAGCGCTGTCGGTGGTGGGCGCGGCGCGCGGCGAGAGCGTGGTGATCGTGTGCGAGGTGGACGCGGACCCGCCGGCCGCCGTGTTCAAGTGGAAGTTCAACAACTCCGGGGAGACGCTCGACGTGGACGCCGACCGGTACACCTCCAACGGCAGCGCCTCCAGCCTCAAGTGAGTGTTGCATCCGTACTGCATTGTACTTTCTTTTTTCGTGTAGGAGTTTAAATGGGCCTATTACACTGCACTTTTCTCAGGGACCCTTACACTTTAATCGGTGTAGTGTTGTAGCGGATCTGTCTCATTTTAGTGGTGGTGAGAAGAGAAACTCTCGGTGGCATGGTTGGTAATGGAACGCCATGACAACGCGGAGGGCTGTGACGTCATGTCGGCTTGTTTTGATCGTCGGCGACGGCTTGGAAATCACGTCGGGGTCACCAATGTACGGGAGCAGGTGATATGGCTCGACCGTAACAAAGGATGATCATCCTCCGAGCGGGTGTTGTGCTCAGGGACCACTGCTCCGGCCGTTCATCGTTGGAGGTCGTATATACAGCGTAATTCAGAGAACGCTTCGTAATCGTGAGTTGGGCTCGTCGTGGTCGCGTGAATCGTACTAGTAATGCCATCTATTGGATTATGTGCGGACTGCGAAGACTACAGTGTAATAAGACCACAGTGTAATAAGATTGAGAGAGAAAGGGTCCCTAATTTTATCCTTATTGCTGTGCAATAAGCGACGCCCACCCTTACCACAGAGCCCTGGAAAATCGCAGTGTAATAGCCCTAAAACTCCTCATGGACATCCGACTCCTAATCGGATAGTGGCGGACTCCTATCGGCTAGAAACCCCTCCTTTCTGCAAGCAGCGATGTCCCCGCCTTGAAGGCCTACCATTACTGCCTATTACTCCTATTACACTACACTTTTCACAGGGACCCTTCCACTTGAATCAGTGTAGTGTAATAAGATTTAGGGAGAAAGGGTCCCTTAATTGATCCTTATTGCTCTGCAATAAGCGACGCTCGAACTAGCGGCCACGCTCACTCTTACCACAGGGCACTGTGAAAATTGCAGTGTAATAGGCGTATAACTTGAGTAAAGTTGCTTTTCATACGCACTAGACTATCAGCACAATTTTTTAAAACAGCACTATTTTGATGACCTCCGTGGCGCAGTGTGTAGCGCTGTTGTCTTAACGTGCGGAGGTCCCGGGTTCGATCCCCGGCAGGGTCAGTTTGGGAATTTATAATTTCTGAATTTTCCCTGGTCTGGCCTGGGAGGCTTCGGCCACGCCTGGCCTGGCCTGGGAGGCTTCACAAACCTACCGGCAAAGACGTGCCGCCAAGCGATTACGCGTTCCGCTACGATGCCGTGTAGAAACCGAATAGGGGTATGGGTTTAATATAACTGCCATGCTCCTAACAGGTTAGCCCGCTACCATCTTAACTGTATCACCACTTACCATCAGGTGAGATCGCAGTCAAGGGCTAACTAGTAGTAGAAAAAAAAAAAAACTTGGACCCAATTACTTCCTCCTAGGTCATCTATCACCTTTATCGTCTTTCCTCCTCAAACTGAGAGCAATGAAATAACGTGTGCTCGGCATTATCACTTGGGTATATGCAGTACATACATTTACCATTAGCCCTTTTCCTTATGCGCTCTGCGTACTGCAAAAACCCCCATTTACCCCAAACATTTTTGGTTTGTATTTACATCACTAGATGAAGGCAGCGACTTCGTCAGCGTGGATAAAGCTTTTCCTGCTGGAACTCTTTAATTTCCGGGATAAAAATAGCCTATGTTCTTCCCCGGGATACCGACAACCTGTATACCGAAATTCATCATAACCGGTTGACAAGGTCGATTTCATCATATTCGGCCATTAAAGCGTAGCAGACTGATAGACAGGTAGACAGACCGACGGACAGACAGTCATACTTTCGCATCCATACTAATATTTTAAATGTGAAAGTGTGTCTGTCTACTACGCTTTCACGACCCACTTATTCAAGCGATTTTTATCCGGGGAAGGACACAGGCTAGGCATTTTTATCCCTGAAAATTAAGGAGTTATCAAAATTAAAAATTTCAAAGTTGCCGCGGGAATCACAAACCTTAGTCCACGCGGACGAAGTCGTGGGAGTCGTCTAATTTATAATTTTAGTATGGATAGTTTGGAGCGATTTGTCTACTTGTCGGTACTTCTCTATTCTGCAAAATACTACTAAGTTATTATTTGTAAGCACATTCCAAGTTCAATAAATCGTCAGATATAACAAAACGCTTTCAACAGCTTGAGTTCCCTGAACCCCACAACATGTAGTTTCCCATTCTGCTAAAATATTTGTTAATCTGAAAACTATTCTCCGAACGATGTGAGAGTTCTAACGTCAAAGATTACTCCGAGGCTTATAAAGAGTAGATTCAAAATCGGATTTAATGAAAAGCCCACTCATGCAAAGCCTTTGCAGCTGAACAAGTTTGTCGAAATGAAAAGTTTAATCAGCGTGAATGTTTGTTATTCAGCCTCTGAACAGAATTTCAAGCTTGTCAATTACACAATCAGAAAGCAAAAACGATCCCCGATGCAAAATGAAACTAATTTTCGCCTGAAATATATGCTCGTATGACGCTGAAACCGCCTGCCAGTTTTATTTCCTTTATTGAGTACTTACGAGTGAAATAATTCCACGCTCATTTCTTTTATAAGCTAGTAAAATTGTATTTGAAATTAAGCAGAATTCCTTTTTAATAAAATGGTAAAGAAAAACCACATCGAAAAAGTTATATTAACATTAGTGTGGAAATCATTTCTAATGCTCCAGCGAGCAAGATAAATACAAATATTGCCCGTTCAAACTCAACAGTAATTCACTTCAGGTGAAAATTCATAAAAATTGTTTTTGGTTTGTATTGCCTGATGGCAAATGAATAGAAAAAAAACTGACTAAATAACAGTGGTTCTACTTACTATTCTGTTAAATAACTAGGGTATAAAATATAGTGCTAAGCTTGATATTATATTATATGTAACTCGCCAACGAGAATATCTCATGTTGAAGGCCAAAGAACTGCAAACAAGTTGTGGATTTTGACTATTTTTTTTTACCACTGCAAGATAGCCCTTGAATGCGATCTCACCTGATGAGAAGTGATGATGCAGTCTAAGATGGTAGCGGGCTAACCTGTTAGGGGCATATCAGTTCTATTAAACCCATACCCCTATTCGCTTTCTACACGGTATCGTACCGGAACGCTAAATCGCTTGGCGCACGTCTTTGCCGGTAGGTTGGTGAAGCCTCCCAGGTCAGACCAGGGAAAATTCAGAAATAATAAATCCCCAATCTGCCAGGGATCGAACCCGGGACGTCCGCCCGTTAAGACAACAGCGATACACAGTGCGCCACGGAGGTCGTCAAAAAACTATTTAGCTTATCGACGGATTTGCTCAAGTAAGTTGTCCTTTAATGAATATTTTGGGTTGTAGGTACACCCCAGTAGCGGACCTGGACTACGGCACGCTATCGTGTTCCGCCTCCAACGAGGTCGGCACTCAGCTGGTTCCGTGCATGTTCCAGATGGTGGCTGCTGGTACGACTTTATATACTTTTACTATACTCTCTCATTACTTTGTGCTACGGCGCATTTTCTTCCAATGAATGTGCTATCTCTTCAAGAGTGTAAAATATTGAAAATTTAATGACAAGGAAGCTTGGCAATTTGATCCATTGGCTCTGATAGTTGCTTAGTTAAGATGATTAACAAACTGCAAATTTACTGCACGAGGACAGTAAATATTTACTACACGCGGGCAGTAATTTTTACTTACAAGCCCTGTTTACTGCCTCTGTAAGTGCATTTTTCGAGCAAGTATTGAAAACTGCCTCGTTGTTCTAGTGGTTCGCATGTTCGACTGCGGCTGTCGAGGTCCCGGGTTCGAGTCCCGGGTCGGGCCAAAACAAGTATTGGGTTTTTCTGACTAGAGATTCTCAGTACTAGCCCGGAGTTAGGAAGTTGGCGGTGTTTCACCCCCGTGCCTCGGAGAGCACGTTAAGCCGTCGGTCCCGGTTATTATCACTAACATGATAATAGTCGTTAAAGCCCGCAAACCCGCATCGGAGCAGCGTGGTACCCACCACGCTGCTCCGATGCGGGTTTGCTAAGCTCTAATTCCCTCTCTCTCATGAGAGTGGAGGCCTGTGCCCAGCAGTGGGACGTTAATGGGCTGTAGTGGTGGTGGTGGTGGTATTGAAAAATAGGTTGTGGAAAATATGTTAGTGTATGGTGTTTGTGTGTGCGTGTGCAGGCAAGCCGCACGCACCGCGTAACTGCACGCTGTGGAACCAGACGGCGGACTCGGTGGAGGTCTCCTGCGTGCCAGGCTTCGACGGCGGCCTGCCCCAGCACTTTCTGCTCGAGGTGTACTCCGGCCGAGACGACAAGCCCAGGTACACACAAGCTACAACACGACTGCCTGCTTTTGTCCTTTAAGAACTTCTGCTTGCTGGTGAAAGCCCAGGTACAGGTATACACAAGCTACAACACGACTGAGTGCTTTTGTCCTTTACGAACTTCTGCTTGCTGGTGAAAGCCCAGGTACAGGTACAGACAAGCTATAACACGATTGACTGCTTTTGCCTTTACGAACTTCTGCTTGCTGGCGAAAGCCCAAGTACAGGTACACACAAGCTACAACACGACTGACTGCTTTTGCCTTTACGAACTTCTGCTTGCTGGCGACAGCCCAGGTACAGGTACACACAAGCTACAATACGACTGACTGCTTTTGTCTTTTACGAACTTCTGCTTGCTGGCAAAAGCCCAGGTACAGGTACACACAAGCTACAACACGACTGACTGCTTTTGTCCTTTACGAACTTCTGCTTGCTGGTGAAAGCCTAGGTACAGGTACACACAAGCTACAACACGACTGCCTGCTTTTGTCCTTTACGAACTTCTGCTTGCTGGTGAAAGCCTAGGTACAGGTACACACAAGCTACAACACGACTGACTGCTTTTGTTCTTTACGAACTTCTGCTTGCTGGCGAGGCATGCCTGACGTAATGGTCTGAAAAAATCTCCCCAAGATTACAAGGCAAGTATGAAGCGGCATCGAATCAGGAACGGGATCGAACTTTTATGGTAACTCCATATGAATCGTTCTCTCCATTCCTCTTCTCGTCTTTTTTTTCTTTTCGCTCCTTCAGCGGGCCGTCTGCAGCGATTTGTGGATTTAAAACTGCACCCTACTTGTGCCAGTTTTGTGTGTTCATTAGGTTTTGTCCATTGTGGAATCCGACTGTTTGGCTAGTGGTGATTAGTGAGCAAATCTTCAGGATCTCAAGCCAGCAATTGACAGGTTCTCAGGTTCGAACAAATTCGTTTCGTTCGTTTCGTCGTTTGTAGTTTATAACGATTTTCTGTGCCTTTCAAAATTGGATATTAAGTAGGTGTGCTACGAAGAATTAATAGATAGGTACTATTTGTCTATCTAATAATAAAACACCAACAGTGAGGATCTTGGATACTTCAGCTTAAGTTATCAAAATTTTAAAACTTATTTCGAGAGATACTTAATAGTTTAAGTCTATATAGATAGAGAGTGGAATAATAAACTCCTTGACCCCAATGAACTATCGTAGCAACTTTATTTGAAGCACCTACTTATAGTTGGCGAACTAGATCTTTTCTTCACAATCAACTAAAGAAAAGCTAAATTTGTTAACAAAAGTTTGAACTCATCCGTATTTTCAAATGAAATTCATCGTAATAAAAACTTGGCGTTTTACGAAGTTGATTTTATCAATCGTTGATTTAGGTTACCAATTATTAAGATGTTAGCAATGTTTCATTTATCTTTAAGGCATCCGAGGTCGTAGATTGACGATATTATTTGAATTTCATTCAATTTTTATTTTACTTCATAAGGATAGCTTTATTTGACTTCTGTTCCTGCGTGGAGATTCAAACAAGATTCTAACTAACTTAATCGCAAGTCGCTCTATATGACAATAAATTATGATGATTATATAGGAAACTAAAAACCACCTGTTTTTGACTTTGAGTTACTCAAATAAGGTATGCTTGGTTAAAGTACAGAATAATTAATAGTACAGGTGATAAAGTTAAGTTTATAACACTTGCAAAGAAGGGCGATCATTCAGACCCATCGAACTACAGGCCTATTGCGATAACCTTCCTGCTTTCTCAAGTTATGGAGCATATAATTAACACCCAAATGCTTCAGTACCTGGAAGAGCACCAACTGATTAGTGATCGTCAGTATGGCTTTCGCCACGGTCGATCAGCTGGTGATCTACTAGCTTACCTTACTCACCACTGGGCGGAGGCAATCAAAACAGCAAGGGTTTGGCGGTCAGCCTGGATATTGTAAAGGCCTTCGATCGGGTTTGGCATAAGGCACTTCTGTCCAAATAACCTTCTTACGGACTCCCCGAGAAGCTGTACGATTGGATCGCCAATTTTTTGAATGGATGCAGCATCAAAGTCGCTGTTGACGATTTTTGGTCTGAATTGAAGCCCATAAATGCTGGCGTTCCGCAGGGATATGTGCTTTCACTCACTGTTTTCATACTGCATATTAATGACATGTTACATAATAACAATGTTCATTGCGACACGGACGAGACTACGGGTGATGCCTTATTAAAGGTCGTGCTCAGCTGGAGGAGTGTAGTAGTATGCTTGTGTCGAACATCGAGTCTTGTCTCGACCAAGTATCACAGTGCGGCTCACAAAATATTGTGCACTTCAACCCCACCAAGACACAAGTATGCACGTTTTCGGCAAAAAAGACAGCCTTTTCAACCTCTATTCTCTTCCAGAACACTACCCTGACTCCATCTAACAGCATTGGGATCCTCAGTGTTAGTATATCGAACGAAGTCGTGCTCCGCGAACATCTGGAAGGTAAAGCCAAACTAGCCTCCAAAAACATCGGGGTGCTCAACAGAGCGAAAAGATACTTTGCGCCTAAGCACAGACTTCTTTTGTTCGGCCCCACATGGACTACTCTCACCTCTGGGGCGGAGCACCCCAGTACCAGCTCCTTCCATTTGAGCGGATACAAAGGCGGGCAGTTCAACTCGTAGACAATCCCAAAATTACTTGCACGCTAGAGTCCCTAGAACACCGAAGAGAGGTTAGTTATCTTTGTGTGTTCTGTAATCTCTACAATGGGGAGTGCTCTGAGGCGTTATTCAATCTAATACCACCTTCTATGTTCTCCAGTCGCACTCTACGTCGCATAAACAAATTTTATCCTCACCACCTGGATGCCTGGTCCTCCTCCACCACCCGTTATTCCAGGTAATTTCTGCCACTTACCTGCAAATTGTGGAACCAGCTTCCAACTTCTTTGTTCCCTCATGATTATAATATGGGGCTTTTCAAAAGGCGGCTAAACAAATATTTAAAAGCTAGCAACGCATTGGCGCTTCCTCTGGTGCTGCAATTGTTTATGAGCGGCGGTAATCACTTATCATCAGGAGACGCGCCTGCTCGTTTGCTCGCTATACATATTTAAAAAAAACTTGCCAAATAATCGGCATAAATATTTCAAACTTGAATGTAAATATTAATATTGCTATGCATTATCTGTTCATAAACCACACATAATAAAAATAATTAAGCCTCAACGATGACTGATATAATTATCGCGAGATGCAAACTGGGCTAATGGAGGATCTCTCCATTCTAATCACACCCCTTGACTCCCGGGGCGCAGTGAGAGCTACAGCTACATTTACTAATAAGCGCCGCGGGGTACCGGGGGGAGTGTACGTGAAGTGAGCGGGAGGGGGTGGCATTGTCTTTACCTATGTGTCGTATGGATGGATAATTTTATGACACCAACTGTGTGAATGTACACAAAATCTAAATAGGCCTAATGGAAAAATGGTGTATTCGTCATCGTTTCACCGAAAACTCCTCGAAGAGAAAATATTAAAAGGGCATTAATACGAAAATAAATCCATACCTTCCCTTAGCTTTTACATGTCACTCTAATATTGAAATATTAAACAAAAATCACTGTTTTGTGTCGGGGGTTAAAAATAAGGCAAGGGATAAACCGCGGAACCAGATTTGGACCTAAATAACTAGAATACTAATAAAGGATACCACGTAGTAACTTAATGTAAATGTGAAAGTGTATTCTGTTAGTTTCTTTTCATCGGTTATCGGTTTATCTAACCAAATTTCGTCATCTTGTATCCATGAGTTGGGGATAGAATACTATTTATCCGAGAAATTAATTAGAAATCCTACAGAATTTTTAAAACACGTAAATCTATTGTACTTTATGATTTCTTTCTTACATACTGCTTTACAAGTGCAATATGTAAGAAAGAAATCATCCATTAAAAAACCAAGGAATCTTCAAAATAAGCTAGTAAGTTTCCACCAGATCGAAATCGGGAAAAATATAATAATATCGTAAAGCCATTTTTTAACCTCATGCGGTGTGAGGGGGTGTGAGGGTGTACAGTCAGTAAGGGGAGGTAGAGGAGGAGGAGGGACGTTGTTTTTAATAATGTAGGCAATATGCTCACGCAGCCCGCTCCCTGGCGCGCCCGGTCCGGGATACGGTACGATGATGACGTCAGAGTATGGCTGGGTTATTGTTACATATTCGTCACATGTGGTTGACCCCTAATTGATATTCTGAGGGACTAGTGTAAGTGAAAAAAAAAACGTCTGAGTTACACATTTCGATAAAAGCTCGCTGGTATGTGTAGTTTACTCACTATATTTAAGGCAACACAACAACAGCTAGTATTCTGTGACCAATGTTCACGATCTGGCAATACGCACATGACGTCATAATGTCAGTTTTTGTTAAAAACTAGATATTAGATTACAGCAGTAAAACAGGGAACATACGCAAGGGAGACCCTGTTTCTACGCTTGTAGCTCTGCTGCTGCTGTCTGCTGATAAAACATTAACTATTTACATTTATTTGTATACCTTTGAACTGCCTCGTTGGTCTAGTGGTTGGCATGTTCGACTGAGGCCGACGGGGTCCCGGGTTCGAGTCCCGGGTTGGGCCATATCAAGTATTGGGTTTTTCTGACTAGAAATTCTCAGTACTAGCCCGGAGTTAGGAAGTTGGCGGTGTTTCACCCCCGTGCCTCGGAGAGCTCGTTAAGCCGACGGTCCCGGTTAAAAATTTAAATCACAAAAAGCCAAAAACAAACAAAAATGTATTTAAACACAAATACCAAAAAAGAAAGCATAATTTCAGATTTGAAATCATGACTCGTGTTAGCATTACAAAGAAGTTGGAATAAAAAAATAAAATAAAAACAAAAGTCGTTGCACCCTCATTCAGGGTACCTTGGGGTAGCGAGGTGCGAAAGGGTTCCATACAACGACCTCAATTTACATAGACGGGCCCTGTCAAACAAAGAATGTGGGCGTATTTTTAGCAACGCCATCAACGCCATCTAGTCTGAAAAGCGGAAACTTGCTTGCAACATATGCGCCATCTTGAAAACGTATGACTCGGTCATAGATTAGTACAGATGCGCTTGTCGAAAATAATACCTACATCAGTGTAATCTCTGAGGTAAACGATAAATGATAATGGGCTGAAACTTGGCACAGAGATAGATTATAATCTGAAATAACACATAGGCTTTTTATCCCGGAAAATTAAGGAGTTCGCGTGGGAACCAAAAATCCTCAAACCACACAGACGAAGTCGCGGGCATTCGCTAGTACAAAATAAAAATTACCAACTTTAATAAATGAAAACTCTTTATTTATTCAAGTTGGTTTAAACATTAAACCACGTCAATAACTAATTTTATCATATTATTATAATAGCATAATATTGCGTCTCGGAAGGTATTATTGCCTACTGTCCGTTCTGCCCATCTATGCATTAACTAATCTTGGTTGCATTTTTTTTATCGTACTGGACTGGACTATTCTAGGGTTGGAACCCAAAGCCGTAAGGCCAGTGAGTAAAAAAAAAATATCATACAGTTTGCCGCGGAAATTAAATGATTGCGTAATGGATAGAAATATTAAATAGGAAGATTAAATAACGTTTTTTATGAAATGTATAATTGTGAATTGAAACACTTACCTTAAAATAAAAATTATACAGTGCCAAACTAATAAAACTTTAGATGATAACTTAATAACAAATTATCTACACGATGAGCGACCGTGACAGCGCTACGACGGGGACAAAGACAGGCTTATGACAGGTTATAGGAACGCGCTCTCATAGTTGGTCGCCCGCCATTTTTGTATGAAAGGGCCCATCTAGTACCTACATATATATCGATGGTTCCATATAATAATTCTGGTTATAAGTTACAACAGTAGAGGGGGGCTCGCCGCAACAGTGGTTCCACAACAATGCCAGCTTTTTTTTTTTAATTCACTACAAGTTAGCCCTTGACTGCGATCTCACCTAATGGTAAATGATGATGCAGTCTGAGATGGTAGCGGGCTAAACGGTTAGGGGCATGGCAGTTATATTAAACCCTAGTCGGTTTCTACACGGCATCGTACAGCAATGCTACATCGCTTGGCGGCACGTCTTTGCCGGTAGGGTGGTAACTAGCCACGGCCGAAGCCTCCCACCAGGCCAGACCAGAGAAAATTCCACCACCACCACCACTACAGCCCATTAACGTCCCACTGCTGGGCACAGGCCTCCACTCTCATAGGAGAGAGGGAATTAGAGCTTAGACCCACCACGCTGCTCCAATGCGGGTTGGCGGGCTTTAACGACTATTATCATGTTAGTGATAATAACCGGGACCCCGACGGCTTAACTTGCTCTCCGAGGCACGGGGGTGAAACACCGCAAACTTCCTAACTCCGGGCTAGTACTGAGAATTTCTAGTCTGAAAAACCCAACACTTAGTATGGCCCGACCCGGGACTTGAACCCAGGACCTCGTCAGGCGCAGTCAAACATGCTAACCACTAGACCAACGAGACAGTTGGGAAAATTCAGAAATTATAAATCCCCAAATTGACCCTGCCGGGGATCGAACCCGGGACCTCCGCACGTTAAGACAACAGCGCTACACACTGCGCCACGGAGGTCGTCAAAACAAGCTAACGAGAATTAACTCGCGAGGCCGCGTTATCTGCCTCTTGGAAAAAATCCTCCCATTAATACCCCCTCCTCTTGTTACATAGATACGCAGAATATAGATGGAGCAACACATTTTGGCCGTGACTAGTTACCATCCTACCGGCAAAGACGGTACCGCCAAGCGATTTAGCGTTCCGGTACGATGACGTGTAGAAACCGGTTAGGGGATGGGTTTAATATATCTGCCATACCCCTAAGAGGTTAGCCCGCTACCATCCTAGACTGCATCGTCACTTACCATCAGGTGAGATCGCAGTCAAGGGCTAACTTGTAGTTGTTACAAAAAAACATTTTTAAATAAGATTAAAATCCCGTGTCTATGTGACCGTTGTCGTCGTGTTGCTCAATCGCCATCTTCCATCATGTTTCTCAAAATATTTCAGCACCTTTCCCATTCTATCATTTTTGTTTAGTGTAAGAGACACAACAATTTTTTGCGCAAAGGATCAGCCTGGCTGTCCAGCGCGGAAATGCAGCCAGCCTTCTTGCCACCATTCCACGTGGACATGATTTATATAGTAATTAGGTTAGGCTAGCTAGCATTAAGTTCTATTGTATTATTTTCAATAAAAAAAAAAAAAAAAAACACTGATTATATTTGTATTTTTTTATCTGGCCAGCCACTGTCAACTTTACACTTCGATCAAAAATTCAAATAACAACATGTCCTCAGGTCCTCAATGAATAAAATAATTCATTAATTCAGAAATTCTTGTTTAACTTCAACATCAAATTATCCCTAACTTCAGCATAATTTTATAGTCTGTAAAATACTTCCATTGTATTATTCCCTTCTCTTGCCTTCAGAAATCATAGATTAATTAAATATTATGTCATCAAGTAATATTAGAAAACGCCGTAATTAAAGATCATAGGATCAAATTCTATTGCACAATTAATATGTATTCATGTTCATCTATGTGCTGGAATGATTATGTAGCTATCGTAGGCATTTCTCGTATCAAATTCTCTAAAAATCACAAAATGACACTCCTTTCCTATCTACCTTTTTCGTATAGTCCGTGGAATCCTATAAATTGCCCTCCCATTCTTCCCGGGTCAAGTTGTAGGCTGCACCCTTGTATCCTTGATCCGCTTAAATCGGACTAAATGACGCCCGCCACTTTACGAGACCTTAAGTTTATTGTCTGTACTACTCACGAAACATACTTTTAAATCTTATTCGATACTTAACTCTTATCATGGTCAAAAATTTTATATAGGTTAATCGTTGTAGTTTAGGACGATTGCTATTTGGCGTCCAATTGTTTTAACATTGAAATAATAGTATATTTGTGTGCCTAGGGATGAAACATGAGGGATGATGCCAGACTTCAGACGAGGGTGATGTTGTCTGAGCGAAGCGAGGATCACTCGAAGTCGTATCTCATTCCGTGGCACACTTTATATTTTTCATATAATCCGCATTAAAAATGCGAGTTTAATTACAATTGTATTTCTTAGAAGCGGGCAGAAAACAATGATTTTCTACCCGATGAATGACGTATGAAGCTGACTAGTTTCGGGTGGCTCAACAGGCATTGAAACTCAGATTTTTGATGCAGGTTATATGAAAAAGGTTTTTCTTCACATTACAAAGTTTATTCGAATCTTAAACTCTACATCTACCGCTAATTATTATATAGCTTCTTTATATATTTGTATATTAGCTTCAATTATTTACGTCTTTATCATCAACCGACGGATGCCCACTGCTGGCCATAGGTCTCTCAGGGGGCCTGCCACACATTCGATGTTATCGATCCACCTTGTGGGCATCTGCCAACGCCGTGCTTTCTGGTGCAGCGGAGTTGACACTCCACCAATTGGGGACCCCAATATCGTTCAGTTCTTAATTGATGTTCTGTTGAGAATTAACCCAATAATAACACTTTCGATGCTAATGACGCAATAACCTGAAATTTTAATAAATTTTTAAAATTTTCTAAATTTATTAGAAATACTTTAACAGTCAGAAAGTCGTAGCAATTACAACAAAAAGCGAGAAATATATTCAAGGATATTGTCCCACAATAAACCAATAAGTGTGTGATGAATGAGAAAATGATTGCCATTAAATATGTCCCCTGTTCCATTGATTACTACCGACGTATTATGTCGATCACATCATAAAGGTAATTCGTCTTCCCGCGTGAGGAGGACTAGAGGTGGTCGAAACGGCTCACTGAAACGAATGAGGATATTAATATTTTAAGCCATTGAGCTCTCTCTCATTTACTTCATTAATTCAGCTGTAGCAGAAAGAAAGAAAGAAACAGCTGATATAAGATTACTTACTTAAAATTTCAAGCCAGCATGGCTCTCGTTGTTACTAGCACGTGTTGGAGCATGTGCCAAAGATATCACTAATATTTAGAACACTTTCAGAAATTTTTAAGAGATAGTTAATAAGACTAAACTGAATTTCAACTATCAATGAGTGATAAAATGGGATACAAAATAGACACATTGACTGCTTATAATAGCGACGAATGATTCGTTCAAGATTGCCTATAAAACGCTGAATATAATGAAATAATCTTGACACAATGAGTAACAAAAACATTATTTATTTAGTGATCCATTATTGTTCTTTCAGTTGCGAACTCCTGGTCTAGAGGGGACATATTATTATCGTGCGACCAAATTACATCGAAACGATTGAGGAAAAATGAAGACACTATATTCCGGTGTAATGAGAACGAGTAAATACCGCTTTATTTGCGCTCGTAAAGGAATAATGCAGTGAAATTGGGTATTGAATGGCGCTTTCTATGCGCAATAACATTTAGGGCAACATAAATAACGGCGGCCGTGAGTGGTTTATGTTTATTGGCCGGTGCTGAAGAAACGCTACACCTTCGTGTAGACCGGTACGTGTCGGAACACAATACCTGCTGTGTTGCTGAATACATTATTGTGAATGCCTTCACTTTTGACTGAGCGAAGCGAAGATCTCTGAGTCTACTTGAGTGAATTTGCACTTATCCGTCCGTCCGTCCGTCTGTCTGTCAGAGCCTTATAACTTCTGATTTACTGAACTTAATTACTTCAAATTTTAATATAATATGTAAACCGATGGCCTCCAGCGGAATATGGCTTAAAAAGTTATAAAAATCTTTATTTCAGGGGGCTCTCATAGAAGCGAATGCGAAGTAAATTTTTTTTACATAGGGTTGCGGTATATCATTTTAAAGATAATTAGGAATAGAGTCCAAAACTTCTTTTTTTTTTTTATTTTTACCCTAAAATTGACGAAATAGGGCCTTGCAAGGTGGAAATTTTCTAACGTCCAAAGTTGACCTCAGAACTCAATTTTCTGAAAGGCTAAGCCTAAAACTTGATCAATTATTTGAACTATACCCTGCACTAGAACAACAAATACTAAAATTAGATAAATATTATAAGGACGTTTCCTTATAATATTTAAATTATTTAATTTTTAATGAGCTTCAGTATTTTTAACAGAACTTCACAATAATGTCAATAGACGGCGCTTTGTAAAAGTTTATTCGTTTCTCATAACTAACTCTTTAGCTCTTTTGCGTCTAATGTTAAAATTTAACTATTACAATATATATTTAAAACTATCTTATGGATACCGTGAGGTCTCAATTCGGGGCGAACCACTAGAATATGTGTCATCCGCTACATCGTATCCAATAAGGTTAAGAAATTAATAAATGTCGGAATACTCTATGTGATAAAATATACAGACATGCCATGTTTCAGAAATAACAATTCATCATAAATGGTGATTAAATGCTACAAGTGAAAATATGGTTCAGAATTCAGGCCACGAGTATATGGAATCGCAGACGGCATTATGTTAATGTCAGTATAATTTCGGGAACTAAAATTTTAAATAATAATTATTTAAACAATAGCTTAATAAGGGTTTACAACAGTCTTGTTGGAACCGTATTTCTCAAAAGCGTTTCTTGGCGAGGGTCTAATTTATAGAGAGAACCTAGTTTGCAAACTCTTAAAGTTTCCAGACTAAGGGTCAAGCTACACGTTAATGTGTCAGTCAGCCTGCTTCTCCCTTTATTAGACACTAGGCAATTCCCGCGACTCCATTTGCGTCGATTTAGGTATTTTACTAGTAAATCCCGTGGGAACTTTCCGAGTTAGAAGTAGCCTATAATTATGTCTCTGTCCAAGTCTTTTACTATATCCAAGCAAAAATCACGTTGATCCTTTGCTTCGATGCGGCATGCTTAAAAGATAGACCAATACAGCAAGAGACACACTTTCGCATACGTACAGCAGGGCGACCGCGTATTTTCTGCATCAATCATTGTTGCAATATCAATTGTTGTGATTGGCTGAATTTGTGGTATTCTTGCTGCGTCAATGGATTTTGTCCAATAGTGGAAGAGTGTTATCCAATCAGAGGTGATTGCGATCGTCACACTGCAGCTGTCAGAGATACGCGGTCGCCCTGCTGAATACAGATTTCATTAGTCATAACATGAGATACAGCTTACGGGTTCGAGTTCAGTACAGCATTAAACCGACCAGTACATTAACGCGACGTCCCACAGGAGCCACGCGACCACTCTCAGCGTTCAAATGTTTCCAAACGAGCCCTTGAATTACGCTAATTCTCGCTGTAAACAAACAAAACTCCGCAATGTGATCTGCTCCATTAGGACCCTCGCCCGCAGCCTCCCGAATTATGAGTATCCGCGAAGTTTTCCCCACACAGATGCCGAGCGCTGAACAACCGTACGATGCTTAAATATCACTTTGAATTGACATTCTTAATTCAATAGATTGTGCATTTGGACCATCTGGGCTTGTTGAATAGTATTCTTTGACACGTGTGTATTTCTGAGTATCAGACGCCCAGGATAAGATTATTTCTGTCTCTTAATTTGTTGTTGTTGGTGGTTGGTTCTACGTCGCAGAAACAAATTTCATTCTCACCACCTGGATGCCTGATCCTCTTCTACCATCCGTTGTTCCAGGTCATTTCTGCCACGTACCCGCAAATTGTGGAACCAGCTTCCATCTTCTGTGTTCCCTCATGATTATAATATGGTCCTCTTCAAAGGGCCGATACACAAATATTTCAAAAGCCAGCAACGTAATGGTGGTTCCTCTGTTGCTACAAATGTTCATGGGCGGGGGTAATCACTTACCATCAGGTACCCTTTTCAGAGCAAAACTCGCAACGAAAAAGGTCTCTGACACAATATCGTCAGAGGATAACTGGGTGCAAAACATTTAAAAAAAACCATCAGGTGACCCGTCTGCTCGTTTACTCGCTGTACATATAAACAAAAAATACCCACTAGATGATCCACATGATCAGAGTATTATTTATCATTTTAATGAGCAAGTGGTATAATAAGGAATCCATTGACCTGTCCATTAACCACTGAATCGTCGGTAAAGTCCAAACATAACGTAACAAAAGAGACGCCTCTCTCCTTTGAAATAAACAAAAGTGCCATTGATTCAGTTACTAGAGTCGTGGAAATGGCCCTTCGAATGACGATTGTGAGGATATGCTTGCACATGCGTAGATATAAAAATGGTTGTACGACCCAATCAAGTGAAAAAGATGAATGGCGCAGACGAAAGTTTATAATTGACCGAGCGATGCGAAGGTTTCTGAGTCTACTTGAGAGAATTTGCACTTGTCCATCTGTCCGTTCGTCCGTCCGTCCGTCTGTCAGAGCCTTATAACTTCTGAATTACTGAACTTAAATACTTCAAATTTAAATATAACATGTAAACCGCTGGTCTCCAGACGAATATGGCTTAAAAAGTTATAAAAATCTTTATTTCAGGGGGCTCTCATAAAAGCGAATGCGAAGTAAAATATTGTTTATAGCGTTATATAGGGTTGCGGTATATCATATTAAAGATAATTAGGAATAGAGTCCAAAAATATTATTCTTTAAATTTTTCCCCTAAAATTGACGAAATGGAGGGCTTTCAAAGTGCAGATTTTCTTACGTCCAAACCTTATGGATACCGCGAGGTCTCAGATCAGGCCGAACCACTAGTTTTAGTTCGTCTAATTTTCTCAGCTCTAACCTGTATCTAGAGACCGCGTAGCGAGATTGCCGTCAAGTCAATGCGCGATGGAAATTTCAATACGATCAATGCTGTGCTGGACATGAGGAGTAAAGTGTTGCCGTTGTGCCTTCCGCAGGGTGAACCTGACGTCTGAGGAGCCGGTGTGGACGGTGCGCGGGCTGGAGTGGGAGGTGCGCTTCCGGCTGGCGGCCGTGGCCGTCAACAGCAAGGGTCGCTCGCCGCCCGCGCGGCTGCAGGACCTGCTGTTCCCCGACCCCGAGAAGCGGACAGGTACCCGCTCGCTATACACTGCGTGTGACGTGTTTCCGACCACGCATGTCACGTGTGGACGCGACGTCCAATAACGTGGGGTATAACGAATGTCACTCACGATACTTTAAGCGTTAAAGAGGCACTCCATCTTTCCAGGCTTCCGAATTTCAGTTACAGCAGAAAATCTCAGCGGAGACTGACCTAATTAAGCAGTAGCTTGCAAGGCATGGGCTTCCAAACAAATCACGTTTATGATAGATTGAGATTATGATATTGGTGATTCCCGGGTAAAGGGTACTGGATACCGGATACCGAATCTGTATTCTGTTTCTGGTACCCCTATAGAAAGCCAAAAAATGGGGAATTCGGTATATGGTACCCCCATAGAAAGCCACAAAATGGAGATTTTCTATCAAGAAGTTACCTTTTTATTATTTTCGTAACGTCCTACGTTAACATAATCGAACAAAATAGAATGTCAGAGGATGCCAGAAAGCAGATCCTACAGGCAGACTCTGAAATACGAGCAAATAAGTAGTTAACACTATTCAGTAAAACATTATATCTAAACTCTATCTATGAAACCCTTTGATGGAAATCTGTTTAGTTTTAGTTGCTTAATCTTGCTTTTATTCTCACTTAACGTATACAACTCAGGTTGTTATACACTGGGAGCCAGGAGAGCACTTAAGCTGGTAGCTAGCAAAGAATCAGAACAAGGCTTTTAAGTATATCCTCGAAAAGAGGTATAAACAGATCACATAACTCGTTTTCCCGAATCACTAAGGCAACTCAATTTGCGGGCTAAGTCCGGGTCTCGCGGGGCGTCGCGGCCTTTCCCGGGGGATTAGTAGCCGGGCTATATTAGGGTCAATTCACACCGTAATAGCTCAATGGCTATTTTTTTATTGCACTAAAAGTTTGCAAAGAAAATTTTATTTTATGAGTAGGGGGCTTACTCATGAAATAAAATTTTCCTTGCAAACTTTCAATGAATAAAAAATACATGTCAGTGGCTGAGTTAGAGAAAAGGGCTGCAGAATAGAAAAAAAATCAAAAATAATAAATTCCCAAATTGACCCTGCCGGGAATCCCGGGACCTCCCACTGTGAGACGACGACGCTTACCACTGCACCAGGGAGATCGTCGAAATCTGAAAGGTATTAGGATCAAAACTTTCCCTTTGTAGGTACAATTGTCGTATCTACTGGCATGTGTTTCACGCTATTGGAAGGAAAATGGAATATAAATCATGTTCCCACCTCCAGAACGGCCGCGTGTCCTTTCAACATATACAAGGCTAGCTTTAAACTACGCTTCTCAATATTAGGGCTAGGTATGTCCCTTGACTCACACTAATATTTTAAAAGCGAAAGTTTGTTACTCTTTCACACAGAAACTACTGTACGGATTTGGCTGAAATTTGGAATGGAGATAGATTATACTATGGATTACCACATAGGCTACTTTTTTCCCGGAAAATTAAAGAGTTCCTGCGGAAACCAAACCTTGAGTCCACGCGGACGAAGTCGCGGGCGTCAGCTGGGAATACATATGAGATATTACAATCGTCTGGTGCCCATGGCCCGCCCAGCAGTAAGAATACAAAAGCTAATTTAAAAAAAAAGATAAGTAACCACTGTCTGAACTCGTTGTTTTGCATATATAAAGCCTAATGTGAGGCAGCCGCGCTACCCATTACTCAAACATATTTGCAGAATTCTTGGCTAAAGACGTTTGCTCGCTAAGATACAGCTAAGATGGCGGGTCTATTAGTGAACAACGCTGGTAGATACA
Source organism: Erebia palarica (assembly GCA_964035005.1). Classification (NCBI taxonomy): domain Eukaryota; kingdom Metazoa; phylum Arthropoda; class Insecta; order Lepidoptera; family Nymphalidae; genus Erebia; species Erebia palarica. The sequence continues at coordinate 39,180,556 of OZ035985.1, forward strand.
TAACCTAGACACTTCTCATTTCCACTATGTTATAGTGCCGTGTGCAACTCTATTTTGTACTCTACATTATTATATTATTATATGCGCTCACGTAAACTACTCCAGGGCGCTCTCGCTAAAACGAAATGCTTGTATATTCTGCCAACTTTATCATATACCCGGCGTCCGGGTCTCACAGTGGTGCCACATGTAATATGATAGTTAGCTGCTGTGAATAGCCATTATTAATGTTATTTACTAACTGATCTGACCTGACAGCATTACGGACCAGTGGTAGATTCACTCGACTATTCAAAAGCATTTGTTAAAAGTCTACTTGAATAAAAAATATTTGATTTGATTTGCCCCGGAATTTTCACAACTACTTAAATAGATATAATATAACACAGGTACCATAAAGTTAAGAAGAAAATATGCACACCATCAGGCGGTATAATCTTATGTGAATTCTCAGTTTGCAGATTCTCAGTGTCCAATAAAATTATTTACAAGTACAGTAAAACGCTAGGATGCCTTTCGACATGTCTCTACGGTTTCAAGGTTCAAATATCGGGTCTTTGCCAGGTTCGTGATTCTGGTAGATCAAGGACGATAATATGGGTCGCATTGATATGAAAATCCTCAGAAAAAAATGTTTGTTGGTTTGTCCTTCAATCACGCTGCAACAGAGCAACGGATCGACGTTTTTTGCATGGATATATTATAGTTGAGGACATAGAGAGTATTTGCTACTTTTTACTTGCTATCTGGAGCCAAGCGCTACACGTCTGTTTAATAAATTGAATCATAATTAAAAATATTGAAAAACACGACTGCCCTGCCAAAAATCGAACTAAAAAGTTAAAAATCTATTTTAATTTAGCTATATTAGAATCTTATTCACATTTTTATTAAATGATATTTTTTTGTGAAGCACTGGATATTGAACTATATTGTCATATAACTCGATATTGAAGTATAGTCTTATACATGGAATCTACTCATCATTTTCTAGATGATGATTATATAGTTAATCTAATTTTCGATTTTTTTTTTCAAATTTAAACTTTAATGCGAGACCATGGTCCCCCATCAATTTTTTTTAAACATTTTACTAACATATGCCACCCGGAATAAGCTAGGGATTCTAACGATACCTCATTTATCAAAATCGATTCAGGCATATACAAGTTATCGTGGAATATACAAACTCACATACATACATATATACAACCCCTGAAAACAATATACGCCTTCTTTCAGGCAGTCGTATAAAAACACATAATTTGGTACACAGATCACAAACACAATGACATTCCAATAAGACTACACTATAAACTTAATACACATAAAAAACATTTCGGAAAACACCTGTGTTCGCCGATAATCTATTGGGTATAACATTAAATGATGGCCGCAGTCAATCAGCCGCGAGTTGCGACGCCATCGTCCGTCGCTCAAACTTTAATTTCCCGCCTGAGAGGAACTGCGCCGAAAAGGTTCTAATATCGGGCGTGTGATCTCGTTCGGCCGTTTGGCCGCGCCGAGGGTGTCCCCGCGCCCCAAATTGATACCAATGGTGTTACTCCATTTATTGATACACCGCCCAATGTGCCGTGAGACGGCTAAATTACACCGATTTTTGACAAAAAATATCAGGAATACTTTTTGACAAAAAATATCAGGAATATTTTTTTGACGCGTTTTTCTACCAACACGCTGCTACCGTTGGACTTGTGTTTTCCGTATAATGCTTTAGTTTCTTGCGAGTTGCGACGCCATCGTCCGTCGCTCAAACTTTAATTTCCCGCCTGAGAGGAACTGCGCCGAAAAGGTTTTAATTTCTCGTTCGGCCGTTTGGCCGCGCCGAGGGTGTCCCCGCGCCCCAAATTGATACCAATGGCGTTACTCCATTTATTGATACACCACCCAATGTGCCGTGAGACGGGTAAATTACACCGATTTTTGACAAAAAATATCAGGAATACTTTTTGACAAAAAATATCAGGAATATTTTTTTGATGCGTTTTTCTACCAACACGCTGCTACCGTTGGACTTGTGTTTTTCGTATAATGCTTTAGTTTCTTGCGAGTAGCGACGCCATCGTTCGTCGCTCAAACTTTAATTTCCCGCCTGAGAGGAACTGCGCCGAAAAGGTTCTAATATCGGGCGTGTGATCTCGTTCGGCCGTTTGGCCGCGCCGAGGGTGTCCCCGCGCCCCAAATTGATACCAATGGCGTTACTCCATTTATTGATACACCGCCCAATGTGCCGTGAGACGGGTAAATTACACCGATTTTTATACGAATGCCTGAAAAAGGGAAGGTTCATGTATGTATGTATGTGAGTTCGTATATTCCACCATAACTTCTAAACGCCTGAACCGATTTTGATAAATCGTATCGTATCGTTATTGATCGTATCGATTTTGATAAATCGTACGCCTGAACGTCGTATAGTACGCCGATTATGATAAATGAGGTATCGTTAGAATCCTTAGTTTATTCCGGGTGTCATAGGCTAGTTAATTTTTTTTTAATTGATGGGGTGACCATGTTCGCGCATTAAACACTAAAGTTGAAAAAAAAAATCGAGTTTAAAATTATCTATATAACCATCACACTAGAAAATGATGAGTAGATGGATGGTGATAGATGGGTGATGGTGGATTTTGAACTATAGTGTTATATATTTTTGGAATCTGCTCATCATTTTCTAGATGATGATTATATAGTTAATCTTATTTTCGATATTTTATTTTTTTCAAATTCAGTATTTAATGCGGGACCATGGTCACCCCATCATTTTTTTTTAAATTTTACTAGCCTTTTTCACCCGGAATAAGCTAGGGATTCTAACGATAACTCATTTATCAAAATCGGTTCAGGCGTATAGAAGTTATGGTGGAATATACAAACTCACATACATACATACATACATACATACATACATACATGAACCCTGAAAACAACCTACTCCTTTTTTCAGGCAGTCGTATAAAAATTGCTACAATCTGTGTGTGTCTAAGCGGCGTTCTCCACTTCGCGGACTCGAGGCTCAGTGAAGTTGTTACGAACATATTATTTTAGATGATAAACTAGCCTTTAACTGTGATTGCTCTTGGCGGTGATTCTGCAGGCTAGTAGGAGGATATAATAGCAATTTATCAGGTTCTACAAAGAATCGTACCGGAATGCATAATCACGTGTTTGCCGATACCGTGATTGCCTCCGTTCAGAACACAGATTACAAATTCCCTGAATCCTGCAGGAAGCTCAACCCAGGCGGAAGAAAAGGATGAAGCTTGTGCTTTTAAAAGACTAATTTTTGCCCGCGGCTTCGCTCATTTTGATTTTCATAAAAATTTCAAAGCCCTACTACCCTACTTATGGGTTTAATTTTCAAAAATCCTTTCATCATATTAGCTATTGTATGCTAAATTTCAGTCAGATCCATCCAATGGTTGGAGTTGTGCTTCGATAGATCAGTCAGTCAGTCTGTTAGTCACCTTTTCTTTTCACATATTTAGAATATAGAATAGACAATCGTTTCAAGTTCAACATAAAATCGTTCTAAGAACCGAAAACCGTTGGGACTGGGACAGCATCTTCTAAGAGGAAAGTCCAGCATTGGCAGATACTCACTAGCTAACAGACAATACATAGTACCAACTTGACTGATTTGTTGGCGTAGCGAAATGCAAATATTGGCGTTAACAAGCACTACTACGGATATACACATGATACCTACATCTGTTGCTAGCGACGACGATATGACATAACGTGACTTTTACGTACATACTTAAATGTTTATGAGGTGCACTCCCAGCACATGTAGATAATATTGTGATACACCTAATAGTTACAGCTACCAGCCCCACCCGAGCCCGAGGGTATTATCCGAGGAAAGCCAACATTCTTTTATCGGAAGCCCCATTAGCCGGCTCGCGGCGCCAAAGGGCAAAATTAGGTTCAAGGAAACCCCCTCAGCCTCAAGATAATCCCATTTTAATTAAGGCTTTGGATGCTGCGGCTTAATGAACAACCCCTCTTAATGTCTCAGAGATCTGCGCTACACAGCTGCCCTTTGACGGAGACGCATGGCCGCCGCGTTACGTTATGATATCCATCCCCGTCGACTTGCGGCCGCGCTTCGTACATAATCTCATTTATCTCGACTACGTTATTCTTATGTGTTTTACTGTATACTTAGGCCTTTCGGTATACTTAGGAGTAACGAATAGGTTTAGGTAAGAAAACTATTTCTCAACGTAATATGTTTGTTTTGTGTAAATCATAATCTAAGTAAGTCTAATAAGTATAATTTATAATCTGCCCAATTCAAGCATACATACCTATGCTTTGCCACAGACACTATAGTTTAAATAACAACCAAATTAAGCTGTTATTTTTTATTTGATTTTAATTGACCTCAGTCAATTTTGGTCAACCTGTGGTACACTTATATTATTATTTACAGCTATAATTCTATTCACTTTTCTGTTACCTTTTCCATTAACATCAAACATTGCAGTAGGTTTTAGGAAAGATTGACACTGAATTAGAAAGTTGAGGATAAATCTTGTCGAATCCGTCAAAAATCTAATTTTGCCCTCCGATCGTATTGTCGTGCCCAAATCTTAGTTCAATTTGTAATGAATAGGAGGTCACACTCAAAAAAATTGTACGCGACCCACTGACCCTTGTAAGTTGAAGTTATAAATATTTAGCCGGCGCCGTTACACCCCCCACACGTGACCAGACTCGCGATGGGTGCACAGTAAGCACAAAGGGTGATAAACCCATACACCCACCGTGTATGGGTTTATCTCTTTTTGTGCTTACTGTGAGGAGGGTGCACAAACATTATTACGAAACACAAAAAACACAAAGAGCGTGTTGATACGATTGCTAAGAACTTCAGGATGGCTTCCGATTGTTTAGGGGCCTTTCCTCGCATTGCTTGAGATTGTTGAGGTCCTGTTATTGTGAAATAAAGATATCAAAATATATAATAATGGACTCTATTCTAGTATTCGTTGGGGATAATCGTAAAAAAGTTACCGGTGATTCGAGGTCAATTTAGGAAATAATATTCTATAATAAACTTTTTGATGTGACATAGTCAAAATATTGATGATCTACCAGCAATCCATATTGCCAAACGATGTAGATTTCTTTCAGAATCTGATTTAAGAAATAGTCCAAAATTATTTCATTCTTTCATACAAAACAATAACAATGATAGGCTACTTAGATCTTCACTACGCGAGATGGTAATGAAGAGCTGATAAATTGTCAGCAAACAATAAATTTCTCTTGATATCAGATAGCTTACCCAGTTGATATAAAAAAGTCTACTTGTGAAAATTCCCACGTCTAACATTCATCATGTTGCCGCGAAAGTTTACCACATCAATAAAATATTTGCGAATCGCGGCACCGAGGGTAGATACACATTAACATCTGAAAGTTATGAGACAGACATCGGTTAAAGCCGTATTGTTTTAATATTATTGACGTTCGTGTTTTGGAATTTTAATCCTTATTATAAGAGATATAATGAGGATTAAAATGAAAGGAAAGAAGAGAAATAGAAAGGTCACTCGTGGCCTATCAACAGAGACTTCAGTATCATAAAAATTACTTAGCAGTGCAGCTTATGGATGTTAGTGACAACATGTACCGACTTAAAAGGGCTTGTTGTACCTATTCTTCCTCCACAACCTTTCTCACTGCCAAGGGTCACTGGTAGAGATCTCTTATAGAGATAAGTGCTTCCTTGTCCACTATGTATGTTTTTCTTCTTATTTTATAACTTTTTGGTACTAAATAAATAAAAAATATTGGCCAGCATATAGTACAACTAATAACAATTAGTTGTACTGTTATCTTTGAAGGGATGTAACATCATTGGATGTGCAAGCCTTAGGTAACTTCCAACTCTATAAAGACCACCGATCTGCTTCTAGTCCTGGGACTGATCGCAGATAGCCAAAAGCAGAGAAAAGAAAAATTATAAGAGATGTCAAGGTACCTAGCATAAAACCGTCATTTTGAAATAATACTGCTTTAAGCGATAATAGTAAGCCCTCAGGGCCCGTGATGTGTGTCTTCAGGAAACGAGTAGCGCTCAGTGTACATATCTGTGCCGGTAATGATAATAATTATTAATGGCGAAGGCATCCTCGAACAGATACTAGCTAAGTACTATGATTAGTGTTCGAGATTTGAGATTTCAAGAAAGGGGAAGTAATTAAAAGCTGACGAAAGCCCTTAATTATAATAATATAATGTGCGGCTAACATTAATTTCCTTCGACTTTGTCCGCGTGGGCTTAGATTCTTTAAATTCCTGTTTGGATTCTTTAAGTTTCCAGGATATAAGCTGGACTATAATTATCCGTATCTACATTAAATTTGGTCAAAAACCGTTAAACGAGTCAAGCGTGAATATGCATCTTTAAGGCAAGCTCCGCTTGTAAGTAAGTTTGTTTGTAAAATAATACTTCATTTAAAAAAATAAACAAATGGTTACGAAACAGAAAGTCAGCTATCTTTCACAAGTATCAATCAATTCATAATATTATGTAGAGCCTAGTCTTTTTAAAATTCAAAATTCAAGTGCTTTTTATTCAAATTAACTTTTACAAGTGCTTTTGAATCGTTAAGTGAATCTACCACTGGTTCGGAATGCCATTCCTACCGAGAAGAACCAGCAAGAAACTCGGCAGTTGCTCTTTTGAAAAAAAATAATTACAATTTCATTAATGTATACGTAATCTTCAACAGCATAATAAGCTTTTTTCAGAAGCATACTTTTAATGGATTTCGTAAACTTGTGTAAAGGCAAGTTTAAAATAGGTTTTGACGTAAAACACGATCTAGATCGCGGCGCCTGCCTCAAACATTACCTATTCTGTGCTAAGACTAATTCTATAATCTAGGTAAATGAATTAATAAAGCGTTTCCACTGCGGCCTACCCTCTACCCTCTCTCTACTGGCAGGTACCAATTTATTTATCATTAAACTGTGCTCGCATTAACGTCTCGTTCCAGCTCAATAATGACGCGTGATTAGCGACGACCGCTGGGGGGGGAGGGGGCATAAATTAGTACCGCAGATTAACAGTGCCCCATCTACCTAATTTAGGCAGAGTAAAAGTGCCAATGGTTTAGTGAGTTATTTAGTGGGCATACGCAAATATATGTATTTGATCAAATTGTTCACGCTATTCATCGGGCCTTTAGTAGCACCTCTCAATCTATAAAAAATAATAGCAATTATTTTTGTCACGTTGATTGCTATTAAAAATTATGAAGGCGTCAAAATTTATTTATAATAATTGCTAATATTTTTAACCGGCTGTATGTTCGCAACGCAACGTTGAGAGGTGATATCTAGTGAAAGGCCCGATGAATAGCGTCAGTTTTAATACTGTTTACATAGGTACTGCACATAAGTTTAATACTGTACAAGAATCAGCCTTTCTAGTTATGGTTCATTTTTGGTAACCATTAACCGTCTTTAAGCGGCCATATCTAGTGAAAGGCCCGTCCGTATGCGGGAAGACTTTAACTATCTTCATCAGTGGAGAGCCCTACACCCACCTAATACTGAATCAGCCTTTCTGGCGGTAGTTACCAAAAGTGCAGCTATCTCTTATTGCTTACGAACCAAAACCACGTCGTATTTAAAAATAAAAACCAGAAAGAACCTCGATGTTCCCGAGCATCAATTCTCTCCTTCAACTCACCTACAAATGAGATTCTATAATTATTTGATGAAGTGATTCAAAACTTGTGACGAGAGCGCATGCGTAACCCGGAGCTCGAATGAATACGTGAGTGTTGCACCGCTTGGGTGATGGATACGCGTCGCCATTCATATTATAACTAGTGGTTCGCCCCGAACTGAGACCTCGCAGTATCCATAAGATAGTTTTAACTAGGTATACATTGTAATAGTTAACTTTTAACATTACACGGAAACGAGCTAAAGAGTAATTGGAGAAACGAATAAACTTTTACAGAGCGCCATCTATTGACATCATTGTGAAGTTCTGTTAAAAATACTGAGGCTCATTAAAAATTAAATAATTACGTTTCCTTTTAATACTTATCTAATTTTAGTATTTGTTGTTCAAGTACAGGATATAATGCAAATAATTGATCAAGTTTCAGGCTCAGCCTTTCAGAAAATTGAGAGTTCTGAGGTTAACTTTGGACGTTAGAAAATCTCCACTTTGAAAGCCCCCCATTTCGTCAACTTTAGGAGAAAAATAAAAAATAAAATATTTTTGAACCCTATTCCTTATTATCTTTAAAATGATATACCGCAACACTATGTAACGCTATAAAAAACATTTTACTTCACATTCGCTTCTATGAGAGCCCCCCTGAAATAAAGATTTTTATAATTTTTTAAGCCATATTCGGCTGGAGGCCATCGGTTTACATATTATATTTAAATTTGAAGTAATTAGATTCGGTAATTCAGAAGTTATTAGGCTCTGACAGACGGACGGACGGACTGACGGACACGTGCAAATTCACTCGAGTAGATTCAGAGACCTTCGCTTCGCTCGGTCAACAATTATATGCAAAGTGCCGCGCCACTCTAACTCCATGATTCACCCGTTGCCCTACGTGAGCGACAAACGCGGCAACATGACATGCGATACAGTAGCACCCTTCACGTGGCCTACGTTATCGCGTAGTAGTCTAGGCAATAAAGCTAGTATCATGAAATCATCAAAAGATAAAGTATCATGAGTTAAACGTATATTATAAATATCCAATAAAAGATCAGAAAGGAAGTGAGGTTTTTTCATGCTATACCCAATTGTTAAAGCAGGGAGGTACATTTTAGATTTGATAATAAAATCGGTTTAAATATCGATGTTCTGCATGATTATTTCATTCCCTATTTCGGTTTTGAGTGTAAATATACTACCCACTATTATTTTAAAAAGAAATCGAGAAAATATTCAGTCATAAATATTAAATTTTAGGCATAAGTACCTAACTTCCGGATCTTTTTTTGTTGGATATTTTGGTGTAAGTTTTGAATCATCCAATACTAAAACCTAGCTAAGCTTCATCGACTGAGGATTTAATGCGGGGGTCTCCATACAACGGACCGCCCCATTGCCTAGACTAGTACGTACGTCTGTCATTTTTTATGGAGTCTCTTCTGTCGCTCACATATAACAACGGGTCACCTAGGACAACGGGTCACGAGCAACAAGCCTGCGAGTTGCGACATATACTCTACCTAACTTATTCGAGTAGTAATGATCCCGATCGAATTATGGCCACAGCGGCCAATCTTCAGAGCGATTAGCCATGTACACAAAGACAATGTGCAAAGCCGATGGGATGGAAAAAGCGACACGATGGGAGAGAGTTCAGGAGCAGGACTTTACGTGCTCTCCTACCTCCGGGCTAGTATTAGGAATATCTTGTCCGAAAAACTCTATTTAAAATTTTGGAGTTCTACAAGACAAGTGTGCTGTTACTGTCTTAAATTGAAAGTACACACTTTGTATATATTATATAGTTCAGTAAAGCTGAATAGTGATTAATTAATAGTGGTTAAGATTTGGCAACAATTTCACAAAGACGAAGTTTCATCAAGTGTATTAGTTGTAGCTAATATGCTAACATCGGCCAGAGCGGCTCAAGTTGCCAGCAATTCTCGGCCGTTTAAGGTAATTATCAGTTGAGCTATTAAAACTCCATTACAGGCTTGTTAGTATAACAGCTCGATTTAATTACGGGGCCATTGTTACGAGGGGTAGTATTCGATACTCAAGATTCACTCAGTTAACCACTCCACCCGGATCACGGATTAGCTGCACCGTTTTGGTATAAGTGGCAAGTAGGCAATAGTTTCCAGTTTCAGGGCTCTTCTCAAAGCAAGGCATGTTCGGAACCCTCGTAGCTTTAGTTTTAAGATGTCATTTAAATATATCATTATCACGTTCGATGTACGTACGTATTGAGTTAAATTAAACAGCTAAAAAGTTAAGCTGATATCGCGATGGCACACCACAGGTTATACATTCCAGAAGTGTACAGGGCAATTTAGAATGAATTTTAACAAAGTTTTAAATACATTCTGAAGCATAAAAGTAAAAATTACTGCAAAAAATTTAATCCAAATCGTAGAAAAAATCAGTCAAGAGAGATGATTACGATAGTTTAGAAATTTGTTTGTAAGAAAGTTCAGAAGTTGTAAAAACTTGTCTACGATTCGTTTTTATCTGCAAAACTAACTAGCGGATAGACAGGATCCTGCCGATAAAAGCTCCCCTCCGCGGGACTTCAGGGCATTAAGATTTCCCGAATTAGCTTTTTACTTTTTATATCCTCCCGGTTGTAACTCGGGCTAAGAACTTTCCCGACGACTACGACTCTATCTGACTAGAGCGTACAGCTTATCGAGATTTGCAATACGTTTTAGATATTATTATAGAAATTTGTTAAGCGTTTTGCCAGAAGGGATTTTCTAAATTGGTTTTAAGATCATATCATATAATAGGTCAGGTCTCATTCGATAGATCACAGGACTACTTTAAAGTCGAACAGGTTTTTGGTGAGCTAATTGCTTTTGAACTCAAAGTGCATGCAAAATATGTTTGCTTTGAAAAGAGCTGCGGTGCGGATAAGAAACTAATAATTACCACCTACGCCGGACCGAGCTCCCTCCGGTACGTCCCGTTGATACAATATACAGGTGTTATGTACTCACCTAGTTATTTAGGAGGTTCAGACGTATTGACACGAGGAAAGTTTTGTGAGCTATATAGACCAAAACTTTGTTTAATTTTTCTCCAATCACAATCGACCATTCGGACAATCTCCAATTGGGATACAAGTAAAATGTAGCGGCAAACAATTCAAGGCCCCGGCAGGGGTCGCGTTACAGAATTATTTCCAAGCTCCGAGACACACGGACGCGCACAAGTTATTTCAATTACATACCGATGTATGTGTTGTGTAATGTACTGTGTTGAGTAAAGGGGCAGTTGTTTATTCAAGGACATTGTTGAAGTTAGGGTTATTAATGTTCAAATTGAACAATTATTACTGAATTAGTTAAATAATTTATTGAGCACGGAAGGACGTGTATAATTTTGACAGGTTGGATCGAAAGAGAATTAAATTTAGATAGTGACAGCTGATATTTAAGACAAATTGACATGTAAGACAAAATGCCTGTCACAGACAATAAAACTCCAAAGACAACTATTGTGTTTCTTACATATATAGCTTTAATTAATCAAAATAGAATAAGCTTTCCGAACCGGTGATAGAGTCTTAACGTTTCATAAGTGACACAAGTTGTCCTACATGAAATGAATAAATCATTTATCAAATCATTTATCATTTATCAAAATACTTTAATTGATGAAGTTTACCTCGTTTAGAATCGACTTTCATATATAAGCCCGGGGTATGAAAATTTATGGGGAGTAAAATCAAACTTTTTCCGTTACGTTATTGATTTTATGTTTCCATGACTGTATAATGTATTTTGATGAATATAAATTATATATCTATGCTAATATTAAAATTGTCATACGTCGTTTCAAATGTTTTGTACATTTATATCCCTACGCCATATTACTGGTACAGTAACGCGAGTTATTTGTATATCGACGGGTGTCCTCCGGCGAAGGGCCTGGGGACATACTACCATCGCTTAAAACCTTATTGTTTTAATATTATGTTTTAGAATTATACTCCTTAATATAGGGACATCAAGGTGCGTGACATAAAACCGTCATTTTGAAGTAAGACTGCTATAAGCGATGGTAGTAATCCCCCTGCTCCCTCAATAACTAATGCGGGCCGGCCAGCTGCCCTTGCATGCAAATTTCATAAGGCCCAAATACACTCAACAACTCGGACTCGTGTGCTTTGCATTGTATCAACACATGTTTACAGGGCTAGGGTTTTAAATTGCCCTTATTTACATGATACACGATGAAACACTGAAATTAAAACCAAGTTACAATTTTTTGTAATGAATAAACGAGTGGTTTTGTTTGAAAAATTTTTGTAATACTCCATAAATCAGTTGGAATGCGCTTCCCGGCCAATCGAGTCATTGGCTCAAAAATTTGGAAAACACTGCGTTTTTTAATCTCGTTCTTAATATCTAAATTAATTTTGCGTTTTGCTTTTCAACTATCCAATAAATAACTCTGACGTACTTGGCTAGTGGCAGTAAGATTGGCTGCTGTTCCTGAATTCGGTCAGGAGAGAATTCAACGTTCATCTCAATCATAAAAAATGTTCTTAACCCAGCATCAGCCTCATAATCAGCTTCTTCGTAATTTCCATAAAGTTAGAGGTGAACCCGCTAACGGGGGGCCGAAGTCCAAACCACTAAAGCTGTCACAGCTGACACAGCAACAGGGCGACCGCGTATCTTCTGCATCAATCATTGTTACAGTATCAATTGCTGTGATTGGCTGAATTTATGGTATATCTTGCTGCGTCAATGGACTTTGTCCAATAGTGGAAGAGTGTTATCCAAGGTGATTGCGATCGTTACACTATAGCTGTCAGAGATACACGGTCACCCAGCGGGTGTTCAGTATCGAGCACATGGATGATGGAGCTGTCACCGAGGAGCGATTGCATTTTTTTTTATTGCATGATAGGCTTTCGCTTGACGACAATCATGCTTAGTGCAAAGCAATGATGAGGTCTAGGTTGGAACGCGCTTGCCTAGAAGATGCCTATTTACTCTTGGCTTGAAGGTACTTAATTTGCAACAATCATAGTTCCGAGCCTCAAGCTCCGCCGCTCTCGCTCTGCGCAATGAGGAGGAAGAGAATAGGTGCTACTTCAACATGAAAGAGAATTAGATCGATATGTCATTATGATATTTTAAGGATAACTAGCTTATGCCCGCAACTCTGTCCGCGTGGATTGAGGTGTTTAAAGCGCTTTGCGTCTCCTTATTCCTTATTAAAAACTAGCAAAAACTGTGATTCCCACCAATTAGAATCCGGGTATCTTTAAATCAAGAGTGAATAGGCATCTTCTAGGCAAGCGCCTTCCATCTTTGGCCGCATCATCACTTCCCATCAGGTGTGGTTGTGGTCAAGCGTAAGCCTATAATGAAAATAATGAAAAGAAAAAATCTCTCTGATTAATATGTGCTATAAGTTGTATTTGTTTGTCAGCCCAATTAGAATCCGGGTATCTTTAAATCAAGAGTGAGGCATCTTCTAGGCAAGCGCGTTCCATCTCAGGCCGCATCATGACTTCCCATCAGATGTGATTGTGGTCACGCGTAAGCCTATAATGAAAATAATGAAAAACAAAAACCGCACTTATTAATATGTGCTATAAGTTTTATTTGTTTGTCAGCCCAATTAGAATCCGGGTATCTTTGAATCAAGAGTGAGGCATCTTCTAGGCAAGTTCCATCTCAGGCCGCATCATCACTTCCCATCAGCCCCCCGATTATGTAAGGAAATCGTTATCGTAATCGTCTGTCAAACGTATAATTCGACCTGTTTAAGGAGGTCATAGATGCTTGCAAGTCAAAACGCATGCATGTACTCCTTAAAAAGCTCGAGTTATACGTTATGAACTGTCAAATGAATACGATTGGTTTAGACAATTGGGCCTCAGGTGTGATTGTGGTCAAGCGTAAGCCTATAATGAAAATAATGAAAAAAAAAACTCACTGATGAATATGTGCTACAAGTTGTATTTGTTTGTCAGCACAATTAGAATCCGGGTATCTTTAAATCAAGAGTGAATAGGCACCTTCTAGGCAAGCGCGTTCCATCTCAGGCCGCATCATCACTTCCCATCAGGTGTGATTGTGGTCAAGCCTATTACGAAAATAATGAAAAAAAAACCCTCATTAATATGTGCTATAAGTTGTATTTGTTTGTCAGCGTCAGAGACGTCGCTGGGAGCGGGCGCGGCGGGCGCGGCGGGCGCCACGGTGGCGGGCGCGGGCGCGGCGTTGGCTCTGGCGGTGGCCGCGTGGAGGGCCGCGCGGAAGCGCCGCGAGCCGCGCAAGCCGCGCAAGCCGCCCGCGCCGCGGCCCGACAAGAGCGCCGAGCTCGAGGACGCCGAGCCCGACCTCATACCCAACAACTACTGTGAGTGCACACACCCCTCGCTGCCTCGCAGCGGTAGTGGCGTGGCGGGCCGCGCGAGCCGCGCAAGCCGCGCCCCGACAAGAGCGCCGAGCCCGAGGACGCCGAGCCCGACCTCATACCCAACAACTACTGTGAGTGCACACACCCCTCGCTGCCTCGCAGCGGTGGCCGCGCAAGCCGCGCAAGCCGCAGCCTGATAAGATCGCGTAGATCGCCGAGCTCGACGACGCTGAACCAAGTGTAGCCACAAACTCGAAACAAATCATCTTACCCTCAAAGAAATTGAAACATCTCGTAAACAAATTTTACATCATGCTCAAAGGGAAATGTTCCCTGAAGAGTACACATTATTAAAGAACGACCTACCGTTGCATTCACACAGTAAACTTAAATCATTGTCACCATTTATGCATACTGATAATCTTATAAGAGTAGGGGGCGCTTAAAAAATTCTTATTATCCCTACGATGTTAAACACCCTATTTTTCTTTGCGCCAAACATGATATTACAAAAATCCTATTCATTTTACAACACAAAACTCTGATGCACGCAGGCCCTCAGCTTCTTTTATGCACAGTTAGACAAAACTACTGGCCTATAAATGGAAGATATTTAGCCCAAAAAACTGTACACTCCTGTGTTCGCTTCTTTAAATTCAAAGTGACTTCAGTTCAACCTATTATGAGAGATTTACCTACCGAGAGAACGCAGCTAGAATTTCCATTTCTTACTACAGGAGTTGACTACGCCGGGCCAGTGCTTATACTCGACCGAAAGGGCAGAGGTGGCAGACTTACAAAATCATATATTTGCGTGTTCATATGTTTCGCAGTAAAAGCAGTGCATCTTTAACTAGTAACAGATCTTGCAAAGGAGGCGTTTTTGGCGGCTCTGAATCGTTTCATATCCAGGCGCGGGAAGCCGGCCACTTTATTTTCCGACAACGGCACTACATTTATTGGAGCGTGCAATGAACTCGCTCAATTTCTTCAAAACAGCTTAGAATTCGTGCAATCTCGACTTATCGATCAAAGTATCGACTTGAAGCATATACCGGCTTACAGTCCGCACTTCGGCGGAATTTGGGAGGCTGCTGTCAAATCAGTCAAGCACCACCTTCGCAGAGTACTTTCCTTAACTCATTTCAATACTAGGATAATGCTACTACTACTCATTTCAAAACAATAATAACACGAGGAAACGGCTACTTGCTTGACGCAGATAGAGGCAATCTTAAACTCCCGTCCTCTCACTCCTCTATCATCCGACCCTTCTGACCTTTCTTATTTGTCTCCGTCCGACTTGCGTGGCGCAGTGTGTAGCGCTGTTGTCTTAACGTGCGGAGGTCTCGGGATCGATCCCGGGCAGGATCAATTTGGGAATTTATAATTTCTGAATTTTCCCTGGTCTGGCCTGGTGGGAGGCTTCGGCCGTGGCTAGTTACCACCCTACCGGCAAAAGACGTGCCGCCAAGTGATTTAGCGTTCCGGTATGATGCCGTGTAGAAACCGAATAGGGGTATGGGTTTAATATAACTGCCATGCCCCTAACAGGTTAGCCCGCTACCATCTCAGACTGCATCATCACTTACCATCAAGTGAGATCGCAATCAAGGGCTAACTTGTAGTGGATAAAAAAAAACTGCAACTGATAAGCGCATCCACGGTTACAACTTACAGCCCACAAATTATGTTTACTGACATTTAATACGATCAAAGGCGACACATTGAGTCAAACCGAAGACGTCCATACGCGAACCAAAAAGTAACGCAGTATGGAAACGTACTGATATCCGGCTAGCATAATGCGGCGCACGCCCCGCTGTACAGGCCGTTATCGCCTTTGCGCGTATGAACTATAACGGTCATAATCGCGTGCAGCGGGCCCAGGCACGTACATTCGCGGTGACAATGCATATGTAATGCGCCCCTAATGCCGGCGGCTTATATCCTAACAGGACCTCAATTATTCAGCGCGCCGCAGCCGGCCCCCTAATAAGTGCAGTTTATGACTTCCACCCACTACTCAGAGGGGAGTGCATTTTGCCAAAACTCGCTAAACCCGGCTTAAATTTGCCGTCGGGCTTCCTGCCGCGATCGCTTTCGATTCCGTGCAGTTTATTATACCTACTGCACTAGAACTTCTATTTATATCCAAATTTTTTTTTAATCTGTAGGGGCACACTATACCTACATGATGACATGACACGGCCACGTTAGCCAATCACCTACATGATGACGTAAACATGACGCGGCCACGTTAGCCAATCACCTACATGATGACGTAAACATGACGCGGCCACGTTAGCCAATCACCTACATGATGACGTAAACATGACGCGGCCACGTTAGCCAATCACCTACATGATGACGTAAACATGACGCGGCCACGTTAGCCAATCACCTACATGATGACGTAAACATGACGCGGCCACGTTAGCCAATCACCTACATGATGACGTAAACATGACGCGGCCACGTTAGCCAATCACCTACATGATAACGTAAACATGACGCGGCCACGTTAGCCAATCACCTACATGATGACGTAAACATGACGCGGCCACGTTAGCCAATCACCTACATGATGACGTAAACATGACGCGGCCACGTTAGCCAATCACGTGTCGCCGCCTGAATCACGCTAACGAAGTTCTTTCGGAATTGTACTATATATGGAAATATCAACCTACAACAGTCGGCCCAGCTGGGATCCCCGAGCATGACACCGGCTCGGAGGAAGATCTTCCTATTGCATCGGTCGAGCATACCATACGCTCCCGACATATCCACTACAAATAAGCCCTTTGACTGCGATCTCACCTGATGGTAAGTGAAGATGCAGTCTAAGACGGTAGCGGGCTAACCTGTTAGGGGCACAGCAGTTATATTAAACCAAACCCCTATTCGGTTTCTGCACGGCATCGTCCCGGAACGCTAAATCGCTTGGCGGCACGTCTTTGCCGGTAGGATGGTAACTAGCCACGGCTGAAGCCTCCCACCAGGCCAGACCAGGGAAAATTCAGAAATTATAAATTCCCAAATTGACCCTGCCGGGGATCGAACCCGGGAACCTCCGCACGTTAAGGCATCAGTGCTCAACACTGCCCCACACGGAGGTCATAAATTTTTTTTAAATTGAAGTGAAATTCAGAAAGACTGCTTTTATTCATTATCGTGCATAAATCTATTAAGTAGTAAATTGTGTAAGTACCTAAAAAGAAAATGACGTGTGATAATTAATGCAAGCGCACATTTCGATCCATGATCGAACACCTACTTGAAGCTGAAATCCATACTTAATCTTCTTTATTATATATAAGGAATAGGTGACTGACTGACTGACTAACTGACTCATCTATCAAACCTCTGGACGGGTCAGGCTGAAATTTGGTATGCAGATAGCTATTGACGTAGACATCAGATTTTTTAAAATGTTATGATTTTTTAAAATGGTATGGTAGTTGCCTGATCAGTTTCTACATCGTACCGTAGCGCTTAATCGCTTGGCAGTACGTCTTTACCGGTAGAATGATAGTTAGCCATGGCCGAAGCCACCAGACCACAGCGAAGAGAATTAAAAAAAAAGAAAAAAAAGGATTTTCTACCACTCTAACCGAGGGAAGCCGGGGCGAGACAGCTAATGAATTGTATAAAACAACGAGCTCGGGATAATAGTGCTTCCCGTGTTTAAGTTGAAATCCCTCAGGAGTTGTTGTTGGGAGGAAGTCGTCGGAAATGCACCAACTTTCTTAATCGGTGACTCTCCCAACTCTCTACTTAGAATACAATAGAAATGACAACTTAGGACAATAAACAGACCATAATAGATAATATCTTAATGTCTTCTGTTATTCCTTGTACTTGAGTGCAATAAATATTTAAATAAATACATAAATATTAAATAATTTTATTTTAGGTAACATTAAATACAACAAACAATACGTCAATGATTGAACAATTAGAAAAATTAGAAAATTGCATTACAAAATATAAATTAAAAAATAATAAAATTGAATTATACAATATCGTAAAATATTAAATAAATATCTTATAATAAGTAATAAACTGGCCAATTGACATAACATAATTATAATCAACGTAAACAGTTTAGTTAATGATGAATTCAATGGTTGGAATGGGAAAACAAAATCCTAATTCATGCACTACCAATGGCCAACCTACAAATATTATATAAAATATATGAAGACCTTTGGTCTTTAGTACTATATATTATATTATGTGTACTATGGTCCGTGTATAAAAAGTAAACAATGGTGGGAAATCATAATTAAAACAATTAAAAAATACGACTGCCCTGCCAAAAAACGCACTAAAAAGTTAAAAATCTAAATTAATTTAGTTAAATTAGAATCTTATTCACATTTTTATTCGATGATATCTTTTTGTGAATCACTGGATATTGAACTATAGTGTAATATATTTTTGGAATCTACTCATCATTTTCTAGACAATGATTATATAGTTAATCTTATTTTCAAATTTAGTCTTTAATGCGGGACCAGAGTCACCCTATCATTTTTTTTAAATTTTACTAGCCTATATCACCCGGAATGAGCTAGGGATTCTAACGATACCTCATTTATCAAAATCGGCTCAGGCGTATAGAAGTTATTGTGGAATATACAAACTCACATACATATTCACTCACATACATACATATTCACAAAAAAATAAATGATATTTTTTTGTGAATAAGATTCTAATTTAATTAGATTAAGTGAGCAAGTAAGTAAAAACACTTTATTACACACAAACAAATAACAGAACAGAGGTAAAACAAATCGTGACAGAATTTACAACTTCTCTTCAAGAGATTGGTTGCATGATGACAGGGCGGTGCACACGTGTAAATTTCTAAAAGAAAAATCATAACAATCTACTACATAACTATTACAACTAACTATTAATTTATTAATAACTATTAATTATTATTTTATTTAGATATTTAACTTTTTAGTTCGTTTTTTGGTTGGGCAGTCGTGTTTTTATTGACGTGTAGGAATTGTTTGTTGTTCGACAGTTGTGAGGTATCGGCTCGCGAGTTTCGTCAGCAGTGGGGACGTGCGGCAAAGCAGCGCTTATTAATGGCCGCCATTTGAATAAACTTGAGCACATTAGCAACCCCCACCCCCCGCCCCCCGCCCCGGATGTCTCATTAATTATCTGTTGTGCCGCGTTTCGCGACGGCGCTGCGGTCGCCGCGATTAAGAGCCCAAACTTCAGCCACTTCCGGCACGCTTTCTGTTTCCGCGTTTTTATAAACTCGTGAATAGTTTCGAACTGCTTCGAGGACACTCATAAATACGAATAAATAACGAAATTACTTCGAGCAGGAAAAGATTACAATTATTTTGCTATAATCCGCCAACAGAAAAAAGAAATCTGTATGGTCAAGCATGCAGTTACAAGCGAAGCACCGGTTTACCTTCCCAACCAAGCAAGAAAGCCCTAGCATAGACAAGGTCGCCGCGATTAAGAGCCCAAACTTCAGCCACTTCCGGCACGCTTTCTGTTTCCGCCGTTTTTATAAACTCATGAATAGTTTCGAACTGCCTCGAGGATAATCATAAATACGAATAAATAACGAAATTACTTCTAGCAAAAAAAGATTACAATTATTTTGCTATAATCCGCCAACAGAAAAAAGAAACCTGTATGGTCAAGCATGCAGTTACAAGCGAAGCACCGGTTTACCTTCCCAACCAAGCAAGAAAGCCCTAGCCTAGACAATCTTGCATTGTAAAGTACGCCGATACGCGATTCCCGGAGTAAAATTACATTTATTAAAAAGTTAAAAAGATTTTTGCTGTCTAAACAGATTGAATTCGAAAATAAAGCGGCCGATATTTCAGTGCTTTAATATTATGTATATGTTATATAATTATGTATCATATTTACTTGTATATTATAAATGTATCGTATATTTATGAAGATATTTAACATGTTTTTCTTCATGTTAATTCTAGTAGGTATAGTGATTATTATTATTATTATTTCTTTATTTACTGCTTTCCTTTAAAATTTTGGTTGTAACTGTGACGTCACCCGGGGTCACAGCTGAAAATCAGCGCCTTGCTTTGTATGCATTTATGGGCATATAACGCAGGGCAAACGCTGAGCTGTACACCCTTTCTGGGTGGTGTCACAGACGAAAGTGTTACATTTGTATCTAGTTTTGTCTGTGACATCACTGTTGAATAAACTGTTTTTCTTTCTTTCTTTCTTTCTAAAGTCGACATCTCCTGAAGATGCTCCGGTCTCGGGGCAAAACGTGCGTCGAGAATAGTATAAAAGTGTTGTGTGGTGGTGCATGTGAGTGGTGGTAGCATTGCTTGCTTGGGAACTTGTCTTTCTTGCTTGGTTGGGAAGGTAAACGGTGCTTCGCTTGTAACTGCATGCTTGACCATACAGATTTTTTTTTTCTGTTGGCGGATTATAGCAAAATAATTGTAATCTTTACTTGCTAAATCATGAACTTCCGCAAAGTAACGCCTGATTCTATCCGAAATTACTTCTTCTTCTTCTTAGTGATGCGGCTTTGCAGTGCTCTGTAACGAGACCCAGTATCACTTTAACCGTTGCCGTTCTATTGTGATCGCCACTAACTAAATTTCCTGACCGATACTGCTTTCTGCTAAAAATAGCAAAAGATTTTTGGCCGGGATGTTCTTTGCCTCCTCAGGGTCTACTACTAAGTATTTCTATAGAGGCTACGTATGTGCATTAAAGCGGGGCAGTAGCAGAAAAAGTGCACGACGAAACTAAATTACTTAGTCACGAAAGATTTATTCCGTGTACTACTGACTCCTGTACTGACTACCGTATATCTGACAAGTTTGGATCAGTCAAAAGCAAATGTGCTACCCTCTATCTTTCTGTATTGAATCCCTCATTGCTCATCCGGTACTACCATACATAAGGCTTGGGGGGGTTCTCTTTGGACAGACACATCAATGCTTGGGTACCATGCTTTAGTTTTGCACTAAGTACGTGCGTCAAAATAAGGCGTGCTTGGCTTAGCATAGCTGTAGCGTACGCGGCGTGTAACACGCTAACAACCAATATCTTGTGTTAACCATGAGATTAATCTAGGTAGGTATATGGTTTAAACGCATAGCATGCACAAACAACCATGCTGGTTTAGCTTTTTTAGCCATTCGAAACAAGAAAACTAAGCCCCTTTCCTCTTTCACTGAACGTTAAGCTTGTACCAGGGAGGTGCGAACTGCGAAGCTTGTGGGTACGAAAATAGTAGAAAACGCATAGCTGAGCTAATGCCTGAGCCGGACGCGTATCGATGCGATACGATGCGGTGCGGCGTGTTTTCAATTGCGAGTGCCTCTGAATATTCACTGAATATTCATGGCCATCAATATTCATGAGCGCCAATGCGTCGATATCAAAATATTCTTTCAATAGTATCCTGTCTGCTTCGGCCGACGACGCGGTGGCTTAGCTTCTGAGCTTCTATAAATTAATCCAATATAATGTACCTAAGTACCTACATATTGTTGAAAAAGTTATTTTTATACGACTGCCTGAAAAAAGTAGTATATTGTTTTCAGGGTTCATGTATGTATGTATGTGAGTTTGTATATTTCACAATAACTTCTATACACCTGAACCTATTTTGATAAATCAGGTATCGTTAGAATCTCTAGCTTATCCCGGGTGAAATAGGCTAGTAAAATTTAAAAAAAATTATGGGGTGACCATGGTCCCACATTAAAGACTAAAGTCGAAAAAATAAATCGAAAATAAGATTAACTATATAATCATCGTCTAGAAAATGACGAGTAGATTCCAAAAATATATAACACTATAGTTCAATAACCAGTGATTCACAAAAAAAATATCATTTATTAAAAATGTGAATAAGAATTTTTTTTTGGCAGGGCAGTCGTATTTTTTAATTTTGTTAATTATGACTTGTTTCTACAAATTATTTTAAAACCGTCAATCTAATACCACCTTCCGTGTTCTCCAGTCGCACCTTACGTCGCAGAAACAAATTTCATCCTCACCAGCTGGATGCCTGATCCTCTTCCACCACCTGTTATTCCAGCTCATTTCTGCTACGTACCCGCAAATTTTGGAACCAGCTTCCATCTTCTGTGTTCCCTCATGATTATAATATGGGGCTCTTCAAAAGGCGGATAAACAAATATCTCAAAAGCCAGCAACGCATTGGCGGTTCCTCTGGTGCTGCAAATGTTCATGGGCGGCGGTAATCACTTACCATCAGGTGACCCGCCTGCTCGTTTGCTCGCTATACATATTTTTAAAAACACTTGCAAAATAATCGGCATAAAAATTTCAAACTTGAATATAAATATTAATATTGCTATGCATTGTCTGTTCATAAATCACACATAATGAAATAATTAAGCCTCAACGATGACTGATATAATTATCGCGAGCTGCAAACTGGGCTAATGGAAGATCTCTCTATTCTAATCACACCCCTTGACTCGTTTGCTCGCTATACATATTTAAAAAACCCTGACGAAGACGTAATTCTAAAAATAACTACTTAGTAATAAAATGTCAGCCAATCTCAACTTAAGATATACGACCATTATCTCCGTGATAGACTATACTTTGACACTTGTACTTTAGTTTGGGATAAGTGCGGGCACTAATGCATTGCCGCAACAAAGCCGCAGCATCCTCGATCTAATGGACGCTGCATAATAAATAAATCTCGCAAATAACTACCGCATAGGCCTCCGCTACTGGCATCGTTTGAGCACTCGCCGCAGCCCGCACCGAAGGCTATTATAATTACTTCCATCGGCCTCTAATTGCATCCGCCCTCCGCCCTCCGCCCTCCGCCCTCCGCCCCTCGCTCTCGAGCCTCTCTATTATTATTGAAATGGGATGAGCACTCGTATCACGCAACCGGCACGATTGCCCGCTAATGTCTATCATTTTATATAAAAATTCACCTTTAGCATGCAAATTTGGTGAAAATCCACGGAAGGCATACGTTGTAATTGCTGCATTTTATGGCGCTCGGCTCGCCGCAGACCGCGGGTCGGACGCGGGTCGGACGCGGGTCGGACGCGGGTCGGACGCGGGTCGGACGCGGGTCGGACGCGGGTCGGACGCGGGTCGGACGCGGGTCGGACGCGGGTCGGACGCGGGTCGGACGCGGGTCGGACGCGGGTCGGACGCGGGTCGGACGCGGGTCGGACGCGGGTCGGACACAGGTCGGGCGCGGGTCGGACACGGGTCGGGCGAGAAGCGACATTATCTACGGCCAGTTTGGTTGCGACTTGTGCCGATATATCCCTACCGCGAGTCCTACTACGGCCGACGAATGAGGTCAAATGAAATCGGTTCTGCAACTCGGACGATATACACGTCAATGTCATGATACTTTCTCGTAACCAGAATTTTTTCCCAATATCAAACCCTTTTGCATAATATACTTACTTATTTAGTATACATAATCACCTATTGATTGTCAACCTTTGATCTACAAGTAACAAAACGTGACAATTATTACAGTACATAAGGATGCTGCATCAGTTCATTGATGCAGTATCAATAGACTTATAATATATCTAGCTGATTGTTTTTTTTTTGTAATTATGTTTGTGTTTTTTAAGTTTAACGCTATTTGTTAACTGGTAACCCCGCACTGTCATCAGACAGCAGACCAAAATAATAGATGCCCTTTCCTACACACTAAAATCTAAATGGAAGTGGGCTGGCCATGTTGCTAGACTCACTGACAAACGATGGACAATCGCAGTAACGAGTTGGCCCGGCCCAAATTAATAGAGGCAGGCCGTATTATCGTTGGGATGATGACATCAAAAAAGTGGCGGGACCGAACTGGATGACCATAGCCAAAGACAGGGCGAAATGAGTTTCGCTGGAGGAGGCCTTGACCTGAAAAGGGTTCTTCATATTACTGTGTACACTTAAAAATAATTCTAAAAATAGTTTTTAATGAATTTTCTAACTTTGCACACTTATATTTCTAGTTATTCTCAATTATTTGTTAACAATTTGAAGAAATAAAAGGCTTTTTTATTTTTATCTTTTATTTTTATTTATTTAACCCCGCACTTCCGAGATCAGCTAAATGCATGCCGGCTTACCAGTAATTAGGTGTACACTCTACAATGTTTTTATGTTGTTTTTGTGTATTACCTGTTGGCAAAACATTAAATAAAATAAAATAAATATCTTATCCACTACAAGTTAGCCCTTGATTGCGATCTCACCTGATGGTAAGTGAAGATGCAGTCTAAGATGGTAGCGGGCTAACCTGTTAGGGGCATGGCAGTTATATTAAACCCATAACCCTATTCGGTTTCTACACGGCATCGCACCGGAACGCTAAATCGCTTGGCGGCACGTCTACCGGTAGGGTGATAACTAGCTATAGCCGAAGCCTCCTACCAGACCAGACCAGGGCAAATTCAGAAGTTATAAATTTCCAAACCCTGCCGGGGATCGAACCCGGGACCTCCGCACGTTAAGGCAACAGCGCTACACACTGCGCCACGGAGGTCGTCATTTTATTGGGGCGCGGGACATTCATTACTGAACAATTTATGTGCGCCGTCCGCCCTCACCGCCCTCCGCTATGAATATGAGATGACCTTTCCTCATACTCCATCGGTTGTTAAATTCCTAAATTGCCAACATTATGGCCTGGGAAATTGGCGCTTAAGCGGACACGGACATTCTTTTCGAAGCAGACATTGTACGAACTCGATATTTTTATGAGAACCCTAATTCTACAAAGGATACCGTTTTTTTTCTAACATAAATTTAAATCTTGCTGTTCTTTTAATTTTTTTTAACTGAAATAAAAGTTCGAAGTGAGGTTTAATAGATACAGTATTGCTTTTTAACAGGCATACGATACAAATATGTCACTACAACTACTTGAATATAAATCCACTTACAACAATAACCACCTTTCTTTTTTTATACGACTGCCTGAAAAAAGGAGTATATTGTTTTCAGGGTTCATGTATGTATGTATGTACGTGAGTTTGTATATTCCAACATAACTTCTATACGCCTAAATCGATTTTGATAATTGAGGTATCGTTAGAATCCCTAGCTTATTCCGGGTGACTGCTGTAAAATTTTAAAAATATTGATGGGGTGACCATGGTCCCGCATTAAAGACTGAAGTAGAAAAAAATCGAAAATAAGATTTATAATCATCATCTAGAAAACGATGAGTACATTCCAAAAATATATAACACTATAGTTCAATATCCAGTGATTCACAAAAAAATTCATTAATAAAAATGTGAATAAGATTTTAATTTAACTAGATTAATTTAGATTTTTAACCTTTTAGTTCATTTTTTGGCAGGGCAGTCGTGTTTTTTTTTATTAGTTAATAACTAAATTATTAAGATAATATTGTGTGAGGGTTTGCGGTGAACTCCGTATTAGATCACCGCTCTGTCCGTGTCCTCTGAAGCGCCTAGTTATAGCGCCACACCGGCTGAGTTTCTTGCCGGCTCTTCTCAGTAGTATCATCTTTACGAACGCGTGGTAGATTCTTGACGTCATCCATCATCATCCTCGACCGATAGACGTCCACTGCTGGACATAGGCCTCCTGCAAGGATTTCCACACGCCTCGGCCTTGCGCCGCCTGGAACCAGCGGCTCCCTGCGACTCTCCTAATGTCGTCTGTCCAGCGAGTAGGGGGTCTGCCAACGCTGCGCTTTCCCGTGCGTGGTCGCCACTCCGGCACTTTGGGACCCCAACGTCTATCGGTTCTTCTAACTATGTGCCCCGCCCATTGCCACTTCAGCTTCGCAACACGTCGAGCAATGTCGGTTACTTTAGTTCTTCTGCGGATCTCCTCATTTCTGATTTGATCGCGCAAAGAAACCCCGAGCATTGCTCTCTCCATCGCCCGCTGAGTGACCCTGAGCTTTCTTATGAGGCCCATAGTTAGCGACCAAGTCTCTTCTTGACGTACTAATAAATAAATAATTTTATCATTATTTTTATCATGCGCAAGTAATTAAAAGAAAACAGGTTAATTTACTCTACGAAACTTGAAGGGAGACAGTTTAGAGAGTTCAAAGAAAATTAGTATCGCGCGCCGTTCGGAAGCAAACAGGAGGACGAAACAAACACAAAAGCAATCAGCGAATAAAGTCAAGTGCTAATAACAGAAGTTGTCGGCAGCGAGCGCGCATCGATCGCAGCTAGTTGGCGGCGGAGATGCTCATTAGCGTTCAATTATCGCGTATCGTTAGCGGCCTCCCCCTCCTCTCCCTTGCTCCCCCTTGCTCCCCCCTGCTCCCCCCGCCCCGGCGCCGCAGACTAGCTACTGTACAGATCGCTGACGACCCTACCTCGCGAGTGACTACCGATGCCAAAGTACGCTCGAAACTGCTTGTGCGGTCGACTTCACCAACTATATGAGTTTGTGGGACGCGTTTGTCGAGCTCCCTGGCGATATGACAATATATTTGCGTGAGAAGTTCGGATCTCAGTGGGCCACTTTGGCCGCGGCTAAGTATAATATTTATCACCGTGCTGCCAAGCAACTAATCGTTCTCAGACAGAAACTTAGGGGTCTATGCTGATGTGCCACCATGATTATTGCACCTTCACATCAAACAAGGTCATAGTGCTAAGTTTATAAAAGCTACAATGATAACAATGTCCTTACCTACCGAATTTCGGCCTCGACTTCCAATGTCTTCAGAGATATTAGGCATTTGGATGCGAGATATTATATTGCAAAAGCGTATACGCAAACACCGTTGCACTTTCTAATGTCTGCAGCCCTATACCCTCGTAATCATTTTCATAGCCCTCGTAGTCATAGTCCGACAATACGAGTGAGACGCAGGACCGACGTCTTTAAAAAGGGGAGTGAAACACCGCTAATACCTTATTTCAAGGCAAGCCTTCTGAAAACTTCCCAGAAAAACCTCCACTTTACTTTTTTATCCTTTTTTTCTTCTTTATGTCTATTTTTGGCCTGACCAGCCCCCCTATTCTGTAACTCAGTGGCTATCGAAAAATGAAAGCCACTGACATATATATTTTGTCCATTGAAGGTTAACTATGAAAAAATGAAATAACATTTCATAGCAAATCTTCAATGGATAAAAAATATAAGTCAGTGGCTTTCATTTTTTGATAACCACTGAGTTAAAGAATAGTGCTGCAGGGATCCAAACGAAGGAACTCGTCTTCCTTATTCGGACATGTTATCTAATACCTAAATGAAAGAGGCAGATACCACGAATTAAGATCCCAGTCCGGCCACTGTACTCTATCACTCCTCATCTACTATCGTATCTGCACTTTACTCTCACCAAGCAAGTCCTGCTAGTAGCTGCTTGCACTCAGACCGCAGGAGTCGCGTGCAGCACGCGAGGAATTCACTTAATCGTGCGATCATCGTGCGACCGACGAGCGATCTGACGCGCGACGGACAAGCGACTGACAAATGATTTCTCCACCTGAAAGTTGTTTGTGGTTTTGTGTAAATAGATTTTCTGAACTGCGTTGCGGTTTAACTTTACTTTTGAATCGTGCATAATGTAGATGCATACGTAAGGAAAAACTGCTGGAGTTTAAAGCCTTCTGCAATACATGATTTTCTAGGGGCACACAATACCTGCATGATGACGTAAACATGACGCGTTACGTTAAGCCAATCACGTGCCGCCGCCTGAATCACGATAACGAAGTTCTTTCGGAATTGTAATAGATATGGAAATATCAACCTACAACAGTTGGCCCAGCTGGGATCCCCGAGCATGACACCGGCTCGGAGGAAGATCTTCCTATTGCGTCGGTCGAGCATATCATACGCTCCCGATATTGGTGACCACCGACAAGTAACACCATACAAGTCAAAGTCATGGATGGAGTCAACAGTGAATAATCAAAAACAAGTCAAGAACAAGAAAACATTTGTAAGTCCATCAGCACAGATCGCGGGTCGACAGCGCACAGCATCAGACGAACACAGCGGGTCAGCAAGTAACGCAGCAATAATGTGGTCGCACACACAGCATCAGAATAGTACGAGCCTGCCACGCCACCTACTCTGGATGCTACGCATGAATGTTATACGGGCGCCGCTACACTGGATGCTCACACGCCGCTTCAATGGATGCTCAACGACTTTCAGAAAGAGGGGGAGTAATGTAGGAGCACACAATACCTACATGATGACGTTAACATGACGCGGCCACGTTAGCCAATCACCTACATGATGACGTAGACATTAAGCCAATCACGTGCCGCCGCCTGAATCGCGATAACGAAGTTCTTTCGGAATTGTAATAGATATGGAAATATCAACTTACAACAGTTGGCCCAGCTGGGATCCCCGAGCATGACACCGGCTCGGAGGAAGATCTTCCTATTGCATCGGTCGAGCATACCACACGCTCCCGACAATTTCACTAATTCTGAAAAGACACAGCAGACGACGGGCTGCATAATACAGCGCAGTATATTATATTCACTTATAAGGGAACACCTCTCGAATCTTCCTGCTCAGACTAACACTGGAACCTGGAACCTGGTGAAAACACATGCCCTTTCTAAAACTTCGTAGTAGGTTCTCGATCTAAATTTTAAAACGCTGATATTCATTATTTAGTAGATACAGTATAAGAAAAGAAAAACAAACCAGCTATTTTTTTATCTCTATGAAGCACTTTGTACGAATTCAATTAGCAAACAAAGCAATTATAATCCAATCCAGGCTACATTCAAATTAATCATTCCAATGTAGAACAAGACGTGCTTCAAAGATTTATGAATCTTCCAGACAAATACATGCTGTAGCACTGGCAACTAATTAGAAGGAATCCACCTCGTAACCCGCAACTCTAATGATAACCGTGACGCTGCACTCCGGCCCGTCGCAATTAATTATTTGTCCCACTGCTCCCCCCTCACCCTTTCCCCCGGATCAATCAAGATTCCTTCCCTTATCCCGGCAAATCTCCTTACATCACCCTCGTCTGTATTACGAAAAAACTATTCCATTTCAAACGCTAATTGCTTGGCGCCCTCTGAGGTTCACCTGTCCTCTGCCATTCCTCGGCAAAAACTAACGACCTGAGATTCCTTTTTAGTTTAATAAAAGTTAAATGAAAGTGCTACTCTTAAAAGACGTAATTATTTAACATATTTGATTCATTAGTTGTTTTAACTTTCCCATAATTCTCATTAAATTTTAAAAACCTACCCATTCTCCTTCTTTTTAAAAATAGCACATGAAGGTTGAAAGTAAAGTTGATAATTATTAATGTAGTAAAAAATTTACGAGGGCAGAATATAATATTACTAAGTTTTGAAAGTTCTGCTGTTGACTTGGAATAAGTAATGTAAACAAGTGAGGCAACGATACAGAATTTCGGCACGTTACAGCATGGCTATAACGCTGTAAACTTTTAACTTAGCCTGTCATGCGCCTGTCATGTCACCGCCACCGCTGATGTAACTGGACATTTGCTTCCAGACTCGAGATTTTATTCTGTTATTTATTATTCGAAAAATATTGCAATTTAAAATGAACACCTACATCAACTTGCACAAACTTATCCCATCTGAAATAGGAAAGAAAATGTAAAAGGTAACTTTTACATTTTCTTCAATGTTTTCTCCACTTTGTCTTGCTTAATGTGTAACTATTTTTTGTCCATTACTTCGTCCGCGTGCATTAAGCTTACGTGTCAAACCTGATCTAATATTTTATGTTCTAGTGGTAGTATTTCTGGTCTGTTCTAAACATCGTTGAAATTAGTCTTTAGGAATTGAACAAATAAAGAATAAGGAGGTCTAACAAATAAACAAAGACTTTCTAGGACACATGTAATTTGTCAATTATTATAACATTTTTGTTAAACTCAGAATGTACCAATCACAAAATTGGAATAGCAGATTTCTTCCTTTCCAAACTTCAAATCGCAAGATATTTATCGAGGTCTCGTAGGCCGGGGATCGGCTGTGTCCAATTACTTATTTGTCCGGTCCCGGCTTACGTCCCTCTCGCTTGGACCGCTCATTAATCAATCTTTTTTCTCTGTCGGACGAGAGCAATTCCGCGTGCAGCGGCAAGCTAAGATTTATGCAGCCTCCGCCGGCCGCAAGCCACAAGAGACGCGTTCATGAATTTTGCCATCAATTATTGACAATAACTTTGTGCTCCTATTTATAAGCAACAAATCACTTTCCTCCTACTTGCTCGGAAATGCCTTCATTATTTAAAAAATGCTACTATTCTCCTATCCTACTATTAGCTCTTTTCGGAGTTGCAGCTCTTTTCGGAGTTGTTTTCTCGCGAAATAGAGAAAACTTTACGATTCTCGGCCGAAATAGCAATTCACGGCTATAAAAGGTCTCGGCAGGCGCCTCGTACTTTTAAAATCGCTCTACTATTCTGTACTATTAAAGTTAACTTAGCCTGTTCCCTGCGCGATACGATCTTATTGGGAAGACTGAGCTTCAATTCCTGGAGGGTCAAAAAATGGCGTAGCTGATCGATGTAGTGTTTCGATACGAAGTTCATCAAATGAGTCGGAAATTTTAAACAAATGTCACTTTACTTCCGGGCCTGCCCACTTGCATCTTAGATGGCATCATCTGTTCTGCCTCCCATAATATATTCGTGTTTCCTGGAGGTCTAGCTAGTAATGAAATAAACCACCATGTCTGTGATAAGGACTGAAACAGTAACCGAAATAAGGGGTTTAAACACTGTTTTTTGAAACTGTTATAAAACAGAAACACTTTTAATGGAAACAGAAACGATACTGTAACCCAAACAATCTGTAACCGTTTATTTCTGTTAACTGTTTTTATTTGTAACCCTAATAGGTACATGCCCTAACAAACTGTATGGTGTGAAAACGCGTTATTCTATCTTCATTGGACTTTACACACACTGACACAACATGGCCATGTTTTTTTTAACCATCAGTGCTTTCTCCTTAGGTTCAAATTTGAATACGTGTCAACAGTAAATTTGGCAACGTCGCTATTTCGGTTACACTTTAAAACCCTTTATTTCTGGTATAGATTCGTTTCTCTTACAGAAATATAAGTGTTTCGGGTTAACAGAATTGAAAACACATTCAAAAAGGTTATTCAGCTTCGATACTGTTACACTTTCAATCTGTAACACTTATATTTCTGTAACCTTTACGATTCTGTTTTTCAGCCCCTGGTCTGTTTTTTTTTTTCTATTATTGAGTACCAATTAACAGGGGTGCTCAAAATAATTACAATCTAGCCAGACTATTTGACTAATAAGTAATTTTTCTTTAACCTAAGCTTATAATTATCGTATGTGCTAAGAAATTGTCCAATGGCGTATGTTAGTCTTTATTTTGGCTAATAGACACTATGTTCATGTGTTCTTTCATTCAGCACTATGCACTACACTATCACTAGTCACTATGCACTAACTCAAACGGTTTTGTCCTTTTTAGTCTTCTCACTAATTGCGTAACGTCGACCAACTGGATTGCCTCAACGTTAACGTGACGGTGAAGCCGATGATCATGGATTTCTGCAAATTTGGTGATGACTTTGTCGGCCTATTAAATTTCCAGGTTTCGATGAATTTGTAATGTACCACGGTGCATTCACGATGTGACGAAGTACTTTGTTTTGGAACCTTTGTTCCAATACAAGCATACTGGCTTTACGGAAGATCAGCGCTGTGTCCTAACATGGCACATGCTGAGTGAAGACCATCTTGGGGATCAAGTCTCATTTTGCCATTTTTTTTCTTCAAAAGTCTGTTTTTTTGTCTCGTATCCCTGAATAAAGATTTCTTTCTTTCTTTCTTTCCAATGCAGGCACTACTGTGTGTACAGCCTGGTCTGTGATGCGTGTTATGTCGTGTTGCAGGTGAGACGTCGAGCGCGCCCTGTCTGGCGGTGCCGTCGCCCGGCCGCACCGCTCCCGCGCCGCTCGCCGCTCCGCTCGCCGCTCCGCTCGCCGCTCCGCTCGTCGCGCCGGTGAGGAACAGAGCTGATGCTTTACACTGTACACGTTGAACAATTACACCATCATCATACTAATCTTAATATATAAAATTCTTGTGTCAATGTTTTAGTGTTATACTCCTCCGAAACGGCTTGACCGATTTTGATGAAATTTAATATGTATATTCAGTAGGTATGAGAACAAGTCTGTAACTAATTTTTACACCCCTAAGTGTTAAGGGTGGTTCACCCCAAAAAAATTATTTTTATTTTTTGGACAATTTTTTTATAGTGTGGAATTGAAAAATACATTGAGTCCTCTTACCACCGACCCCTATGTTTTGATAACATTTTATATTTTTCAACCCTGGTCGATCGATAGCTGATCAATGGGGTCCCGTTTTGCCAAATTCCTCCACTTGGGAGCAGCATAATAGCAAGTTTAATAATTCATATGGCAAAACAACGTTTGCCGGGTCAGCTAGTCTATATAATATATATAAAAGTGAAAGGTCACTGACTCATCACGATATCTCAGGAACTATATAGCATACAGACTTGAAATTTGGAAGAAAGGTTCCTTCTATGGTGTAGACGGCCGTTAAGAAACGGTTTTGAGAAAATTCACCCCTAAGGGGTTGAAATGGGGGTTGGAAGTTTGTATGCAAGTCCTTTGTTTTTGAAGTTAGAGACATGAAAATTGGCAATTAAGTTAATAGCTATAAATAATAGAAACCTGTGTAAGCAATTTAACGAAAATCTACCCCAATAGGGGTGAAATGGGGGTTGGAAGCTTACATAAGGGCTCCCAAGTTTTTGTAGATAGAGACTTGAAAATCAGGATTTAGGTTATTAGTTTTAAGTAATAATAAACTGCATAAGCAATTTTACGATTATCCACCCCAAAGGGCGTGAAATAGGGGTTGAAAGCTTGCTTGAAGGAAGTTTTTAAAGTCAGCATTAAGGACTTATTAGTCTTAAATAATAAAAACCTGCCGATGCTATATTAGCTATATAGCTGCTATAAGTAGGCCTTTTACAGCGGGATAATCTCATAGAAAATCAGAAAAGTACGCGGCTAGTAATTTTATAAATGCGAAAGTGTGTTTGCTTGTCCTTCAATCACGCCGCAACGGAGCAACGGATCTACGCGACTTTTAGCATGGGTATAGTTGAGCACTGAGAGTGACATAGGCTACTTTTGATCTCATAAAATTAAGGAGTTCCCTCGGAAAAAAAATATAAACTACGCGGACGAAGTCGCGGGCATCAGCTAGCCTGTCACAAAGGCCGAGGACCTTCTTCGCTTGATTTAATGGCATCCATTCGGCACACTGTACAAAAATTATAATGGGGATGATGACAACGCAATCAAATCAGCAAATCTTTAACAAACTTAAAAACGCGCTTCTAGTATGGAAGTTGTATGAAATTCGCATTAGTGACGTCATCAAATTTCAACGCACTTTTTTTCTTTTATCTATATTTTTAAATGGTTATCAAACTTAAAACTAATTGAGGATGTGAATTTTAGGTCTTTTGGAAGACCCTCTATTTAATAATCAGTTAGAAATAATTTATTTTTGATATAGGCATCATCCCTATTATTGATGTCGCTAATGTCCCGAAGCTTGTAAAAAAAGAACCAGGGCCAGTTTGTTCGTATAAAAGAATTCCAAATTTTCCGATTGACGACCTCCGTGGCGCAGTGTTGAGCGCTGTTGCCTTAACGTGCGGAGGTCCCGGGTTCGATCCCCGGCAGTGTTTGGAAATTTATAATGTCTGAATCTTAGACTGCATCATAACTTACCATCAGGTGAGATCGCAGTCAAGGGCTAACATGTAGTGGATAAAAAAAAATATGTCGAAAAGGTTATGATAAGAATTTTGTCTAAATATCGTCGATATCCCGGAGATGAGAAGTTCCGAGAGATTTTTAAATACAAAGTGGCTGTTACCGGGAATGGTGTGGGTCAAGTTGAGTCGAGTTCGCAATAACATTCCAATCGAGCGCTAAGCCCCGGAGCGCTAAGGGTGGTCGTAAACGCGGCTCGCGTCCGCGGGTCGCATCAGGGTAGTTTCTCTGGGTTTTAATTCGATTGATCGTATGAGAATTCGATGACATGAGCGTCAAAGTAAAATGAACTTAAACGTATGAATATAGAGCTCAATTTCGTGTATGCATTCATATACGTTTACGTATACGATACGTTTCCAAATTTAAATCTGCTGTAATGAATACACATTACACTATTTTTTATTTTGACGACCTCCGTGGCGCAGTGTGTAGCGCTGTTGTCTTAACGTGCGGAGGTCCCGGGTTCGATCGCCGGCAGGGTCAATTTGGGAATTTATAATTTCTGAATTTTCCCTGGTCTGGCCTGGTGGGAGGCTTCGGCCGTGGCTAGTTACCACCCTACCGGCAAAGACGTGCCGCCAAGCGATTTAGCGTTCCGGTACGATGCCGTGTAGAAACCAAATAGGGTTATGGGTTTAATATAACTGCCATATCCCTAACAGGTTAGCCCGCTACCATCTTAGACTGCATCATCACTTAACATCAGGTGAGATCGCAGTCAAGGGCTAACTTGTAGTGGATAAAAAAAAAAAAAAATATCATCCTCAAACGCCACCCTATTTGAAAGAGCGATTCACCTTTCTTGGCAGCAATGACATACATATTTATTTGCGGTCTAGGGATGACAACAAGTTGGAAATACCTTTGAGTCGGACTGAGGTGTATGCAAATTCCTTTTCAATACACTTGCTCGAAAAATGCACTTACAGAGGCAGTAAACAGGGCTTGTAAGTTAAATTTACTGCCCGCGTGCAGTAAATATTTACTGCCCTCGTGCAGTAAATTTGCAGTTTTTTTTAATTTTTTAGTCCACGTTACTTATAAATAAAAAGTTTTCTTGCAAGAAGGTTCATAATGAGATTGACTTTGTATGTAGAAAACCTTAAAAATAATGACATTTAGATGTGAATTGATGAAATTAATTCATAAAATAAAAATAAAAAATAATTTATGTAATTTATTAAAATTGATTTAAGTTTTATAAATCAAAAAGTAAAGGGTGGGAGCTAAGAACTAGAACCTAGAGCCATGAATTTAATAAAAAAAACGCAATTACAACAACGCGCCGTAGTTAATAGTCATAGAATTTTATCTTATAAATTATCAATAAATATGAGAGGTAGATGTGATGTGATGATGAATTTTAAAATTAAATGAACAATTAGGTATTTTAGATCTGAGAAAAAAATCGCGCTTTTATTAGCCGCCAAAAATCTCGAAATAAGTATGGGCGTGTAAAGCCATTTTCTAGTGAGCACCTAGTGCCTACCTACTCGACTTTTATTTTCAACTTTTCTCACAAATGTATTGAAAAATATTGTGTGATACACGGGCGTTAAGGTTTCTACATACTCGTGACGACGGTCAGCCCTCGACTGGCGTCATCGGGCTGACATTAGTCAACTCGTATGTAAAAACCTATTTACCGCTCTTATATCACAAACTACTATTACAGTAAAGACTATTAAGCTATGGAATGCATTGCCAAGTGACATAAGACAATCAAAATCTTTGAGTATTTTTAAGGATCGTTTGAAGGAATTTTATCTTGCTAATAATATGCTGTAAATTATATATGTATTTGTTTACTTTTTGTTGTGTAGGTCTAAAATATTTATTTATACATTATTATATTTAATTGTGTTGGTATATATTTTAGTATTTTTTATTCGTGTAATTGTTTATGTATTATTAGAATGTATAGTTTATGTATATTGTATGTATTGTTGTTGCACTATCCCGCTTCGTTGCATTTGTTTCCTTATTTAAAGGTTGTCTGGAGGAGATCACTTTTAGTGATAAGACCGCCTTTGCGCACTTATTTATGTTTGCTTTTTCACTGTTTTTGTTTCTTTTTTAATGTTTTGTGTGGCAATAAAGTATTTATCTATCTATCTATGAATTTGTGACTTTAAATCAAGCGCTTTTGGGTCCATTTTACTGTGACGCTAATGTCATCGAATTCTTATACGATCTACTACTACTACTACAGCCTATTAACGTCCCACTGCTGGGCACAGGCCTCCACTCTCATAGGAGAGAGGGAATTAGGAGCTTAGACCCACCACGCTGCTCCAATGCGGGTTGGCTAGCTATAACGACTATTATCATGTTAGTGATAATAACCGGGACCGACGGCTTAACGTGCTCTCCGAGGCACGGGGGTGAAACACCGCCAACTTCCAACTCCGGGCTGGCACTGAGAATTTCTTGATTGAAAAACCCAATACCTAACAATTTTTATGCCCGACCGGGAATCGAACCCAAGACCTCGAGATCCGCAGTCGACCTTATGCGATCAATCGAATTAAAACTCAGAGTAAAGTACAGTTCCGTGAGCGGAATCACGAGCGCGCGCTTCGTCCCCGCTCGGTCGGTTCGTGTTTGCCGATCGGAGCCGAGTCGTTATCTTTACTGCGGTCACTCAATAACTCTGCTTTATGTCGTCGCAGATAGCCGATAATATTTCTTAAGTGTCCCGACGGAGCCCCGCCCCCGGGGACGCCCGGGAGACAGATAGCGCCGGTTTTATATTTTCCAGATATTACATATTGTCTGCCACTTCAATTTTTGACTTCGCCCGATGGATTCTATCAGCGATATGCTGACAGGGACGATCGCATTTTTCATAAAATGTTATTGGGTCGTTGCGATGAAAGACTCTCGGACTCAAAATATTGACTTCATTGTTTTACTTTTGTTTGTATTTACTTGGATCTTTATATTTATTTATAACATGTCTAAATAGTACATTGGCATGAGGCCCTGTCAGGGGTGTCCGTGAACTTAGCAGAGCAAGTGCTAGCAGATCAAAAATAAAAGGGAGTTCTGTTCGCATGCAGATGAGTTCTATAGTTCCTGATAGATTTTAGAGATAGTTCTGGCGAGTTAACCTAAAAAACGCCGGTTGAAAAAATGATCTGCTAACTTCCGGTAGCAGATCATTTTCTACAAAATCAAAAATTAAGGTGAGTTCTGTGTTCCTGCGGCTGAGTTCTATAGTTCCTCATACTTTTCAGCAATAGTTCTAGCTCTTTAATCCAGAAAAAAGTCAATTGAAAATAATGATCTGCTACGGGAAGTTAGCAGAGCATCTGACAGACCATAGAATAAACATTCACAGAAAATAGAACTCTCGCTTCAGTGACTAGAACTCTGCGGTTTCTGATAGAAGGATAAAAGATCTATAATATCCAGGACGAAACTTGCCTGGAACTCTCATAATACTTCTAGCAGAGCATAGAAGAAGAAAACGATATTTCTTCGAAACGAGATAAACACTACGTTTTAAAAAATTCACTGAAACTAGAACTCTCGCCTTAGAGGCTAGAACTCCGCGCTTTCTGATAGGTGAATAACAGATCTATAATATCCATAACAAATCTTGTCTGGAACACTCATAAAACTTCTAGCAGAGCATAGAAGAAGAATACAATATTTCCTCGAAACGAGATAATCACTACGTTTTAAAAAATTCACTGAAACTAGAACTCTCGCCTAAGAGGCTAGAACTCCGCGCTTTCTGATAGTAGAATAAAAGATCTATAATATCTATAACAAATCTTGCCTGGAACTCACATAAAAGTTCTAGCAGAGCATAAAAGAAGAGTGCAAAACATCATAGAAACGAGATAAACACTACGTTTTAAAAAATTCATTGAAACTAGAACTCTCGCCTAAGAGGCTAGAACTCCGCGCTTTCTGATAGGAGAATAACAGATCTATAATATCTATGAAAAATCTTGCCTGGAACTCACATAAAACTTCTAGCAGAGCATAGGAGAAGAGTGCAAAACATCATCGAAACGAGATAAACACTACTTTTTAAAAAATTCACTGAAACTAGAACTCTCGCCTAAGAGGCTAGAACTCCGCGATTTCTGATAAGTGAATAACAGATCTATAATATCTATAACAAATCTTGCCTGGAACTCACATAAAAGTTCTAGCAGAGCATAGGAGAAGAGTGCAAAACATCATCGAAACGAGATAAACACTACGTTTTAAAAAATTCACTGAAACTAGAACTCTCGCCGAAGAGGCTAGAACTCCGCGCTTTCTGATAGTAGAATAACAGATCTATAATATCTATAACAAATCTTGCCTGGAACTCACATAAAAGTTCTAGCAGAGCATAGGAGAAGAGTGCAAAACATCATCGAAACGAGATAAACACTACGTTTTAAAAAATTCACTGAAACTAGAACTCTCGCCGAAGAGGCTAGAACTCCGCGCTTTCTGATAGTAGAATAACAGATCTATAATATCTATAACAAATCTTGCCTGGAACTCGCATAAAAGTTCTAGCAGAGCATAGGAGAAGAGTGCAAAACATCATCGAAACCAGACAAACACTACGTTTTAAAAAATTCACTGAAACTAGAACTCTCGCCTAAGAGGCTAGAACTCCGCGCTTTCTGATAGGTGAATAACAGATCTATAATATTCATAACAAATCTTGCCTGGAACTCACATAAAAGTTCTAGCAGAGCATAGGAGAAGAGTGCAAAACATCATTGAAACGAGATAAACACTATGTTTTAAAAAATTCACTGAAACTAGAACTCTCACCTAAGAGGCTAGAACTCCACGCTTTGCGATAGGTGAATAACAGATCTATAATATCTATAGCAAATCTTGTCTAAAACTCACATAAAAGTTCTAGCAGAGCGTAGGAGAAGAGTGCAAAACATCATCGAAACGAGATAAACACTATGTTTTAAAAAATTCACTGAAACTAGAACTCTCGCCTAAGAGGCTAGAACTCCGCGCTTTCCGATAGGTGAATAACAGATCTATAATATCTATAGCAAATCTTGTCTGGAACTCTCATAAAACTTCTAGCAGAGCATAGAAGAAGAATACAATATTTCCTCGAAACGAGATAATCACTACGTTTTAAAAAATTCACTGAAACTAGAACTCTCGCCTAAGAGGCTAGAACTCCGCGCTTTCTGATAGTAGAATAAAAGATCTATAATATCTATAACAAATCTTGCCTGGAACTCACATAAAAGTTCTAGCAGAGCATAAAAGAAGAGTGCAAAACATCATCGAAACGAGATAAACACTACGTTTTAAAAAATTCATTGAAACTAGAACTCTCGCCTGAGAGGCTAGAACTCCGCGCTTTCTGATAGGTGAATAACAGATCTATAATATCTATGAAAAATCTTGCCTGGAACTCACATAAAACTTCTAGCAGAGCATAGGAGAAGAGTGCAAAACATCATCGAAACGAGATAAACACTACTTTTTAAAAAAATCACTGAAACTAGAACTCTCGCCTAAGAGGCTAGTACTCCGCGCTTTCTGATAGTAGAATAAAAGATCTATAATATCTATAACAAATCTTGCCTGGAACTCACATAAAAGTTCTAGCAGAGCATACGAGAAGAGTGCAAAACATCATCGAAACGAGATAAACACTACTTTTTAAAAAATTCACTGAAACTAGAACTCTCGCCTAAGAGGCTAGAACTCCGCGATTTCTGATAAGTGAATAACAGATCTATAATATCTATAACAAATCTTGCCTGGAACTCACATAAAAGTTCTAGCAGAGCATAGGAGAAGAGTGCAAAACATCATCGAAACGAGATAAACACTACGTTTTAAAAAATTCACTGAAACTAGAACTCTCGCCGAAGAGGCTAGAACTCCGCGCTTTCTGATAGTAGAATAACAGATCTATAATATCTATAACAAATCTTGCCTGGAACTCACATAAAAGTTCTAGCAGAGCATAGGAGAAGAGTGCAAAACATCATCGAAACCAGACAAACACTACGTTTTAAAAAATTCACTGAAACTAGAACTCTCGCCTAAGAGGCTAGAACTCCGCGCTTTCTGATAGGTGAATAACAGATCTATAATATCCATAACAAATCTTGCCTGGAACTCACATAAAAGTTCTAGCAGAGCATAGGAGAAGAGTGCAAAACATCATTGAAACGAGATAAACACTATGTTTTAAAAAATTCACTGAAACTAGAACTCTCGCCTAAGAGGCTAGAACTCCGCGCTTTCCGATAGGTGAATAACAAATCTATAATATCTATAGCAAATCTTGTCTAAAACTCACATAAAAGTTCTAGCAGAGCGTAGGAGAAGAGTGCAAAACATCATCGAAACGAGATAAACACTATGTTTTAAAAAATTCACTGAAACTAGAACTCTCGCCTAAGAGACTAGAACTCTGCGCTTTCCGAGAGGTAAATAATAGGTCTATAATATCTATAGCAAATCTTGTCTGGAACTCACATAAAAGTTCTAGCAGAGCGTAGGAGAAGAGTGCAAAACATCATCGAAACGAGATAAACACTATGTTTTAAAAAATTCACTGAAACTAGAACTCTCGCCTAAGAGACTAGAACTCTGCGCTTTCCGAGAGGTAAATAATAGGTCTATAATATCTATAGCAAATCTTGTCTGGACCTCACATAAAAGTTCTAGCAGAGCGTAGGAGTCTTAAGAGTGCAAAACATCATCGAAACGAGATAAACACTACGTTTTAAAAAATTCACTGAAACTAGTACTCTCGCCTGAGAGGCAAGAACTCCACGCTTTCTGATAGGTGAATAATAGATCTATTACATCCATAACAAATCTCACCTGGAACTCTCAT
The DNA here is from genome assembly GCA_964035005.1 of Erebia palarica. NCBI lineage: Eukaryota > Metazoa > Arthropoda > Insecta > Lepidoptera > Nymphalidae > Erebia > Erebia palarica. The sequence goes on from OZ035985.1 coordinate 39,221,372, forward strand.
AAAACTTCTAGCAGAGCATAGAAGAAGAATACAATATTTCCTCGAAACGAGATAATCACTACGTTTTAAAAAATTCACTGAAACTAGAACTCTCGCCTAAGACGCTAGAACTCCGCGTTTTCTGATAGGTGAATAACAGATCTATAATATCTTTAACAAATCTTGCCTAAAACTCTCATAAAACTTCTAGCAGAGCATAGGAGAAGAGTGCAAAACATCATCGAAACGAGATAAACACTACTTTTTAAAAAATTCACTGAAACTAGAACTGTCGCCTAAGAGGCTAGAACTCCACGCTTTCTGATAGGAGAATAACAGATCTATAATATCTATGAAAAATCTTGCCTGGAACTCACATAAAACTTCTAGCAGAGCATAGGAGAAGAGTGCAAAACATCATCGAAACGAGATAAACACTACGTTTTAAAAAATTCACTGAAACTAGAACTCTCGCCTAAGAGGCTAGAACTCCGCGCTTTCTGATAGGAGAATAACAGATCTATAATATCTATAGCAAATCTTGTCTAAAACTCACATAAAAGTTCTAGCAGAGCGTAGGAGAAGAGTGCAAAACATCATCGAAACGAGATAAACACTATGTTTTAAAAAATTCACTGAAACTAGAACTCTCGCCTAAGAGACTAGAACTCTGCGCTTTCCGAGAGGTAAATAATAGGTCTATAATATCTATAGCAAATCTTGTCTGGACCTCACATAAAAGTTCTAGCAGAGCGTAGGAGAAGAGTGCAAAACATCAGCGAAACGAGATAAACTCTACGTTTTAAAAAATTCACTGAAACTAGAACTCTCGCCTGAGAGGCTAGAACTCCACGCTTTCGGATAGGTGAATAATAGATCTATTACATCCATAACAAATCTCACCTGGAACTCTCATAAAACTTCTAGCAGAGCATAGAAGAAGAATACAATATTTCCTCGAAACGAGATAATCACTACGTTTTAAAAAATTCACTGAAACTAGAACTCTCGCCTAAGACGCTAGAACTCCGCGTTTTCTGATAGGTGAATAACAGATCTATAATATCTTTAACAAATCTTGCCTAAAACTCTCATAAAACTTCTAGCAGAGCATAGGAGAAGAGTGCAAAACATCATCGAAACGAGATAA